>CAOKZL010002073.1:0-355103 GCA_948472985.1 Iguana delicatissima | reverse complement strand
AGAATAATAATAAAAACTATGATTAGTTGGGAGAATTTAAGATTATTGAAGCTAAGAATATTGTTGGTTAAAAACTGTAAGACTTGTATACCATTTTCAATCACATCAGCTGCACCCACTCTATCTGGCAGATAGTGACACAACACTCTGCTTGCAAATTCAGTGGGATAGCTGGCTACCTACAGCAACAATGCAGAACTTCCAGCAAGGCAATTTTTCCTTTCTAATGCTGAAAATTGGAGCTGATAAGATTTGCAATCATTAGTAGTTAATTGTAATGCAAGTAACCAAGAAATCCCTCTCAACTGAAAAAGGAAGAAGGAATGAGCACAGAAAGTAATGCACTGCCCTGTGCCTTTTCTGTCCCTGCCATCAAGCATGAACTTCAAAGATAATGTCCTTTGTAGGCTGCAGATGTTGCTTTTGGAGCCCTGCCATCCACCAAGCACCCTTTTTGTAACAAAAAGGTCAAACAGTCAGAACAGCTGAATACTTTTATTCTTTGTGAACCTTAAAAATGTTGTTACAACACAAAGGCAGCAAAAAACGTTGGTCATTTTCATCTTTGTTCTGTTAGCCCTGATAAATCCATAATTAAGCACAGAAGCAGCCCCTTATTTAGTTTTGGCCAGATTAAGCTTTTTTTTTTTTTTTTGCTAAGCAAGTAAGCAAATATTATGCAAATTTCTTAACTGCAAATTCAGTGAGGGGTCACATAAAACATAGGGTTGTACTTAATATGCAAAGTGTATGGAAACAGCCATGAAAGGGTTTATCCTGGGAACAGCACTTGTCATATCACTCTTTGCGCTGCATGCAAGCTAATCCTTTTCATATCTCCATCTGAATTCCTGACAAGAGATAGCCACCTCATTATGCAAATTGCACTAAAGAATCCTAGCTGAGTTTATTTTTTTTAAAGTAGAACAGGATATTTGTGTAAAGTATTGAATGTTTGCATAAGTACGTTTGGGTTTGCATGGGCTGGGTCAAACAGAAACAATTCTAACGGATGGCTCTTTTTAACTTAACATCTACTGCATGGAAAATATGTTTGATTGGTAACAAACAGGTGTAAAGACAAGAGGAAGTAACTACTATACAGCCCTTGGCTTAAATCCAATAGTTAGTCCCACTTAGAGTAGACTCACTGAATCAACAGGAACTTGGTAAGGCAACACTTACGCAAGTTCCACTGATTCAATGAGTCTACTCATAGAATCGCAGAGTTGAAAGGGGCCATATGGGCCATCAGGTCCAATCTCCTGCTCAGTGCAGGATCTCCGGCAAGAGCATTTCCAGCAGGTAGCTGTCCAGCCTTCTTTTGAAGACATCCAGAGAAGGACACCCCCCCACCTCTCTAGGCAACTGGTTCCACTGCTGGATTGCTGCCACTGTCAAGAAGTTCCTTCTAATGTTCAACTGAACTTTACTCTACTTGGAACTAACAACTAGATTTGGGCCACTGTTTGGACACAAGTTCACTGATGACAAGAGAAACAAATTTCTGGGAAATTTCACTGCACTTGCATCCATGTGGATTCCAGGGCCAACTAATTGCTTCATACTGATTTGGACCATCTAGCTAAGTCCTATCTAGGCTACCAGCAGATCTCCAGAGTTACAGACATGAATCTTTTGGAGCCTTATTTGGAGAGACTGAACTGAGATCTTTTGTACGCAAAGTATGTGCTCTAACACTCAACTGCAGGCCCTCCCAGTGGGGTGGGGACTGATATTTCAATTCATGTTTTTCTTCAAATATCTTGTATAATAATTGTGTTTTCTCTGTTCCTGGTAGACAGATGTTACATTTTTTTAAAAGACCAGATGATTTTCAGTTTCCTGTTAATTTCTTCTGTCTCCTACGTTGTTTACAATTAATTTTGTCTCTGCAAACTCTGGCAAGTCAAAAGAAAAGATCTGAATCACACTTTATATTATAATTACATATTTAGTCATGATCTCTTTTCTATAAAGAGTAAGTAAGTGTCTCCTGGCTTTAAAATCTTCGGCACTTTATGCCTCAGCAGACAGGAGTAATTTGAACACATGTTCTGAATACTCCAGTATTTTTATTAAGTACTGACGTGTATATACCTGGCATTGCCCGGGATTTTATTTTCTCACAGGTAATACTTATTAAAAAGATTTGAGATCCTGTGTCTCTAATTCCCCAAACTGTCTTGTCCAGTCCCTGTAACTTTTCCCCATACTCCCTAATCCAATCTATATTCAGAGTTATTAACATACAGAGGTTGGTTTCCTTAGGGAATACACTCCCTCCTCCTTGCTGCTAGGCCTCATCTCCATAGCAACCAGCCTGAGGCCCAAGAGTTCTCCAGCTGAGAATTCTAAAGGTCCCTCCCTAAACTACAAACCCCGGGATTCCATACAATCTTCTCAGGCAGCCAAACATATGAGGTCTTTGCCTCACACAGCCAATCATATGAGGTCTTCTGACCCAACACAGATAAACAAACAAACAAACTTTAACTTTTATATATTAGTAATTACTCTAGAAACTTTCCTCTAGCATTCCATCCACTATCTCAAAAAACAAAAACCCAAAATATAAAAAGAAGAGATCAGATTTGCCATCTCTCACATCTGCAATGTAACAGGAACATTAGATACTACCTTGCCTTTTTGAAGAAAAGCTAAAAGGCATCCACAGATTCCACATGATCACTGTTTCTCAAAGACAGACCTGTAGAAGTGTAGCACAACCAGTACAGACAAAATGCCAAATGGTTAGGCAGGTCTTTCTGATACAGACCTTGCTAAGCTCTTGAGGTTGCCAAAGAATAAGTTGTAGGTGTAGTCACCTCAAAATGGAGAGGAACTGGTGCATACGAGAAGTGATTACACTTGGTGAGGAAGTCATTTTGCCTTTTTTTCTTGAGGGCAAACATTAACAAACTGGAAAAATGAACAAAATTCTGCCAAAATCCATTTCAAGGAGCTTATTCTTAAGACTATTCCCAAAGCTTTTTTACTTATTTTGTGGCAATTTGGCCTTATTATGCATTAGAAAATTCAGTTTCCATCAGAAGATGTGAAAATATTCTGGGGACTGGTACAGATTAATCTCTGTTGACTCTCAAGTATAATTAAGTTTGCTTTCTTAGAGATAGTATCACCAACAGTTTGAATTCTTGTATAGAAAACTACAGTCAAAGAAGAATTTATTGTTATTTAGACAGGTACAGTTGGAGGAGTTAGGAACAGAACAGGTAGGAGGAGTTAGTAAGTTGACTTCTATTCAGAGATGTTATCAGGGATAACTTGAGAAAGCTACAAAGAACTATATTATTTTAATTTACAGAGGAGCAGGAAGAGAAGTAGGGACTAGGTCAGAGAGAATTGCTAGTATGCTAATATCTATTCATTAGATTCATGTTTGTTAAGCACTCTTTAGAAGTCTATTTCTTCTTTCTCAACACTCTCCCCTTTATTTATGTATTTATGTCTGTGTTTAAATACAAGGCCTAAGGGGAAAAAGAATATTTACTTTCCTTTGTCCTTATGCCTACCAAAGAAGACAGTGAAATATAACTCATTATATAAGTTTGCTGTTAATCAATTCTCTCAGGTAACAAATGGATGTATAGTCATAACTTCCACTCTAAATCCACACATCAAACACACAGAAAAACAAAACTGGGCCGGTCTGATTAGAAATGGTTGAAAAATTGAATAAGAACTTCCTTGATTTTGGAAATGGCTATTTTGTAAGTAGAATAGTTAAAAAATATGCTTGCAAGAAGCAGTTCAAATTTAAAACACAAGCTCTGACAAGCAAGACTTTCTATATAATGGTATTTTTTAAAAAAAATTATATTTATTATAAATTTATGAAAACAATACTTAAATCCTCACTGCAGCTCTGCTAAGAGGGACATCGCTCTAAGTTGCCTCAGGCATTTGATGAGGAGCAGCAAATCTTGTGGCACCATCTACTTTTAACACATAATTGATAAAGCAGCTGTTTCAATAGCGATTTGCAGTGAATTACAGTCCTCCCTCCACATTTGCAGGTTTGACCTTTGCAAGGCACGTGCTTGCCTTCTGCCAAATTGTCCTCTGCCGATTCCCTTGCATTCCTCAGCCAGGTTTGAGAGACTTTTTTTAAAACAGACTTTTTAACTTTTAGATGAGCAAAGCCCCCTCCTCACTGGGGGCAGGTCCTCTTGCCACATAGCTTCCCATTCTGCTGTGTAGTGGCCACTGATTCGCCAGGTGCTCTCTTTGCTCCTATTCCTCCCCTCTGGGAGGAAACTCCTTTCTCAAGATGGTGACCACAAGTATCTAGAATGCCAGAACTCAGCACTCCACTCTTCTCTGTCTAAGGGAAAGTGCTTTTGTCTTTTTTCATTCCCCTGGGAGCTCTAGGGTCAAAGGCAAGGGAATAGGAGGAGGGAGCTCCAAGGGGGAATGTGAGAGGGATCAAGCGGTGGAGTTATTCTTATTTTTTCCACTTTCACATGGGTTCTGCCCCCTGAACCGCATGAATATAGAGGGACCACTGTAAATCATAACACAAGTATGATTTACAAACTTCTGTGTCATTTTTAAAATTAGATTCCAAAGCCACAAGCTGATCCAAATAATACTGAGACTCCTTCCCAACATTTGATGCCATATTGTAGAGATGCTTTTGCAGTGTTTTATTTATGTTACACAAACTATATGAACCTAGCTCCATTTTCAATAGCTGTAAAGAATTCTATGGAATAAAATACAGAAACTAAAACATGGGACCAGGCAGTGGAGAAGATGTCTCTGGATGAAACACTGAATGTATCAAGGCCAGGCTCAAGCTCCATCCACAAGTACATCCATTTACTTTTCCCCATACAAATGAATGACTGTCATTCACTTACTGGGAACAAACAAAGCACTGCTCTTAGAAACACAGAGTTAAACACAAAGCTTCTAACCAGAAGCTCACTTATGCAACAGTTTTCTTCACTGATGTTCCACCTAGCCCTTGCCAACAGCCAGAGGACTTCTACTTATGCAGCACTGAAGACAATCCATTCTTACAGTGAAGGCTGTAGTGCATCTCCCAAATATTCACACACACATAAAACCCTACATATATTTCACCAGACAAAAGAAAAATGCTTGAATTAATCAAGTCTCAAATTCTAGATAAATTCCAGAACAGCAGTTAGCCACTTTATCCTTTTCTCAAACAACAGTGATATGGCAAGATCCAAGTGCTCTTAAAGTCCACACACACTGCACTGGTAGACTGGTTTAGATGGTTTTATTTCATTTAAGAAGATGAACATAAATATTGTAGACAGTTCTGCTCACCACATCTGAAATATCTGAAAACGGGTATTGTGGAAGTGGAAAAGGTGCAGGAAATGGCACCCAATATAATCAAAGGAAGGATTACATTTAGGACTCATATTCAAGGATAGCCGTGTTAGCTACGCAAGAAAATATAACAAATCCAAAATCTACAAAAAAGATATTTTTTGACCAACTCATAATGTACAAAATAGATTGTGAAAGCTTTCAAACCTCCACTGGCTTCTTCTTAAGGCAGCAGAAGAACAGAAATTACGTTAAATTCACAGGCCAATGTTTTATACCAGATACTGTCTCTGCTGTAGTTCAGTTGGTCTGGAGGGCTCTCAAGGTAGACAGAGGCCCTTCCCCTTCTTGGTCATGTGAAGAACAAGACAAAGGACAGTAAAATTTAAACTCCATTAGCCGCACTAAAGTAATTTCCCTTAGGATTCAGGTCATGCCTGTCCTTTGTGAAGCATAAGAAGGCCCACTTCTTATGCAGAGAACACTTCTCAAAGTCTGTGTACTGCTATATTTATGGCCGTCAGCTTAGTGGTAAGTATAGGAAGGTACTCTCCCCAAACTGAGACTGTCATACCTTGGACATAACATGAGGCAACATGACTCATTAGAAAAGATTATAAAGCTTGTGGATTACCTTGATGGACTGATTCAATCAAAAAGCCACAGCCCTGAGTCTGCAAGACCTTAGTAGGACTATTACAATAATGGGGTTTCTTGAATGTCTCTTTATCATACCCAAAGCTAATGAAATGCAGCTGACAACACCAACAGTGAAAAGAAGTGACAGACATGAATAAAATTACACATGGTATGGAGACACTAGATAAGGACAAGCTTCTTTATCACCCCATCCCCAATACTGGAACCCATGGTTGTCCACCGAAGGCAAATGGTGGGAGATCTAGGGCAAATAAAAACGATTTTTTAAATAGAACTAGTTGGAAAGACTATATATAACCTCCCATGTCAGAGGAACTATGCCTCTGTACATCAGTTGATGGGGAAACAGAACTGAGCAGGCAGTTGCATTCTATCCTGCTAGTGGATCTCCTACAGACCACTGGACTACATAGGTCCTTGGTTTGATTCAACAAGGCTCTAGCTCTTCTTATGTTCTTAATATTTACAAGTTGATCACTACTGCCAAATTCAGAGTTGTTCCACATTTGAATGAGGAACAATGTATGATTTCTAAGGACCAGGGTACAGGCTCTATCTCTATGTCTATAACAAATATGCAGACAATAGGCCACATGATTGTGGATTCCCTCCATTCCCAGAACAAATTCCACTTTCCTTTCTGATCTCAAGTGTGCTACTGGTAGCTGACACTAACTACTGTCTATAGAATATGAAACCAGGACCTAATGTCAGTTTGCAAATTCTGCTTGCAAGCCTAAAGTTTACAGAAATCATCTTCAGGCTGAAGACAGCTGTCAAAAAGACCTATTCCTAACCCTATTCACATTTGGCCTGCTGTTCATCATCCAGCATTTGTAATTCCTCTTTTAACTCACAGGAATGACCAGGGCAAAGGAAAGGCAAGCTCTGTCCAGTCCAAACAAGTTTCAGGAATTGGAAAGGATGCCTGTAAGCAGGCCTGTCATTGGAAGAAAAGAACAGAATCAGCACATGCAACTTACCAGAAGACTGTCACAAATCTAATGAAAATGCAGTACAAGTTTCGATCATCTTCTGCACAGCAGTGAATCTACATTTCAGCTATAAACCTCTATCTTGACAAATTCTGTCAGTTCATCTGACTATATACAAGTGTGTTCCACCTAAATGTTAAATGTAATCCAGCATATGCATCCCCCATCCATACACACTCACACATAAGGAGCCAGCTTTTTGTTGAAATTACTTATTTCTTATCATTCTGACAACACTGGGAACTACAGCAGATGGTCTACTTCAAATAATTCTAACAGACTATTTCTTTTGTACAAACATCTGATAAAGAAGCTGGAGCAATGGCTTACTAATATTTAAAGCTGAATATCTACTAAATAAAAATCATTCCTTTTTACTGCTTGCACTGTTTTCACCTTTATATCTGCTATACAAATGGAATACGAAGAGAAATAAAGATCACTTAGACAACAGGGAAAGAAATAAAGAGTTAGGTAATCTAACAAGTTAGATTATACAAGGTAATCAGTTAAGATGGAAGAACATGTGAGAGGAGCATGTTTGTGTCAATCTACGACATGCAAATTCAAAGCAACAGTGGGTTACTCCTTTTAGTTCACAAAGGGTATGAAAGACATCACAATAGAGCACATGTTGAAAGAGCAAGATACATGTTGGCCTCCTTTGGTAATGGGCATTTATAAAACCTTCCTTTTGCTGTGAAGATTACTAGGGAATTCAACAAAACACTCCTCTCTAGATTTTACTCTAAGATTAAAGCAAATAGTTTCCGTTTGGTTTAGACTGATTTGCATAGACTTGGATAAAAGCCTACAATGCTTCACACATCAAAATTTAGAAAATTTTTCAGACAAAGTAACTAGACTCAGACCACAGTCTGGGAAAATTACCTGTAGAGTCAACAACTCCCAGAATGCTCTGATAGGAGTTGCCACGAGATGTAAGTAATAAAGTGCAAAAAATTCAAAGAGTCAGCAATGTACCATACATCCCCATAAGGCTCTCTCTCATGTAGGTCATGTTGATCTAACCACAGGTGAAAAAAATAAAGTGGCATAATTTTAAAAGGACCATAGCTTAGCATGCAAAAGTGCTACTTCTTAGACAAGCGTCGCCCATTATTTATTTGACCATTACATGAGACACAAACTGATGACAACAGATCTCTGAGCCAAGTGATTGGCAAACAGTTAACAAAGCTGGTTTTGTTCAGTGGCTGCTGCACTAACATTTTCAGCTACTCAATTTTCTATCATGTTTCATCTATATAAAAGCAGAGTAAAAAATGGCATCTATTTCTGGAAAATGATCTTAAAAGATAAGATTGCTGTTTATAAACTTTTCAGTGAAGCTTCCAAAGGGAAAAGAGTATTGAAACATTTTTTTATTTATTACTCTTTTAGACCTCCCAATACCACGAGTTCTCTGTTTGGTACACCATACATTAAAAAAATAATACAAGATAGTTCTAAGAAGAAGAAGAAAAATCTATAAATTGGTACTAGCATGTCTGAGAGAGAGCCATCTGGTCCCCAAAAGATTTTAACACAGGCATCAGACAAGCCTCTCTCAAAGGGTATTCGAGAGACAGGGTACCACCACTGGAAATGATTAAATATCACATAAAATTGTTGATTTAAGAAAACATAAATATACTATGGTGTTTATACAAATTCCCAAGGCTGCACAAATATTGTAATATGAATAAAAATCACACCCTAAAATTTTAGCCTCATATTTTAGTTACTAGATTGGATCAGAACAATACTGCTAGATTAGAGGTGGGTAACTGTGGAAAGCCACACTGGCACACCATGACACCCTGGAGGATACACCCCTCCCCTGCACCTGCTCCCACAAAAAGAATCAGTTCCAACCCCATGCATCTTGAGGGAACACAGGCATTCTCATCAAGTTTTGAGGCCTTCCTGGCCCTCCGGGTCATTTTGGGGGACATTTTGAAACAAACAAAATCCACTTGTGGCATACAAATGGTCCTGGGGAGAGTGTATGTGGCTTGCGGGCCACACCTTGTCTATCCCTTTGCCAAATGAATTGTGGTATATAAAATTGCAGAACAATTACTATTGAGTCAAGGGAGGGTATGGAAAACATGCAGCTTACCTAGTCTTTGGATAGATTGTTGTTTCCACTTGCAGTGAACTAGACCAAACTGCTAACATATGGATGCACAGCCTGTCTTCCTTGGAAAAAGAACTGGATACAAATCTAGCAGCTCTGCCCAATGTCATTCTGCAAATTGATACTGGAATGCTACTTGAACAGGACCTGAAGCCATAAGTGATCAGAGCCTAGCAGAAACAGTGCTCCAACCCCCTAAACTCTACAATTACAAACAAGCCGCAATTAAATCAATTCTCACTAATCTGATGAATCTGAAGTATGGTGTAAGTGACATTATATGTCCCTTCTAATGCTACAAATGTGGAACAAAGAAAATTATTATATTTAAAGAAATGTGAACAAATATTATAGCTGTAATTATGAACGGAATACAAGGCACATTACACAAAGACTTGGTGCTTACTGAAATATGTAGTAACTGATGTTGCAGCGCTCCATGGTATACTATCATCGATCTGAGGAAGAACTGAACAAAAATGTATTATATACAGCTTGATTTTAAAGACAGTCCATGAAGAATCTGAAACACTTTTATTTGCATTCTGGAACAAATACAAACACAAACAAAAATGTTACAGAGGAGGTTGTGGCAATGGATAACACTATTTTATTTAGGCCATGACTGGTCTTTTTCCCATGTTAGTCCTTTAGCATATATTAATTGCAACTTTCATTTTGTTAAAAAAAATTTGCAGTGAAGCACAGTAAAAGCTAGAATGCAGCTCAAGTTCTTCAACATTTATATTAGACATTTGAGATTACTACTATATAGTGTGAGCTCTTTTAACAGGAATAATCCATTGGAACTTTATTAACTAGAATATTCCCAGGTCTTTCATATACTGTTTATTAAGAAATTTCAGGGGATTAAAACTTATACTGACAATTTAAATTAAGTGGAGTTATCTGGTGTTGCCAAACCTACCTGTTCACACTGTACTTCAAGGATAAAGAACACTCAGCAATTCTGTTTAAATAGCTTCTCCAGGATTATTACAAATGTTGCAGATTCTAACTGAACTTAAAAGTATTTCAGCTTTAAACATTAATTTACTTTGACTATGTGCATGTCAGACTGAAAGGGTTCTGTCTAGATGGAAACATGCAGTATTAATACTGAACATGTGCATTCATTTCAGGTCAATAGTCATCCCAACTTCCAGCAGATTGTAAAAGTAACGCATTCATTAAAATACATGTTATGAGGCTCAACATCCTATCTACAAAAACAGTCCTCAAAAGGGAGATGGCGCTATAATCCAAATATTAAGATCTGTCAGGATTAATATTTAATTATTCCATGTCTGGTGAAAATACGAACAAAACAATTCCGATTACATTTTGGAAGCCATAGTACTTTTGACTTTCAGACTAACCACCATTATTGACCAGCCTTTATGAGTATTTACAAGTTCTTAGCAAATCAGACAGCAGAATATCACTTCCTTCTTTGGCACAAAAAGTTTGAAAGAGAAAGTCCTTCCAGGTGCTTAACCCCACCCAGCTTCCACTGGAAAGGGTGAGCCACCAATCCAGAAAGCTAGTACTAATAAGCAGCATATTACTGGAAAGTAAAATGAATGGAAAAAGGTTATCACATACACAGTAGGAACTTCCCATAAACTTAAGACTACATCAATTGAAATGATGATCTTGTACAAAATTAGCATGTAGAACTAACATTTGCCCCATAAATAGAATACTGTTTAGCCTAACAGAAACTCCTAGGAAGAACATACTTTACAGGTAACTACAGAATGCTTGAACATGACAGGTGTATTATGAAAGCAAGTACGAAATCACAAGTGACTGAAACGCACTGGTGCCACTGACTCTTGAAAATATATTTTGAACTCCTGAAAAAATTTAGGCAACTAAGTTGCATGTTCAAGTCTCAGTCTTCCAAAATAATGTTTTCAGAAATAGTGGGGACAATTTGGCAGGCATTGCTAACAGCAAAGAAAACAATATTGGGAGAATAGGTTTAAATATATTGTTGTTGTTGTTGTGTACCTTCATGTCCCTTCCAGTTTATAGCAACCAAACTAAGATGAATCTATCTCAGGCTTTTCTGGGGCCTCAGTGTGGGTAATGCACCCAAGGTCACCCAGTGGGTTTCCATGGCTGAATGGGGAATCAAACCCTGGTCTCCAGGATCGTAGTCTAAAGCTCAAACCATTACACCATGCTGGCACCACCAACCCAAACATTTCCTATAGCCAAGCCTGAATTTAAAAAAAAAGAGATTATCTTCATGTGAACCACCATAAAATCAGACTATGTTCCTGGTATCTCAACTCTAACTTATGGCAACCTTATCATAGGATTTTCTTGGCAAGATCTATTTAGAGAATGTTTGCTATTGCCTTTCTCTTAGGCTAGGAGAATGTGATTCTCCCATGGCCAGCCAGTGGGCTTCCACAGCTGATAAGGGATTTGAACCCTGGTCTTAGTCCAGCACTTAAACCACTATACCACACTGGATAGAAACAGATTACCAAATCTTACAAAGGCCATACAAGGTTTTTTAAAACAAACAAACCATACTTCTGAGGAAAAGATAGTGGAAGCATTAGGTTCAGGAAAAATAATCTCCTGAAGATGATGGTTTTACTATTTCTACTAAATCTCCAAGCGACAAGTATACAGATATCATTTTGTGGAGTGCAAAGAGTTACACAAAAAGCCACATGCCCAAAGAATACTTGGAGAAGATCTGACACTGAAATGACAGAAACCTGAAATTTTTGGAAAGCTGATACACAAGCACAACTATTCCCTGGAAGTGTGATGGTATATATTAATGAGCCATAAGAAAACTGCTGGTGTGCTAAAGTGAAACAATGGCCTCTCTAAACCAGAACATCTATCTCTTGCTTGCTATCTCATAGCACTACTGCATTCTATCACACAATATGGGAAGTGCTGTAATTGTGTATCAGCCTTCACATACTCAAAGCTACCAAGACACAGATGAGACCGTTTTTGTATGATTTGCTTCTCTGGCATTACCCCTTCCTGAAGAATCATATGACTGGGTGCAAAAAAAGTAAGCTTGCTCTCAGAGAACACTGCCCACTGCATCTCAGTACAGATCAGTTCCTCCATGCTTCCTTTCTTTCAGTCACGAAATACATCCAGATCAATGATTTGTGGATCAACCAATCTTTCTCATTAGGAACTAAATGGTGCCACTTTCAAATGAAGAAACGGGTAAACAAAGAACAGAGTAAAAACTGGTATTTCTTGTGTATATGCAACCTTAGCAGCTCCATATTAACCCTTCCAAGAAACTCCAAGTGAAATGTATTAATAGTTCCAATGAGAGTACTGACATTGCCTGAAAACCAAACCAATATAGTTTCTCTCTTAAAGCAGTTGCAACTCTAATGTTTCAAATATAGAATTTCATTCCTCTGTTTCTCTGTCATTTTAATGAGAATACATGGTTTATTCACATGTAATGATATAATCATCTGCATCAAAAAAATTAAAACACACACATAACAGTTCTAGCTTGGTATTAAATACTGAAGGAAACAGATTTTTGGCACTGACATCCTTTCAAGTGCAGTGAATTTGAATAGTTCCAAGCTTCAAGAAAGAGAATTTTTTCTGGCAGATGAAACTCAGTCCTTGGGATTTCAGCCAAGAGTCAAGCAAGTGAATTTTTAGTTAAAAACAACAACACTTTTCTCCATTGGGGATTTTTCTTTGTTCAACAATAAAGGCATCCTCTTCTTTTAAATTTTCCATTTTAAGATGATCCAATATAGCAGAAACTAGTAAAACATGAAGTAGAACCAGATATGTAGACAAGCAATAAAAAGCTGTGCATTGTAGGCTTAATGTTTAGAAAACCAGGATTTCCCCTAAATCTATGTACTTCCAGTAGAACAGATGTATGCAGAATCTCCACACATTACTAAGGACACTAAACAGAAGTTCGGAAAAATGTCACATATGGAGAAAGTGACTGTGCAGAACAAATTTCTATCATTATCTTGCTCCTGTAAAGGGAAAACGGGAGGAGCAGATCCTTCACATATTCTTCATATCAACCAGTATGTATAGTTCAGTAGCTTACTCTGTAGTTCAGAAGTGTTTGAAAGATGAAGTTTTTGAAAGTCCAAAGAAGACAGGTAGAACTGGATGGTTGCAACACTCTACAAATCCAATTATACCACAAAAAAAAGTGTCAACCAGCTACAGCTAACAAGTCCTAGCAGATGCTTGATCGCTTCAAATACAAGGCCTGTGAAAACCTGTAAATTGAAAGAAAACACTGAATTTATTTTTTAATTTGAGAAGGATTAAGTTCAAGGAAGACCGGTATCTAGATTTATAATCTGCAATTCTCTCTGCCTCAGAATTAAGCGGGAAAATCTATACATTTTTAATTTTGTGCACCTAGCACCAATTCTGATGAACATTTTCAGGAAACACACAGAAGGCCAATATAACACTACCTGTTGCAATACAAAAAGTATTGATTGCACATTGGTAGTAGCTAAATGAGCAGCTTTAATAAGGTTGTCTATCCTGTCCGTTTGAAAAAAATAGGTTTTTTTAACCAATATTACAAGGTGTACAAGCCGAACACAATATTACATCTTAGTTCTCTGATCACCCACAATTAACATCCATCATTTAAATCGTGTACATTTTTACTATCAAGCCCTTTAACCTATTTCTAAGAGTATTAGGGTGAATTGGGTTGAAATAAAGTTAACTGTAGGCTGCATATATAAGAACTACAAGCTATTTTACTTTTGAAGATATTAACCCTTGTAGCAGTTGTGGGATGTAAAAGGTCTTCAACAACATCTGTAGAAATAAACATAGTACTCAATTTAAGCAATGCCACAGGAAATTAGAATTACACAGTAAAAGAACCCCTGCCTTTTCTTTAGGAATCATCATACTTCATGCTAAATA
Organism: Iguana delicatissima; assembly: GCA_948472985.1. Lineage (NCBI taxonomy): Eukaryota > Metazoa > Chordata > Lepidosauria > Squamata > Iguanidae > Iguana > Iguana delicatissima. Next base: position 341,033 of record CAOKZL010002073.1, on the reverse strand, counting down.
CTCAGCTCAAAATTTTAGAAAGGAATTTTGTCAACCTGTATGTACATACCTCTCTTCAGACTGTAATTCTGAAAAGGGAGGTAAGTTTCAGCCACAAAACAAATCTCTTTTATAGAAGATCTATCCACATACGAAAAAGTAACTTTCACAACTTATATATAAATGGAAATTATACAAAATGTATCATACCTCAGTGGGGGGTTTTTTCTTCGTAAGATGAGATGCCCAAGCCTTTATAATAAGCAAAAGCTGAAGTGTTTAGTACTGTCTACTCTTAGCTTATCAGTAAGAATCACTAGCTAACATGGATCATAATGAAAAAGCACAAACGTATGCCACTCTGATTGGACAGTGAAAGTCCAATCTGAAGCACGCTGCTAACATCCTAAAACACCAAAACGCTGAGACTTCCGGTGGAGGCGACGCAGCGACTAGACAGAGTTCACAAAGCTGGTGAACTCCGTACCTCGGCACAGTCGGTATTTCCTCGCTAAAGGGCTATTATCTGGAGGAAACTGACCCCTGGATAAAGGGGGACATGGAAGGGACTCGAAGGGAGTCCGATCCAGTTCGCAGTGCAAAGATGAGAAGGAGAAAGGAGAAGGAGCACGGACGAGCTGTTGGGATTGCAGAGATGACATTACTGCGCCGGGCAGCCTGAAAGGCTAGCCGAGTCACCACCGTTTTAATTTAGCATCTATTTGTGAAGTTTTGAACTTCGTAGTGAAGAAACAAAAGGAAAGTCGTTGCGTAAGTTAAATCCTAAGTGAATTTTACTGAGTGTGGTTGGAATCGAGAGCTCTATTCTGAGAAAAAGAGAGACGTGTTCAAGGAGTTCTGGACTCTGAGATGGGAAGAGGGAGAGAGGAGAGAAAGAAAACGTGAGGACTTTGAAAATCGCGCTCTGCCTAGAACCTCGGAAGCGATATGTATGAGTCTCAGATCGTAATTAATCATAATTAATTCTTGAGGTAGAGACGGGAAGAGACTGAATGTAGAAATTTCTGAACCAGAATAGACAAGATATAGAAGAATAATTGGGAGTGAGAGACGAGTCCGGGAGAGGTGAATTTTGGGTGCGTTAAGCGGACAGTTGGAGTATAATAAGGAGAAGCATAGACGAAAGTTTCTTTTTTGGATTTTTTGCCTGGACCTCTCAACAGTAAAGAAATAATAGAACCGGGACTCTTGGAGAAGTAAAGAGAAGGAATATAAGGACTGGAAAGCTGATTGTGGTTGGAGAACTGTATGGGAACTGAAGAAAGCGAGCTCTGACTTCTAAGAAAACGGAATGGAGGCATGGAACAAATATGGCGATTTAGCTGCTGAGAAGCTGCTGGTAAGCATGGACGTGTGGTAGTGAGAGAGAAAGAGTCGGGAAGAACAATCATCAAAGAGCTCCGAACCTGCAAGTGAGAAAACAGAATGGACTAGACAGAATAAAGGAAGAAAGGAAGAAGACGGAAAGAAGAAAGAAGGGAGATTGTTAGTAGTGGGCGGGGAATAAATTTAACACAACAAAAGACAGAACCAGAAGGGAAGAATAAAGAAAAGCAGTGGTGAGAAGAGGGATGATCGGTTGAAGCAGGGGGAGTGATATTAATACACACGTTGGGTATAACGTTGGGCACTGAGCTTAGTTGAAGCTGGTTGAATAAGCCCATTTGAAACAGTTATTTCATTAATTCATTCATTAATTCATTCATTAATTTCATTCATTAATTTCATTAATTGCTACTTTCAAATAGTAGCAAATTAGGGAGAAATTGTTAAGTGACTACTAAGCTATAAATTGTTAAGCAACTAATTAATTGAAATTATTTGGATTTAAAAGTAATTTGAACTGTAATTAAATGTAACTAATTGTAACTAGTTATTTAATTAATTAATCAATTGTACTTAACTATATATTGAGCATAAATTACTGTAACAAGAAGAAAATCTTGAGAGATTTTGGGGAATTGAGAGTTGGGGACTGAATTGTGAGAAAAACAGACGGTTTACTGGTGGAAATAAGAAAGCAATTTGGGGGAAAATAATTAAGTAATTAGTAAGAATTTTCAGAATAAAGCAATAGCTAATAACTCAGGGACTCTACGGCAAGCTAGAAGGTAAGTGGTATAGATAAGGGAGAAGTAACAAGTAGTAAAGCTAAAGAAATAAAGCAGTGAAGACAGAGAGATAAAGTAGGAAGAGGAAGAAGAGGAGGAGGAAGAGGAAAAATAGAAGGAGGACATAATACAGAAAATAAAGAGCATACAAATATAGATAAGTAAAGAGTTAATTAAAACAAAAAGGAAGGGAGAAAAAGGGTAATTAATAGATCAAATAAACAAGATGATGGCAGCAGGGAAAAGGAAGGGAGGTGCAGGAACTCAAACACAAATTCAATCATTGCTGCAAAGAAGAGCTTCAACAGAAATTAAGATGCCGATTTTGGAAGCAAGAACAGCAGTAACAGAAAATCAAGGGATGACCTTGGGAATAGATATAACTGAAGAATTGCGGACACTAACAATGACATTTAAAAATGAAATGAAAGAGACAAGAACAGACATGAAACATATGAGAACAGAAATAAAGACGGATATTAAGAAAGAATTGGAAACCTTTAACACAAAATTGGAAAGTAACTCAAAAGAATTAAAACATGTGAACGATAAAGTGAAACAGGTGGAAGAAAGGACAACCAAGATGGAAGCTCAGGCATTAAAAGTGGAAGAGAAGACCGAACAGTTGGAAAGAACAACTCTACTTTTAGATATAAGAAATAGAAGCAAATCGGTTAAAATAAGAGGGCTGAGAGAAGTGACAAATGAAGATTTATATCAAAGATTGACAAGACCATTAGCGCAATTTATTGGATGGGCACCAGAGCAGTTGGACTTGGAAATGGATAGGATCTTCCGAATTAACTCAGCAGTGGCAAAATGTAAGAATATACCACTGGACATCATGGTATATTTCTTACGGGAGAGGGTTAAAGATCTGCTCCTGCAATGCAGTTATACAAAGAAGCTGGTGGTGAACGATACCTTACTTAAGAGAAGAAGGGAGTACAGTTTCCTAACACAAGCGTTGAGAGATCAGAACACAAGGTATACATGGGAGAGAACTGAAGGTATTTCATTCATGTGGAAACAGAAGAGAGTTGTCCTAAACACCATCATGAAGGCGAAAGAATTTTGGAGGAAATACAAAGAAGAACTAAGCAAAACAGAAGAAGCATTACAAGAACAGGAGGGAGAGAAAAGTAAGGAAGAGGCACAAACAACACTAAGCTTGGATATAAGATCAAGAGTAGAAGATATAGAGAAGGGACTGGTAAAAGTACGAGAAAAGAGAGAGCCAGATAGAAGACGGGTGGAAGAAGAGATAGAGGGGGAAGGGGAAGAAGAAGAAGAGGAAGAAGGAGGAGAAGACTCAAACTCAACACAGGATCTAGAATTAGAAGATTTGGGAGAAGAAGGATCAGAAGATATTGAAGAGTAATCAGTAAGTACTAAATAGGAAATTAAGAGAAAATGAAATTAAGATTACTATCCTGGAATGTTCGGAGCATGAACTCCCCCCATAAAAGAAAATGTATTTTCCACCAACTGGAGAAATTAAATTTAGACATAATCGCAATTCAAGAAACGCATATTAGATCTAAAGATCTGAATTATATTAAGAATCCTAAATTGGGTTAAACCTTCTCATCTTCAACAAATAAAAAGAAAAAAGGAGTAACGTTGTATATGAATAATAGACACAAGGCAAAACAAATATATAGCGACGACGTAGGACACTGTATAATAGCGGAAGTGATAATTCAAGGCTTAAAATTTGTGATTACAGCAGTATACGGGCCATTGGAAAATAAAAGCAAATTTTATGGGAATTTATTAGAAAAATTACTAGAGATTAACAATGGGAAAATGATCTTAATGGGAGACTGGAACGGGGTGCTAAATCCGTTAACAGATAGAACAAGTAAAGGTAAGATAAACAATACATTTAATCAAAGGAAATTACCAAAAAATATTTTCGAAATATTAGATTATATGTCCTTAGAAGAAGTAGGGAATAATATATGAAGAAATAAAGAAAAATATACATATTATTCTGAATGACGTAAATCTTGGTCCAGGATAGACATGTTTTTTATAACCCGAGAGATGATAAAAAATGTGGAGAATTTAGAAACTCTCCCAAGAACAATATCGGACCACAGTCCAATTTTAATGACAATACAGCATGGCATAAATATTTTTAATTGGAGATTAAAGCCAAAGAGGAAATAAACAGGATTTTGGAGAAAAATTTGGGGAAAGGACAGTCAGTTCAGACAGTGTGGGATACAAGCAAAGCAGTTATGAGGGGATTCTTCATTAACCAACAAGCATGGGTAATAAAATGTAGAAAAGAAAAGGAAGGGAAAATTCAAAAAATACTACAAGAAAAAGAACAGGAACTAAGGGAAAAACCGAAGGACTTAAAAATTCATAAGGAAATAATAATGTTGAGAAAACAGTTACAATTATTAATGACCAAAGAAATAGAAAGGAAATTAAAATTCATAAAACAAAGGCAATTTGAACACGCGAACAAGCCAGGAAGGTGGCTTGCATATAAATTAAAAAAGGAGAGGGGAGAACGAAGTATTGCCTGTTTAAGAGAAGGGCAGAAGTTACATCATCAACAGTCAAAGATTAAAAATATATTTGTAAATTATTTTGGAGAATTATTTAAGGAGAGACACCAATTGCAAGAACAAAACAATAAATTGATAAAATATTTACAACAAATGTATATAAATCAATTGACAAGAAGAAAATATAAATGAAATTACCATATTGGACTTCTCCACATGAGGCATTTTATAGGTTAGAGAAAGTTCAAATAAAGGAGTGGATATTATATAAAGATATACTTAAAAAAGAAAAGAGCAAGATTAGACTAAAAAATAAAGAAGAATTAATGAGTGAAGGCTATATAACACATTGGTTACTATATTTGCAATTAGTGGAGAAATTTAGGGAAGATATAAAGAATAAAGGGATATCACTAGATGATACGGAACTGGACATTATAATGAAACCGGGAGTTAAAAAACCGCTAAGTAAAATTTATAAACTGCTCTTAAATTTAGAATTAGAAAAAGAGATAATAAAGGATAATATGATAAAGTGGGCCCAGGATATAGGTCATCCAATAACATTAAAACAATGGCAATATTCGTGGAAAATTAATCAAGATTTTATGAGGAGCTACTACCTAAAGGAAAACTTTTTAAAAATGTTTTATAGGTGGTATATAACCCTGACACAAATCTCTAAAATGTATAAAAATAAGAAGGTTGCTAAATGCTGGAAGTGCCAGGAGGTGGGGTCCTTCTTCCCTATGTGGTGGCGCTGTAAGAAAGCAAAAGCATTTTGGACACAAATGCACGAACAAATAGAAAAAATATTAAATATTAAATATGCTCAGAAATATATCTGTTAAACATTTTGGAGGGGATAGATTTGAAAATTAGGACTAAATACTCAAGAATATTATGTTATATCATTTATGCAGCTAGGATTGTATACGCAAGACACTGGAAGGACAAGAACATACCGTCGTGAGAAGATTTCATATATAAAGTTTACGAATTGGCCGAGATGGACAAACTAACTTTGATGCTACAAGATAAACCAAAAGAAACTTTTAAGCAAGAATGGGAAATACTGAATCAGTGGTGGAAAGAGAATTGGGGTGAACATGCCCTGACGGGACTGTCTGACTAATTTCATGGAGAGAGAGGTAAAAGGGAAAAAGATAATTTAAAACAATAACAATAACAATAAAGATAATAACAATAACAATAATAATATAATTAAGATTACAAAATTAAAAAATGAAATGATTAGGAAAGATTACAGGTAAGTAAAAATAGGATTATGTCAAGTATAATAGTCCGGTTTATTTGGGCAAATAATATAATAGGGATATAAGATTGGAAGTAAATTATAATGATATTAGGGATTAGAAGTAATTAGAGAATTGAAAGAAACATTTAGGAGTAGAAATAGAAGAATATATGTTAAGGAATATGGAGGATAGAAGCGAGAAGTAGAAATGAAGAAGGACAAGGGACGAAGAGGTCGCTAGGAGATATTAAAGTACAAAGAGAGAACAGTCAGGAGAAATAAGGTTAGAAGATAGGTAAGTGTTTAATCATGAAGAATTAGTTAGTTAGGAATTAGTATGCCCAGTACCTAAGAATAGGATTAGGTTAACTAGATTTAAACTGAGAAAAAAGTTAAGGGTAAAAAGGAAAAGGAGAAGAGGATATTTGCGAAGAAGAGGTAAGAATGAGGTGAAACTTTAGGAAAGAGGAAGCTATATAGGTAGCTGAATAGAGTATGGTAAGTACAGTAAAATTTAAGGAGTATAATAGAGGAGCAGAATTTACAGGGAAAGAAGATGTAGCACTCTCCGGCAATTTTGAAAGAAGTCAAAGTATGTATGGATGGAGAAAGTTAAGTTTTATTTGAAAGAAAGTTATTGTAATAGTGTGATTTGGTGTTATGGGTGGTAGTGTTATGTGTGGTGAAGTTGTGGTAAGTATCGATCACAGACGGGAAGACTATATGGACTCATCAACTATATCAGCGTTAAAAGATAATATAATTACTTAGAATTTTTTATAGTTATAAAATGTATACAGTAATACATAGAAGCATGCAAGTATGTGATGATTATTACAGAAAGGGGACTTTTGAGATTAGAGGTGGAGAATAAGACATGAGCAAAAGAGAACAATAGGGGATGTTGCATTAGATGATACGATATGTCATGTCAGGTTATGCTATGAAACAAGTCTGTGGTAGGTATTTATATGTTATGTGTTATATATTACATTATGTTATGTGTTTTGTGTTATGTGTTGATTTGTAATTAATAACAAAATTTATATTTTTTAAAAAAATAAAAAAAAATAAAACACCAAAAAGCTCAGTCTGAATGCATCTTCTTTCCATGAATGGATGCTTTTGAAGATTTCCAGTAATGGAAGAAGTGTTAATTATTATTTTCTGCATTTTTCTACCTAGCGCAAAAAAGTCACTAGCTTTTCAGCCCCAATCTTCTTAATCATTTTTTCACACTATCTGTGTTACGCTGAAATGGAGAGAATATAGTAACACAATCATTTGGTGATATGGTTTTGCTGAAGAGAATGTATTTATGAAAGAAATGATATAAAGCAACAAAAAATATATATCTGATAGGATGTTATAGAAGACAAAGATATGGAATGCTGTTCTGTGAATAACTGCAACAAGCTCAATGACAATTAATCACCATTTAATAGAGATTACCTTGAAAAATATAAACTAACCTTAGTAATGTAAAAGCCGGCTCTTGAACTACAAATTTATTTCTCATTTGATGTATGGTGTGACAAAACTGAAAACTACATTTAATAAAAGTTAATATCTTAACCCATTATCAGCATTTTCTTGAAGTCAGCATGAAGAAGCCCTTCTACAGTATGCCTAGTGTAAGCAGAAACAGTGCCACCTCCTGGAAAATAACATTATTGTGCTGAAGCACACAAATGGACAATGTAACTATTAATGCTCCCAACCCCTGGACCATGATTAAGACGACTCAATGCTGCACAGTTTACCCTATTAGCCGTAATAGTCACTAAACATCACACTAACAATTAGCATTATTCAACATTACTTAACCAAGTAATTTTTTAAAAAATTCAAAGCTTTGCTTTTTAAAATAATTTTATTACATAAAAAAATCAAATACATATATGAATTCTTCATTCAACAAAATACTAACATTTACACATCTTTCCATCCTCCTCCTTCATATATACATTCCATTTATACATTTTTAAATCTAAATGTTTAATGACATCTCCTTTTAATTAAGAAAGAAATTTCTATGCAAAACTTCTACTGTGGTTATCATATATAATTATAATTTGCTATTTACTTTCATTTCTAAATCTTTATCAATTATATTTAAGATTGAAATGTTCTGAAATGTTTCATTTCAAGAGAAACATTTAAAATTTCTCTGATTGTATTATGAGTTTGTTTCCAGTATTTCTTTGCTACTTTGCATGACCACCACATACGACAGATGGTTCCCCTCTCTTCTTTACATTTCCAACAACTTCCTTGATCTTTCTTATAACTTTTATATAATTGCCAAGGAGTTACATACCAGCACTGAACTTAACCAAAGATTTAATTGGCTAGCATTATGCCTGGATAAGATCAAATTCTAGTCATCATTAATTATTGTTAAAACAGGTGGCAATATAACCATCACCGTCACCAAGCCAGTAAGGCGATTTTACATGTGAAATTAAAGTAGAATGCCATGGTTCATCCCAATCCCACGCATGCTGTGCAGCCTGGATTCAATACTGTTGTGAGGCACAAAGTTGGTAGTTATGTGGTATATAACAGGTCATCTCATATGCACCCAACACCTTTACTAAATAGGGAACTGACAGGTACCATTCACACCTAAAAGAACGCTGTACTATATTCTATAAGAGAAGCTGCCTTTGAGAAGTACTGAGCACCTGTAAGTGGCACCAAAATGTACCAATTCACCACCTGAGGCACGCAGGGGGGCTAGACATGCAGTTGATCTAAACCAATTAACCCAAAACAAGTTTAACCTTCTGGATTAACTAAATATGATGGTTTATTACCATCAAGTTTTCAACAGCACATGATGGCAGATTCATTCAATACCTAGAGAAGATAACCTTGAATGCAGCCCCTTCAAAGCCAAAACATGGAGCAGTGATTTTATGACAACTGGTAATTTAAGGCAACAGTGTTTTATTTACATCAGTTAACAGGTAGAGAGACAGTAATGCATTGGTTTTAGCACTGATATATTCTCCCAAGATTTATTCAGTGGAAAAATACTAGCTCAATATGGCACACAGATTGCTCATACAAATTCCCATCACAGTTGATCTCACATGGACAGACACACCAGACTGGGGAAGAGTTAGCACAGTCCTTTTCTGAATAGAACTACAGTGTGAAAGAGTTGCAAGTGAAGAATTCTATTATTCCCATGTAAGTTTAATTAGCATTAAAAAATTATACTAAAAAAGACAAATTCTGCATAGCCCCAACTTTTTCTAAAACATTCTGGTAATGAATTAACTCCCTTTCAAATCACACCATTTAAGATCTGCAAATGACTGAAATCTGAGAGTAAAGAATTCAGCATTTCACAGGACCGAATAGTACAAATTCAGCCTTCTGTATGCGTGAAATGCATTGATATTCTTTTTCCTAGTCCAGTGACAGGTAAATCCGACAAGATCTGTACAGAACAGGATGATACCACACCATAAATAACCAACTATATTTTAAAAGCCAAGAGTAATTTAGGATTCTAGTACAACAAACAACCATATTTCAGAATAAATGAGCAAGCATGGTTTGTCCCTGAAATCTAGCCAATGAACTTTCAAGGTCTGAAAGTCTTAAAAATATATGAGCAGCCAAGAGATCTGGCTTGTATTAAAAACCAAGCCAAAAAACCTCACTCCTTTATATTGCAGTACCTTTTACTAATCAACTGCAATTCACTTTTGGCTGGATGAAGTCAAAAAGCTATTTATAGTCATCCAAGACAAAGTTGCTGTGCACTGAAAGTAAGCTCCAGTGCCAAGGATTTGACATACAAGACAAATGTCAGTGTCTTCTGCTCAGTGGGAGTCTCTCCCTCTGCTTTTATACAAAATAATGCTTCATTGTGGTGGAACAAAAATGCCAAAAATATTCACAAGTATGCCACTGAGCACAAAGTTTGAACTACATTCATCCTGTTGGCAACCCAAATCATGAAGTCTTTGACAACCCATCAAAGTCACCTGTTGAGCAACAACATTTAGCTGATCTACCTTCTGGATTTTGTAGAGAGAAAAAGATTCTTACTACTTCTTAAGCGAGGCTGCTAAAGTTAATGAAATAAAAAAATGTTCCCTGAAACATTTTTGGCCTCTACCACATCAGTTCTGGCAGGCTACCTTGTAACCTTGAAATAGTTTCTTAAAAACTGAACAGAATGTCACTATCCCAAGCAAGAACAACAAAAGCTTTAGCTCTTACGAGTATTTTACATAGCATATTAGACATTAATTAGAAATGCAATAAGTCATTTTTGCAGAACACTGAAAATTTAAATAACTTAGTTAAATAAACCCCTTTGTTGGAGAGATCTACCTATCACCTCGTTGTCTTAAACAGCAACTGATGGTAATATAGATACTATGTTTAATCACAGACACATTATCATTGGCAGTTTATTAAAAGCAACGTCAAAAGGGCCCTGTTCCATCTACCCCAGCATTCCACTTGTAACAGTGGCCAGTCAAGCCTACATCCACTCTGTCTCCCTAACCAACCAACCAGTACTTAATACTGCCTCTGAATCTGAAGAGTTTAATCTGTTAACTAGTTACATTTATACCTGCCCATTAATGCAATGAGTTCAAGGGCCTAAAACCTACTGTTAGCCCCAAGTAGAAGAGGTCACTGAATCTATTTACCCCTGTGTTTACTCTTCATTAAAGAATTCAGGGGGTATAATCTGGTCAGGACCAACCAAGAAGATTCCAGCCATTGTGTCAAGGAGTGCAAAACTCCAAACAGTGCAGGTGTGTAAGTTAGCAATCATGTCAAATACTCAGTCCATTTCCTCATTCCAGAATTCAGCTAGAAGGCTTCAACAGGATAGCCACAGTAAATTTGGAGGTTCCCCCAAAGATAAGACTGCATCCACTAGTGTGCGCCTGGAACAAGTTTCAGGTCACATCCTAGGACTGCTGGGACAAAGAAGACTAATGGTCGTTTCTCCCTCTGATTTTTCCTGCCTTTAAAACTAGAGATAACATACAGACATCTGATTAAATCAAATAAAAAAAATTATCCCATGACATATCCCAATAGCCTTTTAAGACTGTCCACACAGGTAGACTGCCAGCATCCCTTTCATTAAGCCTAGCCTGGACCAGGAGATTCCCAGGCCTTACTGGACATCCCTAAGTGTCTAATAAACATGAGAATCTCAACCCAGAAACCTGTTATTGGCTTTATTTATAAGGAAAAGGGGAAATAGCAATAAAAATAGTGAGAGAACCAGAGCAATGTTTGAAAAATGTATAAACAGGCAAACCCAGTAAGTCTTAGTCAATCCTAGTCTAAGAAATAGGCCCCACTAGAGCAGGAATGCATGACTGAAAGAACAAATATCACAAGACAAAAGTAAGGTGACGCAAGACATGATGCTAACCCTAGCCTGCAGCTTTTATACTCAGGTAATGCCCACTGATCAATTATACCTGATTAGCCACAGATTTCTAATACTTTATAGAAGCAGAAAATTTCCCATAAGAACAACACCAAACTATCAGGGCCTAACTTGCTTTGGTCTTGAAAGCTGCAACAATAGTGAGTTAGCACAGAGGTAGGCCACAAAATACATGCGTTGCCAGGCTTAGGATATGGAAGCTACTGGAAACATGGAAGAAAAATTATTCTTCCTCCACATGAATCTTCTCCACAAATTATCCTCAAAATAACTTGTGAGACAAGTCAGGCTAAAAGGGAATGACTACCCCAAGATGGCTAAGTCTACAGATCTCCCAAGACACAGTCAAAAACTAAACCATGACATCTTGACATCTATTTAGATATCATGACTGATACCCACTGATAGATCTGTCCCTCAATAAACTGTGTTGTCTGGTTTTAAAGCCATGGTGTCATCATCACATAGTGAGAATAATTCTCTAATGCTTTCAACTGAATCTACCCCAAATCAATGGACTGCTAAGCTCAAAAGAGTGAGAAATAACAATCTCCACTTCCTCTCACCACAACATGTATAATTTTAAAATCCTCAAATTATATAATCACACGCTCCATTTTTCCTATGCTGAACAGAGCAAACACTTTTCCTTTTCCTTGACAGAAAGATGTTCCAACTCTTGATTACATTATTCTGCATCATTTTCAGCTCTGTGTCTTTTTTGAGATGGGGCAACCACATCTGCACACAATTTTCCAAATGTGACTGCAACATGGATTTGCATAAGAGCATTATTATACTAACTAAATAATTTTTCAGTAATCCCACTAAGACATCTCCTTTCTTCAGCATAACACCACACTGGCCCCATGTTTTGGTTGAAATATTAATTACATTCCCAATATTTATTTCTTAGTCATTTAGTATGCATTTAAATCTCATTGCCATATGTGAAGTTAAAATTCCAATTAATTTTATTTGCCATTTTCCTGCCCTCCCCACAAAAAACTCAAAGAAGCACAACTGTATACCTACTTAGGAGCTATAAAACATTTTTATTAAAAAGGAAGTAAGGAGAATGACATATCTATTAAACAACTACTTCGAAATCAAAATCATACAGGCAAGCTTCTAAGTAAACCAGTAACACAGAACACAAATTATCCAATACTGCCACCTACAGCTTGCTAACATTTCACAGTTCTACAAATATTAGTTATTAAAAAGTGATTGCAACTCTCACAATTATTTCCTCTTGTTGGTTAAGAGCCATTTTTTAATTTCCAAAATATATGCTATAAATCAGGGGTGGGCAAATGTGAAAGGGATGACGGTCAAGTTTTGCTCCCATATGCCTTTGGCAGGCTACAAGCCACACTAAACCCTCTAGACCCTCTAAAAAAAAAATCTTCCCATAGGGGCTCAAAACTACTGCAAAACACCTACATAGTCCAAACCCCACATGCCATCCTGCCAGAAGCCCCCCTCGCTCAAAAAACCCCCAATCAAACTAGAAACAGAAAGTCAGAGGTGTCACTTCTGGTTTGGGTGGGACTCTGGAGACTGGGTGGGGTTCAGGGACTGCAATCTAGGACCTCAAGGATTACATGTGGCCCATGGGTCTCACTTTGCCCACTACTGCTATAAATAAGAATTTCCTGATGTCATAACACAATTTAACAATACTCTATAATTTATAGATATCAATAAACTATTGAAAAGTGTAGGCAGACAGGAGATATATATGGAAAAATATATATAAATAACATTATGAAAAGTTAAGCTGGACTTACTATAAGACAAGAAAAAACCTAATGACAGATGAAGTTAAGGCAGGCTCAATACAAGCAATCGATTTGCCAAGTACAAGACTTTTCTAAGGGAGTCAGCATTGTGTAGTGACTTGAGCACTGGACTACAACTCTGAAATTCAGGGTTCGAATCCTTGCTCAGCCATGGAAACCCACTGAGTAAGCTTAGGAAAGTCATATTCTGTCAGCCTCAGAGGAAGGCAAAAACAAACCTCATCTGAACAAATCTTGCCAAGAAAACGAAGTGACAGGTCCCCCTTAGGGTTGCTGTAAGCTGGATAATGCCTTAAAGGCACACAACAAACCAGGCTTTCCACCAGAAGTTTTATCAGACATTTATACTAATAATGTGATTTTAGCTGCTACGCATTCTAAGGTGCAATATAAGCCTTAGCAAAAGAAAAGACCTCCTTATATTAACTAATGGGGAAAAATCCTTGATCAGGCTAGACGGGTGTGGGCAACTACGGTGAGCTCGATTTCCTCACATGCATTTATTCGCACTGCCATATTTTCATCCAAAAACAGCTCTCATTAATGACTGGAAATTTATATCATTTTTTGACTTCCTGTGAATTGGAGGGATCAGAGAGTGTTTGCAGGGAAACTGCTGCTCCAGGCAACAAGTATTTTTATTTTCCTAATTGTGCTGGTCTGAGGATGGATAGCAGAAAAGAGGTTGGAGGCCACATATTACTGCATCTCACTTTCTTCACCGTTGGGCTAAAAGATACATGGCGGGGTGGGGGGAACAAAGTTGACAAAATAAAGCCTGCATGCAATAAGAGTCTTAACTGAATTTATTTTAAAACATTTAGCTAAAAATATGTATACCCAGTCCTTCTCTCCTGGGAGTTCAACACAGGTAGAAAGAACAGGAACACAAACAGCAACAGATTAAAACAGCAAGTTAAAAATTACATATTAAATGTCTTCCTAAACAAGGAAGTGAGGCAGATACACTTCAAAGAATGATTCCAAAGGCTAAGATCAGTCACTAAAAAGGCCTTCTGCTTAATCCCAACTAAGTATACTTCTAGAAGTGCTGGGACAAACAAAAGGGCCTCTCTGAATATGATCTAAAACAGCAGACAGGCCTATACGGGAGAAGATCACTCTTTCCAATATTATGCCCTTAAATAATTCAGGGCTTTGAAGGTAATCACTGAAATATTATTCAAATTCAATTCTAAAAAGGATTTCACTCCAAAACTCTAGATATGATACAACTAAGGTATATGCTCATCTAGTCAGAGCTCTTTCTCCAGGAATGGGAAGAGCTGACACACTAGCCTAAACAGGGAAAAGGCACTCCTGACCTTACCACCAAGAGTGAGGCCAGGCCTGAGCACCTCTATCTCATATAGGTTCATTTTAAATTTATTAGCCCATATTAAGCCCACAACCTTCTCAATGCAATAGTTTAGCATCTCTGTAGACGCCTAGAACTTTGAGGGACACAGTAAAGGTTAGCTATCACTTCCATGCTGTGATGCTTTGGCACTTAACATCTCAAATGACCTTCCCAACATGCAGATGCTAAACAGAACTGCTGACAAGACAGAAATATGAGGAACATCATAAACCAACAGTAAAGGCACTGAACAGAAATCCTCCAGCACCCGTAGAAGCTGGCCCTTCAGGGGCCAAAGCCTGCCACCATTATACCCACAAAGCAGCCTCCTCCTCTGCACATGTTTTTTCATGTGTTCAGTGATACTCAGCATGAATTTTCAGCCATGATTTCTCTGGTATTCTTGCCTGCTTCTCCACTGCCATTAGTTCCACCATGAAGGTAAATTATGAGCATGCAAAGGACACTGAGGAGCAAGCATTTTAAGTGACTAAGCCACCTCTCCATTCCAGAGGTCATTCAGGGCTTCAATAGGATTGCTAAAGATGAGTTAGGAAATTCCCCAAGCTATTAGGTTCTACATGGTATAACATAGGTTTCAGGTCACACTTATGAGTGCCAAAATCAAGAAGTAATAATGGCTATTGCCACCTGGCTGATTCTCCCTACCTTTGAAATTAGAGGTACAATAGGTCCTCCATATGTGCAGATTCTGTATCCACAAATTCAATCAAGCATGGCTTGAAAATATTTTTTAAAAAATACAAAAAGCAAACTTTGATTTACGTAATGGGACTTGAGCATCTCTGAATTTTGGCATCCATGGGGTGTCCTGGAACCAAACCCTAGTGGATATCGAGAACCCATTGTAACATACAGACATTTTGATTAGTGGTTTTAGGTTGGGATCCTGTACGGTTCTCTACTTATTGGTCTTTTCTTCCTCCCCTTCCACACCAGGCAGCTTGTCAAACCCTGTACTGACTCTTATTTAGTTGCCAGAGGAGGGTGGGGAGCACATGGGCAGCACTGGCTGCACTTATCCAGCCAGGAGAAAAGAGAAGCCAAGCTATTACCTTCCCAGATTTTCAGAGTACGCTGCAGACCCAGGAAAGTTTCAGGCTGCACAAACAGCAACAGAATTTCAGCCATGAATTCCTATAATCCTTTTCTAAAACTGTTCACATCGGTGGCTATTAACAGAATTTGCAGAAGCAAATTTGATAGTTTATGCATTGTGTGAAGAACTATTCCTTTTTTCCTAGCCTGGCTCTTCTATCATTTAGCTTCAGCTGATGAGTTCTCATACTGATTAAGAAAACTTCTGTAAGCCTTTTGTTGACATCACACATAATTTTACATATCTCTTTCATGTTCAGTCTTTGTTGTTCTATGCCTTAAAGTTGTTTCCAACTTATGGCAACCCCATCACAGGGGTTTTCATACCAACATTTGTTCAGAGAGGGGTTGCCTTTATCTTTCTCTGAGAATGAGAGTGTGACTACCCTGAGGTCACCCAGTGCATTTCCATGGCAAAACAGGGATTCAGTTCCTGTTCACTAGCTTCATAATCCAATGTTCAAACCACTACAATATGGTGGCTCATTTTTTTTCCTAACCAAACAGTCCCAAATGCTAATCACTGGTCCAATCCTTGATTGTTTTCTTAACCCTTTTCTGCTACATTTCAAAGTCATTTTTGAGATGCGGCCATCAGAATGTACAGTATTCCAAATGTGGTCACACCAGAGAGCTGTATCTGGCAAGTTTTTTTCCAATATCTTTACTGATTACCCCAACCCAGAATGTGCCATACAATCTCCTGGTTTCTAGACCTCTCACTGACATCTGATCTAGCTCATGCTAAAATAAGACTAGAAGGTTCCCCTGTTGTTCTCTACTATTCATCTGACCTTGGTATCTTTCTGTCCTGCTTTGGTAGCTTGGGTCTGGAAAGCATAGTTCTTTAGTGGCTCCAGACTTTTCTGGATGACTGATATCAGAATGTAACTTTGGGTGACTTGTTCCACCTGCTTGTGTGGTGTCATAGAACTTCATTCTCTCACACACACTTTTCACGATGTATAAGAAGCTATTAGCTGAAGACTTCCAGAGGTCTGGATCAGTATATCCTCCAATATGCAGATGATATAAATCTTTCTCTCTCTTTCCCATCTAAAATCTCCAGAGAAATGGAGTAACCCTGAATAAGCATCTAGATGCAATAATGGATAGGATGCAGATGAACAAACTGAAACTTAACACCAACAAAATGGAGATTCTGTGTGTTAGGAAGTCAACTATCCCGGAAATAGAAAGAAACAAATCTTGGGTGGAACTGAAGTACCTCTGAAGGTTCAGGTACATAGCCTGATAATGCTTTTGGATTCATAGCTATATGGAGATGCCCAGATGGTAGCAGCAGTCACAAACATTGTTCACCAGCTCAAGCTGGTTTGCAACCAGCATTCAGAATTATTCAGTTATCTGTATTCTAAATTAATAAAATGTGCTCTACGACCACCTCTACCAAAGGGTTGAAGAATACAATCAGCAGAATATATGACTGCCCAGAGGCTAGTGGAGGATAGAAAATGAGAAGGCATTAACCCTATTTTGCTAACTTCTAAGCTGAACTTAAAGTGCCACTATTAACATTCAAAGTCCTGAATGCGTTGTATAAAGGACTGTCTTTACCATATGATTATGTCCATACCTGGTATCCACTCAAACAAGACAAGTCTAGAAAAAACTCCTGCAGATCTTCATTTTATACTCAGCCACACAAATTATTACAGCTGCAGAAATAGTTTAACGATATTCTTGCTAATGGTAAAAAAAAAGGAAAGGATGCCAGAATGTATACAGTGCAAAGAGGTATAAGCTTATGCACGCTTATAAAAATGGAACAATATATATAATATGGTATTTAGGTATAACTGAACATTATTCAGTGCTTACATTTCCACCAATGTTTAGAAAATGCATGCTGTATCAGAGAAAAACTCGATTTAATTCACTCCTTTTTTCTTGAAGATTTTAATAATTCATCAACTACTTTGAGATATTATGCTGCTCCATGATCTATTGTTATATCTAGTTGTGGCCACACTTTAGAAAACAAATACGGAGTCTCTACTGCTCTGAAGATGACTGAAACAAATTGACTGTGTAGTCTGTAACACAAAACACCATCACTGTTAGAATGAAAGAGACATCTCACTGAGATGTGAAAAGGTGCTTTCAAAGATGAAAACCTTTCCAAAGGGATATATACCCCACTATCACAAGGTTTTGTTTCTACACAAGAGACCAGCTGGTGAGCCTGGGAAGGTGCAGAAATTCTTTAAAGCAGGTTAAGAAAGATGAACTATTTAATCTGTATGACACCTCTATTCATGCTTTCATTAACAAAGACTTGAGCTGTACTGCATTTCTGCTCCTCAACTTCTTCACTTCTGACTCAGTACATAACACAGGGTTCTATACTATGCAACTTGAAAAGTTGGTTGCTTCAGTTTCTATTTTCAAAATATTTCTGTCTCACTATGAATATAAATTTCCAATACATAGACTGCTAGGGGCTCAACAGCATTGCCAGGACTCAGTACACAGGGCATAACAGAATTATAAATAAGAAAATCTGTTCTACTTTGTGTAACTTGTTGGAGAATCCTCAATCTGCCTTCTGTTGGTAGACAATAGGAATAGGGTCTCCTTGAACAACATGCAACCATAATTACAAGCTTAGTCTATCAGCTGAGACACTGTGTCAGTATAGCAAAGCAGATAACCCTCTAGGCTTTCTTTCAGTAAAAATTTCCTCACAATAAAGTCTTCCTACTACAGATGCATCTGTAAATCAAGCAGTTCTCATCTGCAGAGACTGTACATGCTACATCTTATCAAAGATCCAAGAAAAAAAGGAGAGATGCAGGCGAAGTCCACCTCATGGCCTGCTCCAGCTAGACTGGTCCCTCCCAGTCAACTCTATTGCCCTGTGGGAGAGATCCTAACGCATACTGTCATGGAACCTTTACCTACGCTCGCCTCGCAGTTCCAGTCCTTGGGCTCCTATCATTCACCTTGCCCTTTTATGTTCAAGATCCCTTCCTCGATCTGGTACTTGGGCCTCAAGGTGGCAAAGTGGCTGTGTTGATCAGAGTGGTAAAGCATGATGAGTTTTCCCTTTCACTTCTTAAACAAAAACAATCAGATACAGCTGTAGAAAATGAAACCAGTACAGATTTACCATATAACAGTTCAGTTAAACGTAAATTCCCAAACTCTTTCCACATTCCTAGCTCCCAGAACCCTATCCAGATTTTATTAATTCCTCTCTTCCTGACTAGTTTTCACTCTCTGTTCTGACCACCCTAACTCATTCTTTTACAGAGAAGCCTCTGGGTTATATTCCTCTTTCCCTACCTCCACAAGCCCCCCTCTACTGGGCTGTGATTGGCTGGCCTTGCCCAGGCTTGCTCAGCTTCTCCCTTCACATGTACCTTCCAATATTTTATTGTTACTTTATCAGTGCACATTTACGAGTGTTACAGTCTGGCTGCCTTCGCATGATATGCATTGTGAGGGGTGGGATATGAAACTGTATTAAGTAAATTAAAAACAGAACAAGATATTGAAATTTCTATATACAGCTGAACACTATGAAAGAAACCAAATGCGTTGTGCTCATTACCTGTGATTTTGTATCCATAAGCAGCCAGCTGTCCAGCCATATATTCTCCATCTGAGCTATTATGAGAACACCCCCATGTGCGTATCCAAATTTTTTGTATACCTGGAATAACGCTGTGAAACAAAGAGATACAATAATGTTAATTTCATCCCATAAGAAATGTTTGGCCACAGTAGGCTACAACCACTAAATAATTGTGAAAGCTTGTAAATACCATATTAGAAAGAAACTACAGTAACATATTCTTTCTTGATTGTTTCTATGCACGTGTTGTTCAAACAACAGTATCACTGATAAGCCCTGCATCAGCCTTTCAACCTAACAGCGATAAAGTTATAAGAACAGAAAAGAAAGCAGATGTGAGAGGAATTAAATTTTTAAAATTATCAATAGGTTTCAAATTTGCTTGACTTTTACCTCTCTACCTTGCCTTGGCAACTTCTTTTAGAAGATAAAACATACCTGTCACTTGGGGGATCATCATCCACTTCTACATTGTTTTGTGAATGGTGTTTTCGCACCTTAGGAACAATGCTTTGTCTCCCAAACTGCCGGTCATGTGGCTTTGGATCTTGTGCTGACACAATATCTTCAATGTCTTCAAGGAGAGAATTGCAGGCTGCAGACATTTTCTACAAAAGATGAATGTTCAAGATAGGAGAGCAAGAATACAAAACAATTCCATTCTAACTACTTCGGCGCTTTTATTGCTAACCAACCACAG
Organism: Iguana delicatissima; assembly: GCA_948472985.1. Lineage (NCBI taxonomy): Eukaryota > Metazoa > Chordata > Lepidosauria > Squamata > Iguanidae > Iguana > Iguana delicatissima. The sequence continues at coordinate 321,111 of CAOKZL010002073.1, read as the reverse complement.
AACATTAGGTCACTATAAATAAAAACTGTTCATATCTTTTAACAATGGAGCATACACTCTGCAATATAAGCAATGCTACTGAAGTCAAATTTATGTAACAGCACAATTTTTAAGATCCCCCAAATATTATACTTGGAAAACTCCATATTTTTATGCCAGCTTCCAGAAAATTCCTCTTTAGGAAGCTCACAGAAGTCATACAGAATTCATGTGTGTATATGGGCCTTCAAGTCACCTGTCAAGTTATGGTGAATCCATGAATTTCCTAGGTTTTCTTAGGTAAGAAATAACTTGCAGTTCTGCCAGTTCCTTTTTCTGAAATATATGCTATAGCACCTGATGCCTTTCAAGTATTTAGGTCATAAAATTCATACAAGGTATAAAATAACTCAAAACCAGACCAGCAGTCCTCAGAAATTATGCAGGTATATAAAGCACCTGAAGAATTAACAAAGCATTTTAAACAGCAGCCACCAAGGTAGGAATGTGAATTTTAAGTAAGAATAAATATAAATGGCAATTCAAACTAGAAATCTGTCAGTGGAAGCATCTATTGCCAGAAACAAAAGAATTCATTGGGTCATAACTACATATTTTGAAGACTGCGGTGTCATTTACCATGAACTCTGCATAAAAGCTATCAGTAATTTTCCTACAAACATCCATGTGTTTTTTCCCATTCTTTTTTACATCGACAACAATAGATTTTTAAAAAGAATTTGCCTAGAACAGTGGTTCTTAACTTGAAACCCTAATTTGCTACTAGACACCAACAGCAGTGTGGCAGCAACAAGGATGCAGCAGTGGGGAGTGCCAGTGCCAAGACTACTCCCCCATTTGCAAACAAGGGAGCAGTTTGGGGATGCACACATGCCTGCTGCTGTGTCCCTTTTATTAAGCAAACAGCGGCAGGGAGTGTGGGCACAGAGGGACATGGCAGCAGGCATACGCACACATCCCAATTGCTCCCTCATTTGCAAATGAGAAGGCAGTTTCGGTAAGCACGCGCACGCGCGCGCACACACACACACACACACACCCCTCTGCTGTGTCCCTGATGAAAGAGACATGGCAGCAGGCATGTGTGCGTGCCCAAATGGATCCCTTGTTTACAAACAAGGGAGAAGTTTCAGCACCTGCATCCCTCCCCCACTGCGACGTCCTTAACGAAAGGGATATAGTGGCAGGCATTTCCACGCACCCAAACTGTGACTCTGAAGACCAGGGTTTCAATCCCCACTCAGCCATGGAAAATCACTGGGTGACATCAGGCAAGTCACATTCTCTCAGCGTCAGAGAAATGCAAAGGCAACAAATCTTGCCAAGAAAAACCTCATGATAGGTTCACCTTAGGGTCACGCTAACTCGGTTTTCAAAGGGGAGAGACATGACAGCTAGAAAGAACCTCCACTGTTAAAAGCATTTTGTTGCTGGGTGCCTTCAAGTCACTTCTGACTTACAGCAACCTTATGGTGAACCTACCATAGGTTTTTGTTTTATTTTGTTTTTTGGCAAGATTTGTTAAGAGAGCGTTTGCCTTAGCCATCCTCTGAAGCTGAGAGAATGTGACTTACCCAAGGTCACTCAGCGTCTGAGCAGGTATTTGAATCCTAGTCTTCAGAAGCCTTTAATAAATAAATAAATATTTCAATATTTAAATCTAAATTTAAATATTTAAACCTTGAATTAAGTCTTGGGATCCCAGCAACAAATTATATTTGCGGAAGTCTCCAGTAAAGAAAAGGTTAAGAATCACTGGCCTAAATATGAGGTATTTCCAATCTTATCCAATCTTGGATGGTTAAACGTGCAAGCCCTAGTAAACAGGTATACCTTGTTGAAAAAGTCCTCTGGTTTGTTTACCAACTGTGGTGGCTTGCCAAATTAAAAGAGAGCAGAAAACACTAAATTGTTTCCTGCAATAAAACTGCACCTGAATTTACAAAGTATCTTTCAAGCTTCAGCATCCACACTTAAAATAACAGAAAGTTATTAATGGTAAACCATGCACTTTCCACAAACCTCCATTAACAGCAACTCATATCTGCCTATTTAGAATTAAGTCCGACTGAGTCAATGAGGATAACTCCTTCATAAATGATGATACAATCGTAATCTTAATAAATTTTTTCAAAAATTCGACAGTTACAGCTCATCTAAATGTATAGCTTGTATACATTTGTGTCTGTCACACACATATATGCACATTACACACAGGATTCCATCTAGAATAGGGCCCTGGAAATTAAAGAAGTAAAAGAAGATTCCATATTAGTGCAAACAATTTCCCTAAATTCCAGTTCTTTCTGACCTTTACTGAAAACCCCTGAAAGTTTTCTTGCTTTTCTTGGTACTTTCCTACCATAAGGATACGGAGAGAGGACTGCATGGACTCACAGTCTGCTACAATTTTACCAAAGAAATATTTCCACGGTTGAAATATCAAAACAGCCCATTAGATGGAACAGGCTCCTGCTTTCAATCCATGATTTCTACAAGTCTTGAAATGTGATTGCCGATTTTAAATTTAAAAAAAAGACAGAAAAATTAGGAAAATGCATCCTGCATTGCAGTTACAGATTAATGACCTATAGCTATGGATCCAAAACTGCTGTATATTCAGATATATTACAGGTTCACAACTGTGGCACTATTGCCACAACTGTAAATAACCCCCAGAATCCACCCCAAACTCAAGGGAACTTCTCTGAATGACAGAGGTCTGCAGCATGGGCAAGTGAGATGCTTCAGGATGACTTAGCTAACCCCATCCTGTCCCTGAGTCATAGTGCAAAGAGCAGAAGCTTCTGCTTGTCGCACTGATTCAGGGACAGGAGGGGGCTTGTTACACCACAACTCAGAGTGGGAGGCAACTAGCCACATCATCCTGAAGTGCTCTACTTGCCCGCATCACAAAGCTCTGTCACTCAGAACACATTCCTTAAGTTTAAGGTGGGCTTGGGGTGGGTCAGTTCCATAAGTTATTCATAACTGCATTTACGTAGTTACAAAAACAATGTATTACGTCCATTGGGTTTTTTTGCATTTTATCCCTGAAAGCCTTTTTTCTCCCTTGGAAAAAAAACCCTAAAAAATAGATTATAAAATATTTATCTTAGAATGATGAATAAAATGTTTCAGGCAGATATTTGCTTCCTCAAAAGTACTCTAAAAACTATGTGAGAGGAAGACTTTTGCATAACATTATGAACAGTCTCAGAATACTGCACTTTGTAGTCTTGGTTTCATCAGTTATTTTTATGGAAATGAATTCTTTTTGTGCACTTGACACTGTCAAGAGTCAGACCGGTGATTTCTGCTGCACTTATGGGTTTTTTTGCATACTCTTGAAAAAGCTGGCAAAACAAAAGCTGTCCAGGTGTTTCTTACAGTTCAGTACCCTATAGCTCCATTTGTGACAAAACTGAATGGTTTTGCAGCCCCCTTCAACTCTTGTGTCTTCCAGTCAACTTGGACTTACAGCAACTGAATCATGGAGTCTTCTTGGTAAGATTTATTCTGAGAAGGTTTCCCATTGCCTTTCCCTAAGACAGTGGTTCTCAACCTGTGGGTCCCCAGATGTTCATGAACTTCAGCTCCCAGAAGCCCCAACCACTATGGTCAATGCTCAGGGCTTCTGGGAGCTGAAGTCCATGAACATCTGGGGACCCACAGGTTGAGAACCACTGCCCTAAGACTAAACGTGTGTGGCCTGGCAATGTCACCCAATGAGTCTCCTTGAATGAGCCTTAATCAAGCTTAATCTCCCAGACTCCTGTTGAACATTCAAACCCCTATCATACTGTTTCCCAACTCTATGATTTTATGTAAGGAGATGTTGCTTTCTTAGTTTCTCACTGAGTCCTCATGTACTCCTTGGAGATGAATGACCTCTCTCCTTGTTGTCCAGCTGCAAAACTACAGCCAGAAGCTGCTTCTCCACCCCCAAGACCTCCACAACTACTACATGGCCATAGCAGACACGTTCTTCCACCGAAGAAGATGGGAGGCAGCCAGTGCAAATGTGCATATAGAACAGTGGTTCTCAACCTGTGGGTCCCCAGATGTTTATAGACTTCAGTTCCCAGAAGCCCCAGCCACTATGGTCAATGCTCAGGGCTTCTGGGAGCTGAAGTCCAAAAACATCTGGGGACCCACAGGTTGAGAACCACTGATATAGAACATTACACTCTACCTGCATAAATGCAGAATCTCAGCCATTAGTCTTTAGCCCACTACATTTTTTTTGGTTGTCTCTCTCTCTGTCTGTTGACATACTATCATTTCATGTTTATGCCTTTTAGAGTCATAAACATAAAAGAGTCAGTCATAAACATCAGTTCTGCCGCTCAGCCCAGAACTGCAGCAAAATCACCTTAGTTGTCAATCCATCTTCTCTATTTTCCTATGGTGCTCCACACAAGCCCTCATCACCCTTCACCCTATTCTGAGCCCTCATTATCCCATGCTTACCTGGCATAGTCCAACAACACACAGTGACCCCCCGTTGCCCACTTCTGGCTCAAAGAGGACTTGGCAGCAGGTGTGACATGCTACTCAGAACCTCAGGCGAAGAGGTTAGAAATAGGATGGAGTTCTCTGCTCAAATGATGGTTAACAGAGGGGGCTTTCAATGATGGCAAGAATTATAGTGAGACTCCCATGAAGAGTATTCCAGAGCATCTCAAACTATTTGATGGCTTGTTGCTCTGTGCCTTGAAGTCCTTTCTGACTTCAGGCGAACTTACCGCAGGATGTTTTTAGCAAGATTTGTTCAGAGTGGCTTCTGTCATCGTCTTCCTTGGAAGCAGAGAATTTGTGATTTGCCCAAGATCACCCAGTAAGTTTCCACAGCTCAACAGGAATTTAAACCTTAGTCTCCAGGGTCACACCCCAACTACAAAACCATTACACCAGTCTGGCTCTCACTGGATGTGAGCCTCTAGCATTTTTTTTCCTACCGTGCTAAGGACCAGCATCATATTTGTGCGCACACTGGCTGCAAATGTTTCTTTCCTTCCTAGAAACTAGGGATGGGCAGTGGATGGTTCAAGGCTCAGCATCAGTCCACGAACCACCACTTTGAGAAGCCCTGGGCTATCCCACACTTAACAACTATTCACATCTAGAATTCGGCCAAGGACGCGGGGAAAAGTAGGGGGAGAGAGAAGCAAGCAAGACATGGGTATCTTTCCCAAAGAGGCCCACAAAACACAGCGCGCCCCCGCTCCTGGAAGTCGGGGAAAGGGTGGCTCTCCGGACGCAGCTGAACTGCAACTCCCAGCTCCACCCACCGACGTCTTTAGTAGCTGGGAGTGATGGGAGGTGCAGTCCATCTGGAGAACTACTTTCTGCCCCCCTCCCGCCCTCCAAAGGATGACCCGTAGCCGCAGGCCATCCATCGGCTCCCCCTATTCCCGCAGTCCGAAACAGAACACGAAAACATCCCCTTTCAGCGTGAGCGGCGGGCGCCGAAGAGGAGTTAATAAGAACGCGTGGCAAAACCTGAAACATTCACCTGCCAAACCGAAGCGGAGTCTCTAGTTCCACATGGACGACGCCATGACGCAGTCACTCCCCTCTCGCGTAGGAAACAGGGACGGCACGCCAAACAGGACAAAATAGGTCGCCCTCGGCTTTGCGAAACGAGAAGACCGGGGGGAAATTGCTCTTGCGGGAGCGGGCGGCGGGCGGAGGAAGAAAACAACACGGGCCGCTCCACCCCTCGTAAACTTTCTGGAGTTGAATAAAAAGAGCAACAAGAGAGGCCTTACTTCTTATTCCTTTCCTCTCATATCTGTGCTATTTTAGAGCGAGTCCGCTTTTTCACTTTCCGTTGGAAGTGGTGTCCAGCAAAGCCGTTGAAAGAAATGTCCGCACTGGAGTGTTATAGCGCTCTGATTCCACTTTCAACATCCTCTGCAAACCCCAGGATTCCAGAGGATGTTGAAAGTGGAATCAGGGCGCTATAACACTCCAGTGCGGAAAGGGCCAACGTGCACGTTCCTAATAACTCCTAGTTTTCCAATTACCCGGGGATGGGCCTCATTAAACTTAATGGGCCTTCTCAGTAAACAAGGGCCATCTCCGCACTACACTGTTATAGCGCTGTTACTCCACTTTCAACTTCTTATGGAATCCTGAGGTTTGCAGTTCAGGGAGGGGTCCAGACTTGAAAGTGGAATAATAGCACTATAACAGTGTAGTGTGGAAAGGCCCAAGCGCTGAGCCTGCAATACCACTCCCACCGAAATCACTGTTTTCAGAGTAAAATAACTGGGCAGTTGTTGTTGTAGTTGCTGTTGTATGCTTAGTGGGCAACCACCAACTCCTCTAGAATTGGGGGGAAATAGTAAATCCTTGAGGACTCGGTCTCATCGGGGAAACAAAATTCCACTGTTGAAAACATTCCGACAATCCCGTTCTTCCCGTATCTGAAGAGCTGGATCCTCTCCTAGGGGTCAAAGGCCTAACGATCGGGAGCGCCTTCTCTTTAATCTCGGCCTATTCTAGACTCCAAGGGGTGGCGCTCTCCTTTCACTTCAAATCCACCCATTTATTAGACCGTGGCTGCACCAGTTCAATTCCACTCCTCGACCACTTTTTGAGGTCCTTAATTTCTAGCTCTTAATCTCAATGCAACATTATGTTCCAAAGGAAATTCTTACCTTAAGGGTAAAGAATAGAATTTGAAAAACATACTAGGTCTCTCTTATTGCGGTCTTTTTTGTAACAGTACAGCCAGTGCAAAGGCACAGACCCAGTTGCAATTTCTATACTCCCCACTTTCATGCAAAGGTCCAATACCTTACAATGTTTTTCCCTTACTGATTGAGGCACCCTCCCCCCTCTCTTTCCTGGCCTGCCAGTTTCTAGGATCTAAGATATTACCTATTGGTATACTTTAATATTTATGCACTGAGCATGGAAGAATGATCCAGCTCAGTGTAATGGTTTGAGTGTTGGACCCGGACTCCAGAAGAGTTCAAGTCACCACTTGGGCACTGAAACTGTCTGGGTGACCTCGGGCAAGTCACTGTCTCAGCCAAAAAGGAAAGCAAAAGTAAACCCGGTGAACAAGACAAGCCCATGATTCAGGCAACCCAAAGTCAAGACAACTTGAAGGCACACAAGAAATGGAAGGAAGAAGCCAGTTCAGATCAAGCCAACAATAAAAATCACAGTGTCCTCTTACTACTGCGCCAGGGCTGCTGTATTCACATGGGAAGAACAAACCAGCCAGTTGAGCAATAGCCTGGCTTCAGGGGTGCAGCCACGGTTTAACCACAGAGCACATGATTTGCATGTGATCTTGTGTGGTATAGTGATTTGAGCGTTGGACTAGGTCCCGGGAGACCAGGGCTCGCTCAGCCACAGAACCTCACTTGGTGACCTCGGGCATATCATACACTGTCAGTGTTTGATAGGTTCACCTTAGGGTTGCCATATGTCACAAACAAGTTGAAAGAACACAGCAACATGTCCCACATTCAATCTCTGCAATATCCAGATACGGCAGGAGTAATTCCTGAAGCCCTGGAAAGTTACTGCTAGTTGCTTGTGACAAGAACAGGTTGGATAGACCAACTGTAAGCCCGCTTCTTATAGTCATATGGCCACAATTGCATTCAAACTGCAAGTCATATGCTATAGCCAAGCACAGTTTACCATCTTTACAATCAGGTGGAATAAATGGCAAGCTTTAGTACAATATACAGTCCCATTTAACATCAGCCAGTTTCTGTTACAACTAAGACGGCACTGGCAGCCCAGTCACTCTGTGATTAAGGACTATTTTGCTTGCTGCCCCTGCAAATGCCCTCTTTGGTGTAAAATGCATTTCAAATCCAGTTATATACTGATATAAAGCTTTATTTAATACCATAAAAAACTGTCAGTTACATACAGGCAAGGTCACTGCTTGAGAACAGGTTGCCTTTCCAAAAGCAAAGCTGTTTCTGGGCTTTGTTTTTTGTTTTTTTTTACATTATTTTACAGATTTGTAGAACTAGCATACTTCAAAGTTAGTACTTTGCCCAAACATTGAGGAAGTATGTAATTTCTACAAAATGGTATATGACATTTCCCCCCGTCATTTCATTCTTCCCATAGTGATCCCCTTCATACCATAAAAGCATTCATGCTCATCACACAAAACTTTTACTTTCCTCCCCAAGACAAATTTTAAATACTGTATTTTTTTTTATGTACAGATCCACATTCATTTTTTTCCTCAAGAAATTACAAACCAGCTATAAAATATTCTGGCAGGTTTTACAAATTCATTCCTATTGTACAAAATTGTTAGATGACTAAAATATAAGAACACACAACTTAAATATCCAATGAACTATGCACATGTTTGTACATATATAAAAACACACTTAACACTGTTTAACAGTTCTTAATGTGTTGTCCTTTTTATACAATTATATTCCAAGGCTCAATCATACAACTTTCATACTATTACTCAGCTATTTCATGTGTGTCTGTAGCAGCATCTCAGTGGTACCAGAAAACCTGCATATATATTTATATATAAAAACACAAACATTTTAGTATTTTATTAAGTATCAGATAGAAAAAAGGTAATGCAAACTGTTTGGGATATTCAACCAATTCATCTAAAGTGGCAACATTATATGCAACTGGGGTGTGAATTCTTTTAATCTCAGATCATAACACTATATCAGTAAAGAGTTATAAATTATTATTCAATAAAGTGAATACTAACAGATATATTATTTACACTTTGGGTGAAGTATCAGTTTTGTATCAGCTCCCAAAACTGGAAGCAGAGGCAATTAACCTCCTAAAATAAACACAGTGTTTTGAAAAGTGAAGCTTGGCATAAATAATATCCCTTTTGCAGAAAAAGCCCACAGTGCAATTCTAGTAGGCAGTTTAACACAAAGCCCCACTTTGTACCGCAAATTTTCTCTACCAGTTCTATTGCACGCTGCAGATAGTTAAACTGAATGGTGCATCTTTGTTTTACCTTTAAAAAAAGACATCCTAACATATACTTTTTTTAACTTCCAGTTTTTAAAATAAAGAAAACTGTCACCTTGACCCAGATAGAAGTTAACACGCTTGTGGAAGCCTTCATGCAAGTCTCTCAAGAAGGATGGACAACAGAATGCATCGAACGATATTATACGCAAGTCACCACTTCAATCCTGCCTATGGGGCTGTGCATGAGTCGCTCTTTGGGGAAAAGAAAACTGAAATCCTACCAAATGACTGTTCAGTAGGAGGTGAAGGGGTCTAGATTAAATCTACCCTGCCCGCTTTCCCTTCTCTCTAAAGAGAAGATACGCAAGAGTTCGATTCTCCAAATAATAACAGGCAACTATTCTTGGCTGCTCCAAATATTCTGTGGTATACTGGCACCATCATCTCTATGTTTCACCTAGCACTATAGGACATTTAAAGTGTATTTTACAAGAAAAATTATTTGAGGATATTAATCTCCTCAAAGGTAAGAACCTTAGCTCAAAAAAATGGAGCTTTGAGAAGAATTCAAACATTCCCAGAAAGCTTTGGAAGTTCTTTTTTTTTTTTACCTGTTCAGTTAGTATTACTATCTATACAAATCAAGGACTCAACACACACACTCTCAATAGAAGGCACAGCTTGAAATATTAAGGAAGAATGTCTATGTACGACTAGAACAGTTCTTGAGCCCTTGATGAAGCCTGTAGACACAGTAAATCAGAATAAAGAACACTCATCCCCCCTCGTTCTTTATAATCTAACCAGTTAACCAGTTGTTACTGGAATTTTGGATTAAGGTAACTCTAATGAGAGTCTGCAGCTTTCTGTTTATATATATTCTAGGAAGTATTTCTTTACAAATATCAAGCTAATCCTGAAATGGGACAAAGGTTAAGAGATAAGAGGATAGATAACATGGAATGACAACAGGTATTCTGGTTTCATTTTTTTTTTTAAGTTATGGGTGTAAGGAAAACAGAAAGGCAAGGAATAATCAGCTACATAAAAATCCATCCATCAATGTAGGCATTTTCTCAAAATCATAATCAAAGAGGTCACTGATGCCTTCTTCTTCACCAAGGCCAAGCAAATAATCCTCATGAAGCAGAGGTGGCAACAGGCTCACAAACGGCCCTTCAAAATTTGAAGCAATTTGGTCCTCAGTCTGCTGCAAAAGGTTGGTGGTAGAAGCCAGTGGAGAGATGGTTGTTGTAGTTACTGAACAGTGAAGACTTCCTGAGTTATCAGAAATCGTATCTGTTATGAAAAAGTGCCATTACAATACATTAAAAAGGGAAAACAAAATACGAGAAATACTGACAGAGAAGATTTCCACATGTAATTTTTCCAAGATTCCTCCCTCACTCCTCCATCTGTTTTTGCAGGCAGGCTACTGTGTGTGTTCACCTTAACAGAACATAACATCTCCCACTCTGGCTTTGCTTAGCTCAGAGAAGAGATGGTTTTGATGCCATGTGAACAGGAGTGCACATGTTTAGGCAACAATGGCAGGAGACAGATTTCCTAGGTGTAGAGATTACCTCAAGGGGAGCCACTAGAAATGGCAGTATAGCTATGAAGTCCTTTACAACAAGTATGCATTATATGAGGGCATCAAGCTGCAGTGATTCTTTCCCACCAACAGATTCTGCTTGTTACTATATTTGTTGCTTTGACATCACAACGCCTCCACTGGATGGAGAGGAGGAACAGAGTGAGGAGGATGAGCCGCCACTGGCCCCTAGATACTATGTTTTATCTTCTTCCCCCAAAAGTTTGCCTTGTTAATTAAGAATGCTGAAAACAGCTTTATATCTTAATGACCAACGGGATCCAGAACAAGAAATGTGGAGGGAAAGTGGTAAAGATTTCACTGAAAGGGGAGCCACTATGATTTTAAGTGATCAAGGGTTTGAGTTCATAAAAGCAGAGCTCTGAAAAATTACATTTTGGGACAACTTTCAGAACTGGACAATAAACATGGCAGTAAATAATTCTGAGAGCGGTGTTCAAAAAAAGTTATTTTTCCAGCTTTGAAGAAAAGTTCAATGTCAATGTCAAAATGAGTTGAGAAACCCAGTTCTCTAAACCTCTTCCTTTTGTTATTTAGGGTGCTGAGGCCAACTGAGATGCTGCACCTATACAGCATTGTGTCTTCCAGTTATGATGCTGCCAGTAAGGTGCTAACAGCATCTCTTAGCCCTAGCCTTCTTTTTGGGGAAATCAAAGTGTAGTGTTTGCAAATAAGAAAAGGTAGGACCAGGCTATTGTTGAAAAAAGAACCCAGGTTGGCTGACACCCCAAAATCTCACACCTTTTCCCCCACAGTAACCTTTTAGAATATTTGTTGTAATAATGATGATTTTCCAGAAAGTTGTGAAATTTTATGGGCAGGACGCATGGAAGTGGGTAGGTTTTTGCCTCGTCACCCTCCTTCACATAGTATCCATATTCAATCATGTATTAAGAGGAAAGATTCAGTTGAGCTTTCACTTGAAACTCCACACAGTCTGCCCTCGTCACAGGTTTAACTCCTGTGTATTTGATTATTCACAAGTTTGCAGCTGCTGCTTAAATAGCTGCTGCCAAAGCTAGAAAATCCCTAAAAAAGGCTCTCAATCTGGGAGACTTCACAGAGCTAGGAGGCAGCAGTAGTTCATCCTCCACTCGGTCTCCTTTCCCACCCACAGCCCTAGCCCATACCCTCTTTTGCAGCTTTAGCACCACAGTGCCTCCAACATCACTTTGAGGCTGCATCCATTAGACCTCCACCATCTCTGCCATCTCCAAGCCTTCCCCTAGAAAAGGCCCTAGGAAGACCTCGTAGGGCAGGGCCAGTGGCAGCTCATCCTCCTCACTCTGTTCCTTCTCTCCATCCAGTGGAGGTGTTGTGGTGTCAAAACAACAAATTTAGTAACAGGCAGGAGCTGTTGGTGGGAAAGAATATGGAGAAAAGGAAGAAGGCAAGGAGGATGAGCTGCCGCTGATGGGCTAGCCTTGTCACTGCAGCTACTGCAAAAATTTCCTTCAGTGTCATCATCCTTCTCCTTGAGGATGACAACATAGAAGGAGATTTTTGCAGAAGTCTGTGTAGAATGCATGTTGGGGGGGCTTAGAGGTATTTGCGTCCTTCCCACTTTTACAGGGATCCTACACCCCAAACCCGATGAAAGTGGAGGGCTGACTGGGTATTTCACCATGTTGTTAAAAGTTACCTTTGGAAAGGTTTCTTGAGATATTTCCATTGTGGTCTTGATCTTGCGTTTTGATTGGACTGGGGTAATCTGTTTCCTCCGGACACAAGTAAACTTCAATAGGGCCTTGAGTACTAGATAAGTGGATCAGCTTATTCTGTTAAAACAAAGAACCCCAGTTTTCAACAATTCAACAAATATCTACTGGAGATTAATGGTCCACTTTTAATCAAGAATGGTGTGCCAATCAGAACCATTTCCATGTTGAGATTTAACATGTTTCAAACTTCTGTATAATGTTTCTGCACAGAAACTTTTAATTAATTGTTCCTTTTCTAGTGTACAAATAAGCAAGCCCCACTTCTGCTCCCCCGCTTCTCTCTCAACACAGAGACATTATATATAGGAGATAACTGCCATTCTCGTTTTTATGTTTCATAAACAATTCAAATAGTATCTGCGTATGACATATAATCTTCCTGGACATTAGTCTGTCTTTCAGAACTATATTGTATAAGTCTAGAAATTTTAGTCAAAAAATCAACCCAAAAATGTGAGTTGATAAATCCATGGATCTATTTGAAACTGTACTTTAACTTTTACCAAAAAAAAAAACAAACCATTCCCTTCTTTGAGTAGAGTAACAACAGGTGAAAGGTTATTCTGTCCTGGGAGAACCTAAAAGCACCAACCCTCTCTACTCACGGTGCTGCTTCTGACCTATTTAAATTGCTGAGGTGGGAAAATGGTGGTGGCAGCATGTAGGGGCGGCTGGCCCCCCAAGGTGGTGCTGGAACTTTCCTCTCAGTGGAATGACCTGTGACTTATCATATCAAAATCTATAGTTTTGGTCCCCGAACCCGCCCTTGATGGATCAACTTATACATGCGTAACTGGTACTTCAGGATACTGAACAATAACATGCAACCTCACAAAGTATTTCACTCTTGATACCCAATCTAAGAAACAAAGTGGTGCAGCCAAATGTACTAGTAGTAATAATACTAAATATGGAATTCTCGTCTATGTTGACTTAGTGGATATACTGAACAGATATGGCACCCCTAGCCCAGAGGACAGGAAGTAGACAATCAGAGGCTCACAAACAAGTCCTAAAGATGGCAGAAGAGAAAGTCAGGTGGCATTAGTGGACTGGCAATGAAAGATTCTATTTGGCAATATGGGTCTTTGAAAGTGAGCCAGTATGGTACAGAGGCTGAAGAAATGGACCATGACTATAAAGAGTCAAGGTTTAAATCTCCACTCAGCTGTGCAGCTTATTGGGTATCTTGGATCAGTTACCATCTCTTAGCCTAACCTACCTTGCAGGGTCATTATGAAGATAAAATCAGGGCAGAGGGGTAAAAGTGTGAGCTTCTTAAAGGACATGCAGGACAGAAAGGAATAAATAACAGAGAAGAAACAGAGAGGGAAGAAACTTTCAAGTAAGGTGTTGCTGGTGCTCAGTTTTATTGCGTAGTGTCACCTAACACCTAGGAAGCCATCAATACCCTTGAATGCTGGATGCCGACCCTGACAAGAATGAAGAAGCTAAAAGTAAACCCTGAAAAGATGGAGAAGGTGCTGGTCAGTAGAAAGGGACTCAGAGACTGGAATTTGAGCTGAAATAGCTGGTGCTCCTTCAGAAGAAGCAGGTTTGCAGTCTGGGAGTGCTCCCTGACATTACACTGTCTCTGAATTCACAGATGGCAGGAGTGGCAATGAATTCAAGTCTGTTCAAAACACAAGCTATGGACTTTTCTCAGTTGACTTGAGCAGACAAGTCATACATACCTTTGTTACATCACAAATTGCCTACTGTAGTATGCTCTGTATGTGTCTACCACTGAAGAATGTCCAGCAGCTTCCTTTGGTACAAACCGTGGCAGGTAAACTGATTCTGATGTACAGTATGGCCCATGTTACTCTGATACTCAAAGCCTTGCTCAAGCTGCCAATAGATTTCTAGGCCCAAGATGTGACACATGATCATTAGGAAGGAAAATCACAGGAGATATACTTTCGAAAGAACTCTAAGGTTTTTTTCAGAATTTCTTGTCATTTGTTGTCATTGTGTGCCTTCAAGTCATTTCTGACTTATGGAGAACTGAAGATGAACCTATCATGGGCTTTTCTTGGTAAGATTTGTTCAAAGGGAGTTTACCTTTGCCCTCCTCTGAAGCTGAAACAGTGTGACTTGTCCAAGGTCACCTACTGGGTTTCAGTGGGTGAGCAGGAATTCAAACCCTGGTCTCCAGAAGTATAGTCATTCACAATGTTATTCCATTCAATAAAGGTTGTACATGCAAATTTGGCAAAAAAGACAACTGCGTATTTTACCTATTAAGTTTAATGTTGATCATTTGATTTAATGAAGAAAGCCATACTATTTGTGCTGCACAAGAAAAGAAATTATTCTTACCTCTGCTGGGTCAGGCACTTCAAGTTTTGTTTCTGGAGGTGCTTTCACAAGTATAACAGTTTGGTCTTTAAGGCTGCTAATTTCTCGAATATCTTCATACCTAACGTATGCTAACGTAATCTATGTTAAAGAATTGTTCAGAAGCAGTATTTCAGACAAAGGAAATTAACATAATAAAATATATGTTTTAAAAATGTACCCCTAAAAAAACTGCCTTTTATAGCACGTTCCCTACTTGGTTAACTGAAAATAAAATAATACAAAAGGAAAATAAAATAAAATAAGGAATCTGCTACCAGAATAAAGCAGTACTAATGCAGCCTAAATCTACACTGAGCAGGAAGCAATTTGTACAGCCTGATAGCTTATATTTCCCACATGTTGATTGTGGAAAATTTTGTTCAAAATTTGTTCAATTTCTAGCTTTTATCAACAAATAAATCTTGCGGAAACCCAGAGAAGAATGCTATAGATGTGAGGCACATTGTTTAGCAAGGTACTTACTGTTTACATGCAAGCTGGTATTGGAATGTATTTAAAATTAGGAATTGACACAGTAAATTAGTGTGTCAGATGGTTTGCTGCCCCGTAGTGCTTTGTCTGAAAGAGGCGCTCTTGCTACCATTTAAAAATTGTTAGAAGACCTAAAGGTAAATCTCATGCTTGATGTTCACCACTATATCACCATATAATTTACTGCCAGAAGACAGATTTATACTATAGCAAGATTATAGAAATTAGAAAAGTATCAGATTTCTCCAAGAAGTTGGAGGGGCTGGTTGAGGCATCTGAAAGAAAAGGATATCTCCGATTCTCAGAATCTTCTTTTAGTAGCTTGAGGTCATGGGAACAGCTTTGTATCAACTCGTCCAATTTCTTCTCCTCTTGGTTGAGTTCTGCTACTTCCTTAGACAAGCCTTGACAGTGTGCCAATGTGCCCCCAAAATCAGATAAACTGCAGCCCCTTCAAACAAATAAGTCATTCCTAGAGCTTACTAGGTTCAGTATAAAAGAGAGTTTCTTTTAAGATCTCATCTGGCTATTTAGTTCAAAACTTGTTCTTGAAGATTTGGCAAGTCACGCTACCTGAAAAAACTAACGTGTCAATATTTGGATAAACAAGATTAAAAAAATACATTTCCCCTTTATTTTGCACAGAGAGGTTTCTAGCTTCTGCCAATCATTTTCTGACTTTTCCTTTTGAAAAAGATTGCCTTCCCCATACACAAGACTAGCCATTCACTAGCAGCTTTTTGGCTGGAATCTTCTGTTGAGTAGTGACAGTAGGTGAAAACTGTCTCTTTCTTGCTTCCATTTTAATGTTTGCTTAAAGCTTCTGTATATTTGAAAGACTTGAAGGAAAGAGGGTTTTTTTTTTTACTCTTTTGGTAGATTGCAGAGTTCTTCTCCACCTGGATATGCAAGCAGGACACTAGACAGAACTCCAGGCTAAGAAAAGCTTGTCCTCCTTTCTTAACATCATTATTCTATTTCTTGCTTTGGAACCAAAATTAATACAAGTAGTACATGAAAAATGCTTGGATATAGCAAAGCATCCTTTGCCATACCCAGGCATTTCTTATATACTACAACATTCTCTAGAACTCCATACCAAGGAAAGCTATTCTGGACCCTGCCCCCCAAACTAAGAATTTTTTATTCAGACAAACTTGTCAATTGACCAGTTGCTGGGGCAGTGACTTTCTAACAGCTACATTTTTAACTGCATGCTTTTAAATGGTGTCTTCTAGTTATTTTAAACTGTGCCCTTAATTTAGTCTTGATCTTTTTTGTGTTTTGATTATATATTTTTATTTGACATTAGCGGATGCGGACTTGGGCCCCATTTGTGAGAGAAAAGAGTGAGCCAATAAATAAAATAAAATGTTTTCGCGAGGGTTTTAACAGCACCAAACTCCAAAAAAATTCAGTCTATTATTATTCAATATATCCAGAAGAATTGCCTTTCTGCATCAGAGGAAATCAAACCTTTATGAGACACTGTGTAAGTGTATGAGCTATGAAGGAATCCCTAGCTGAACTAAAATACTGCACAATGAGGCAGAATCAAATAGACTGAACTGCTTCTATCAGCAGAATCAGGATGATGGTGCTTCTCTATCCCCTTGCAATTCCGCCTCCCCACATGCACTCTGGAGTCTGTCTTTGAAGTTTTTTGCTCAAGAACGGCTACTTTAAAGACACTGACAGTATGTTCACCCAATGCTTTTTGAATACTGCCATTTCAGATGCCAGATTTGTGCCCATTTATTCTGTTGCACAGAGACTGGACTCCTGGTCCTACAAGGAATGCAGCAAGCCATTTGCTGGAAAATGATGGTGTTAGAAGATAAGCAGGTACATGAGCTCAAGATATCGTGGATGAAACTACTGGATTCTGCAACAGTTGCCAAAGTTGACCTGGGAAATACTTCACATCTGCACCCACAGACCTTGTGGCAATATTCAAAAACTGCAGGAGGAACATTTCAGCCTCCCAGGACACTGTCTCCAGTCTCCAGTTTTTAGTTGAACCTAAAAACTACAAAGATAGCTAAACAAGAAGTCAGCAGATATTCAATATCATATGTCAGATTACTAATGCAAGAACATTTGTGTTACTTCTCAGTAACTGTTATGCTAATTGCCACAGTAAGACAATGTTCATTGTGTGTATTTTTTGCATTTCTATTCTTTCTGATCCCATTAATTACAATCTTACATCAATCAACCCACACACCCAAGCATGTATATAACAATTTGCAGAAATTAGACAACAATGTAAGCATATATCGAAGGCATTTTAGCTCATGAAAGCTTGCCATCAAAAATATAAAGGTGAAACTGAAAGGCCATTTCTGCACTACACTGCTATAGTGCTATTATTCCACTTTCAACATCTTACGGAATCCTGGGGTTTGCAGTTTAGGGAGGGGCATCTTTGGCCTCAGTAAACTACAAACCCAGAATTCCACAGGATGTTGAAAGTGGAATACTAGCACTATAACAGTGTACTGCGGAAATGGCCAAAGACATGCAAGACTCCTATAGACAACATGAATATAGAGCTGTGATACTTACATCCACTGAATGTTGTTTTTGGATTTTTTCTTAATGAGGTGGATGCCTTCCAGAACATTGGTGATATCATAAATCCTTCTTTTTTGTACCTTAAGGACTTCTGCTGCTTTATTCAAATCTACAACACCATCTGGAGATTGGCTCAGAAGCTGAATAAACCTCTTTGTAAGGAGACCAAGTGATGTATCATATCGCGTCTTTTCTGAAGGAGATTTGGGAGCTTGAAGAAAAAAAGCTTATGTCATGACAGTTCTGAAATTGGCATACCATTTCATTAAAAAAAAATAATCCAACTATCAGGTTCACACACAATTGTAAGCCAGTTTGTGACTTCCTGTGATTGAATCTACACCCATACGCCATGACTTTTGCCATGGCTAGTCTCAAAAAATGTCAATTTTCAGGACTTCACAGGTTGTTATACAGAACTCTGATTCCTTTTCTGCATGTTATCATCTGCGGTGTTTCTTACACATGAACACTCAAAAATATCCATATAGACTAAACATGCATGAGAACAACACTTAATAATATAATATTTAAGGGCTTATAAGCATTTTTTCTTTAGCATACCTGAACAAATTACACTAAACTGTAAATACAGTGTAACTGCTCATTTTAAATTAAAAACCTCCCAACCTACACATTCCTTTTAATCCCAAACCTAATCAGCATTCACCAAGAACTCACATTTTTCTCTGTACAAAATTTGTAAAGGAAGAATAGGAACAAATGAAAAAATAAGAAATACCAGAAGTCTAAGCAAAAAACAAAACAAAACAAAACACCCCCCCCCAGACTGAAAGGGGAAAAAGGGAAAATAGAAGCCATAAATGGAAGACCAACAGGAAACTGAAAGATACGCCCAAGTCTTCATATTGAAACACATCAACAAATATTGGCTAAATTAATGGAATCTAAGAGGTCCTAAAGTATGATTCTACAGATAGTTCCCATGTCTCTGTAATAATAAATGTCTATGGTTATCACAGTTCATCAGGCTCTCTTACTATCTGTCTTGGCTACCAAAATTCATCCAAGTATCCTACTAGATATCTCAAAATATGACAATATTTTTCGCCACTATCCAAGTTCTGCTTCATAGTTTTGTTTTACACAACAAAATGGGGTGTTGCCATAATTCATTGGGCCATGATAGCAGCACTTTAAAATGTGGCACTTTTTTTTTTTTGTTATTGCCCAAGTTGCAGCATCCAGTTTCCATCAAAATTCTAGAAGGGGGGAGCTTCCTTGATGCAAAAAGGCGGGGCTATCATAAGAAATAGAGACTTTTTTAAAGGATAGAAAACAGGAGAGGACTCTCTGTATCATTACTTCCAAGATCAGTGAGAGAAAGGGGGGAAAAAAGACAAGAAATGGGGAGATGGCTAAAGCAGTGTTAACATTCCTAAAGTTCAAAATAAGGCAGAAAAATGGGAGAGGGCTCTTTGAAGTACTACTAGTTAAGACTCATGCACCCAAAAAGTAGTAGAGGAGAGACAGGAAAACAAGATCCTTTAGGAAAGTAGCAGTACAGCAAAAATACACTTCAGCTAGCATTGTATAAATACAATGTAGTTGATAGTATATGCTTCATGACTGCATATATTCTTTTCCAAATTCCAACTTTGAACATATATATATATATATATCTCTTACTAAAATATTTATATCCCACCTTTTATCCAGAGATATCAAGGTGGTGTACCATAAAACAATTTTTTTAAAAAATCTAACATATTTAAGACAGTAATAACAATTAAAATGATTTTTAAAAGCTGAAAGATGTTTTAAAGAATTAACAAATTAAAAACACAGATTAAAAAGGTTAAAATTTAAAATCATGTGCATAAGAGTTTTTTGTGAAACTTATCAGGCCCCAAAAGCCTTCACAAACAACTATGCTTTTACTTGGTACCTAAACATTAGCAGTGTTGATGCCGATCAGACCTCCGAGGGGGAGGATGTGTTCCACATCTGGGGTGCCACAAGAGAGAAGGCATCTCCCATATCCTCACACAGCATATTGCTCTGACTGATGGGACACAGGGAAGGGCCCCTCCAACAGACCTTAAACCTCAACATTCAGCCCTCCATATCTATGGATTCTATATCCACAGACTCAACCAACCATGGCTTGAAAATACTCCAAAAAACAAAAACAAAAAGCAAACTTTGATTTTTGCCATTTTATATAAGGGACACCATTTTAATACACCATTGTACATAATGGGACTTGAGCATACATGAATTTTGGTACCTACGAGGGGTCTTGGAAGCAAGCTCTAACAGATACTGAGGGCCCAGTGTAATTGCTTACAAAAGCTAACAGAATCTTGTAAATATTTCCTTTAGAACAATTCATTGATCAATTAGGACCAAATGAACGTCTGCTCTGTATAACAATTCCTGCCCTAACTTTTGGAGGATACTGAAACATGCAGCGTCAGGTTTGCTATGTGGTGATAAAAAATTCGATCTCTTGGGCCAGTCCTCCTCTCAACCTTTTAAGAAAACAGTGTAGGGTTGTTTTGTTGCAGAATCAAAAAATATGAGCAGAATTAAACATGTGAGTCCAGGCAGGGCTTTCAAAAATTAAGTAAACTACACAGGCTTGTTTCCTTGAGAAAGCCAACTAGCCCCTTCAGTCCAGATCTCGTCCTTGTGTTTGTTTACCAATCTGAAACTTTGAAGATGAATTATGCATAACAGATAGTTTAAGTTCAGTATGAGTAGAATATCAAATGTTTAACAGAAAGGAATTGTTACAGCATGCCACAGAGTTCACAAAACTGTGGTTATACTATTTAAGTACAGTAAACCAATGGATGAATGTAGTGAGACTTATCTCTCTTCTCACAGACGTGGGATAACAGAGGAATTATGCTGTGAGATGAGATGGCATAATTTTGACTAAAACTAACTCACAGGAAGATTACTATACAATGAACTGCAACCCTTCAGAAGGGGTTATTTTTCCTTTTATTTGTGACTTAAAAATTTGGGACCTCTAACACACCTCTGCCATACAAATAACCAAAAAGTTTCCTTACTTCTTGGACTATCTGGGCTTCTAGTTGCAGCTCTTCCTTTCCCCTTTGGTGTCCTTAACCCTTCAGCGAGAAACTGCTGTCCACTCTCTCCTAGTTCTAGTCTTCGCTTTGCCTGTAAAGAACAAAGTTCTTATAAAGATCAAAATCAAACTTGTAAGATCAAGCTCAGCCTAATAACACCTAGCAATCAGGATGCTCGGGGCCTTTCCCAACATCCTAAACACTTTTTGCTAATCTTATTTTCAGCAAAAATGCTATCTTTTATCATACTCACCTCAGTGGATACGAAACT
The DNA here is from genome assembly GCA_948472985.1 of Iguana delicatissima. Taxonomy (NCBI): domain Eukaryota; kingdom Metazoa; phylum Chordata; class Lepidosauria; order Squamata; family Iguanidae; genus Iguana; species Iguana delicatissima. The sequence continues at coordinate 300,072 of CAOKZL010002073.1, read as the reverse complement.
CTTGAACTGTTCAAAAATGAAAGCCTCCATATTCCTGTATCGATTGGTGTATGCAACCAAGAGTCTAAGGAGATGATCTGGTACCCAACATAGGCTATGTTCACAGAAGATTACCTTCCTCCCCATCATGCGGTTCAACCTTTCTCTCCCATTATCATCCATCCTCCTGTACTATGAGAGCATTACTAATTTTTCCCCTCCCAGTCTAGTGCTAGGCAGAATTTGGAAGTGCCTGTCCCTTTACTGTGTACTTCACTTGGTCTTCCTCTCAAGCCACTAACAGAACTGAAACAGATAATAACTGAATAACCCACCACAAGTTTGTTATAGTTAATTGCAACCAGGTTAATTACTCAGAACATTTATGGTTTGTTACAGATGATCAGGCTGCTTTTGCTGAACCCTTCAACCAAATATATTACTTCCTAGTATCCTGAACCAGGCCTTCTCCACTGAGATAGCAAAAGCCTCTAGTGTGGCACTTTCAGATAAAGTCTGGTGGCTATATGTGAGTACTGACGTTAGCATTATTTTCAAGTCAGACCAGAGAAGTTCTTTTGTTAAGCAGTATTATCAAATTAGAGAAGAGTATCTACGTACACCATAAACAATTAAAAATTTGCACTGTGGAGATAAGAATATCAGCCACACAAGCCAACTTTGATATGGCAGCCTCTACCCTATTGAACTGCAGTTCTTCATTTTTTAACAGTCCAGAAAGCATATGCCATACAAGCTATGAACAGAATAAAATATTATAATCAATTTTAGTTATTTAAGCATAAGTATAAAATATGAACAAGCAATATACCCAGTAAAACCACATTCAGACAGAACAAAATAAAGTAATATGTTCATGAATGTATGACTAGTACAGTGCAACATGAAAATGCCAAATATACACAGGCAACATAGGTACTAACTGTGGGTATCTGGAAACAAGATTAAATCATGAAAACTTAACTCTTACCGAAATCACTAGACATATTATCAAGGCTGTTTCAAAGTCGTAAAATTCATTATTACCACAGTGGTCACAGTTGGTGTGTCCCCTTTCTTATGATGAACATAATAGATAGGTACGTGTCATCTGGAAATGCTATTCAAACTTTTCCACCAACTTCTTTTCTTGTCTTCATTACTAAGATTTTTACTAAAAGACAAAAGCCCCAATCTTGCCACTATGCTTTGTTTGTAGAAACAAATATATGTAATGTGGAAAGAAAGAAAAAAAAGCCCAGAGGAGAAAGCCTGCTTTGAATATAATGGTAGTATGTTCTGTTTGAGACAACTTTGGCTGTACTATGTAGGGATTAAAAGATTTGTGACTTAAAAGTCACAGCTGAAATTTAAACTAAATCTAAACAGTTCCACTACACAGCTGAGTATATGACAGAACTGATGGTATGCTATCTAGCCGCCATCAATGTCTTGCAAGATATAAAACTATATCTAAGATGAAGGGCATGTCTAAGTGGGAATCTTTATTATACTGCTAATACTTCTGATGCAAGAATTTAGTTAAAGAGAGTTAAATTTAGTTAAAGAGAGATTCCCTACTAGAAATACTCATATATTCCATGAGACATCCACATATGTTGGCATAAGCACTATAATTATAACAAAAACTTTTGGGGAAATTCTCTAAATATCTAAATACAAGGACTTAGAAGAACTGGCCTACTGCTTCCAGATTTAAGAACACAAACACAACCACCAAATTCTAAACATGCATCCTTCAGAGATGATGTGGTATATGTGCTTTTTCCCCCACTGCCAGCACCATCCCTTTAGATTATGGATTTTTTTTTTCTTGGAACTGGCCCAACTCTCCAGCATCTTCTTTAAAGCTTTAAAGTCAAATTTTATTTGAATTGACTGCTAGTTTGGGATTTAGATAGTATTATCATGGATAGTCAATGGAATAGTTTCACCCTTCATACATGGACGTTTTTGTCTCAGAAAACATATATCCAGAGTCAAACTTTATGTCTGTTCCAACTTGCCCAGAGACATATATGCAGGTTTACTAGTGACTCAGTTCTCAAAAACAGCACTGTCAGCTACGAACTGAAAATGCAAATAGGCAAAGCATGTTGACAACAGCAGGATCTTAGCAGCTACTTATTTACTTAAGCATCTTGCCCACAATAACTCAAGATGTTCAACACTATAAGGCTTACCTGAAATTAAGAAACAAATGTTAATTTTGGTTATCAACATGCCTTTTGCAGTGTTTTTTTTCCTTCCGTTTACAAGCTCTAGTCTAGGCCTAAATCCAGTTTTAGTCCCAACTAGAGTTAACACACTGAAACAAGTGAAAAGTCAAAACTTCTGCAAATTCCACTGTTTCAATTACTCTACTCTACAGTCAGCCCTCCATATTTGCAGGTTTGACTTTCACAGATTTGATTATTTGTGAGTTTCTTCAACCCCTGGTCCCCCAACCCCATCTCAGGCACTTCTTTTCCAAGGAAAGTTTGCCTTTTAGCCATTCCAATAAAGCTGTGCACCCTTTTAAAAACCCATCTCTGATCATCTTTGTCGTCCTCTTCCTCCACCAGCCACTGCCTGGCCAGCTAAGGACAACTTGCACCCCAATTTCTCAGCACCACAAACGCTATCTCAATGCCCCATACACCCAAGGAAAAAGGCAGGCAAGAGAAAAGAAAGATAAGGCCACCAGGCTGACTCACCTCACCTTCTTTCTATCTCCTTTCCCTGACCTGGTTTGGATCCTAAGTGCCTGTTCTCCCCACCATGCCTCGTCCCCCTTCCCACAGACATAAACACACATACTTTGATATGTGCAATTTTCTCACTTTTGCAAGAGTCCTGTCCCCCTAACCCTAGTGAATGTGGAGGCAACTGTATCTGGAATTAATTTAGGCCTGGAATTTTTAACTAAGGAGTTAAGCTTCATGTTTTGTTTAGTGTCTCCCAATGCAAGCACTCAATAATCTGGGTTCCTGCAATTCCTCACATTATGTCCAAACCAGACTAGTTTTATCGAGATATTTCTGAGCCTATAATATCATTAAACTTTGGTGATATTGGGTAACATCTCACAGTGGAAGTTTCTTACTAACATATACTTTATGTGTTTCTTAAAAATTATCAGTATATGCTTCAATAGCTCCTCTTCCACCATTTGGAAATTTGGGTGCATACCTGAAATAAGAGCTATCTACTGAGCATCTTAAACAGGCCTTATATTTAACCTTGCTTATATTACTTGAATTGCTTTTAATCCTATAAATGTCTACTCAGAAGTAAGGTTTACTTAGTCCTTGGGATTTTCTTCCAAGTGAGCATTTATAAGATTGCAGCTTTATTTGCATTTGAATTTAAAATTGCAGAAGACACACAGCACATTATATATTTTGAATTATGCCGCAATTCAAAGCATCACACGGATATATCAACAAAGCTGAAGGTTTCTTTCTGATAACTAGACTCAATTGTATTTTGTTTAATTTTATTTGACTTATATCCCACCATTTTCACAGAATCTGGACTCCAAGATAAAGCACAGATAAAAGCAGACAAAACATGATATGCTTGAGCACTATTAAACAACTATAAACACACTTGAATTACCAAGTAATTTAAAAGCACATCAGTAAGAGTATAGCAGACATCCAAGTTCCATTCTGGGCAGTCAATCAGTTGCTGAGAGCCTGCCTGCATAAGATTGCAAATGGCAGAACAATAGAGAGGAGACAATGTAACCTCCCCTTGGAAGGGAGCTCCGCAACTTCAGCACAGCTAGTGTCATCTACAAAGAACATCTCTACCAAACATGCACATGAAGGTGGCAGGACTAAAAGAAGGATCTCCCATTCCATCCCACAAAAGGAGAAAACTCTTCAGACAGCTTGAACTCAAGTCATTCAGAGCTTTATAGGAAATAACCATTGCCCTCCTCTGAAATGTAGCCTACAACACCAGGCATTTCTTGGAAATCCCCCATCCAACTATAAAATTCATTGAGTATTCAAAAGTCAACATGCATGCACGCACACGCACACACGGATGTAATAATCAACAATTTAATTATGCTGAAAAATAGAACAGTAGCCAATGAAGCTGTACTAACAAGGAGGCTACATATTTCCAGCCCTGACCAGCAGGGTCACAACAGTCTGGCTGTGGCCCTTTGGACCAGGTGAAGTTTCTAATTCTAAATTATAATTCCTTGATCTGCCTTTCAATTGTCTAGGAGCACCTCTACTTTGTCTGCACTAAGCTTCAATTTGTTCTTTGTCCTGTCCATTCCTTAGTGGAACATGGCCAACTGCCAACATAGCAGAAGGAAACATAATGGGGGGAAAATAATGTATACACAGAAACATTTGTATACACCTATAAGCTGTTTGAAGCTTAGCTTCATAATTACCAATAAAATATTTCTTTTAAAATCTTAATTCCAACAGCTTCCCCCACTAACTTTAATCGGTAAAAGCTAACAACATAAAGGAAGTTCTGAAAGATAGCTAGGAAATAACATCTTCACAGAGTACCAAGAAACTGGAGCAAAAAACCAAGGCACCTAAAAATGGCTCCTAGGAAAATGACAGAAACCATTTCAAGTACAGGTGTATTTTGACCTACATTGACTTTTTTCAAAAATATGGAAACTAGTATTTACAGCTGCTCTAGTATGACTCAAATTGAAATCCTGATTCTACATTGCAAGTTTCACCATTCTTCAGCACAATTTTACGCGCACTTACTACTCATATTCACATACAGTTGTGGCCTGAGACTCTTTCTTACAATTAATGGAGTTAAATTAATTTGAAGACAAGCAGATCTCTGACCGTTATTGTGCTGTCACCGACATAAGCTTTGGAAAAAAATATGATGCAAATGTTTTCTAGAGAATCTCTTCCCCCTGTCTGTATTCGGTAACCACACATGGCATGCCAACACAGTGAGCAGAGAATATTGTATCAAGAGAAGCAGCAAAGAGAGATTTTTAAAATCAGCATTTTGTTTTAAATCTTCTGCAAGATTCCCTTATGAAGTTATTCACAAACACAACACAAACAATACAGTAAACATAATAGAAGGGATTTATGAATAAGACACTTTCACATTGCCGGAGTATATATGCATTTGGGAATCTACTTCTTTTCATAAAACTTGGCTTGACAAGCAGGCATGGTATCAAGGATCAATATCACTATCAATGCAGCACTCTTTCATAAATTATTGATAGAAAAGATCCCAGGAGCTTCAGAAATTCAGTTGTCTGTTTCCTTGTTGGTGAATTGTGCTACCAGTTACACTTTTCCCAGAAATCTCTTAGTAATGGGAAGGGAAAGCAGACAAAATCTGCTGACTTCAAGCAGCCTGTTTCTCCAAAATCTTACTTTTCTTCCACAGGCAATGTACCTTTTTCCTCCTGCTGCCACCACCGATATTGCTGTATCAACATGACTCTGGCCCTGTTCTATGACCTAAAAGCTTGATTCTAGCATATCAAAATTCATAACATGTTTCTAGCCCTGAGTGAGGCCATTATGAACTTATATGAAAGCATTACGTTGAAATCAGAGAATCTCACTTGCAAGTAACATAGTCATTAGGTAAGCCACTGAACTCTTCCAATTAGCACATACCTTCTACTTCCAGTTATCTGTTACTTTTGAAGAGTCATGTATACCACCTGGTCCTCCTTAGAGCAGGGATGTACAACTATCTCCTTGCAGGTGTTGCTGGATGCAACCACTGTCAACCCTAGCCAGCACAGCTAGCGATGAGGAAGTATGAGATACCCAACAAGGGCTACGAGAAGGTTATATCTGCCCCTCCTTAACTTAGAGGAAAGACAGAATAAAATGTTAAATAAAGAACTAAAATTAAAGATATTTTAACTCTGTACAAAGTAAACAGAGGCCCAAACACCCTGAAGGCTCCACTTTCTGTCTGAAGGTTCCATATCCCCTCTGATCTTAGAAGCACAGAATATCAGGCGCCATAGGCTGCATTTCAGACAAAGGCAATGACAAAACAGCTTCGAGTATTTCTTGCATAAGAAAACCATCTGAAATTTATGACGCAAACCACATACACACACACCTTTTTCAGAGAAGCAGAAATTTATATCAGTAATCAAACTAAACACCTAGTCCCTGTGCTGTGCTCTGCTCTGAAGTTAGCAGGGGCAACACATCTCACATTAGTTAAGAGTGCTCATGTTATGAACTAAAAAAAAAAATTGGAGGAATATCCAGATACAGGAACCTTAATCACCTCTTTCCAATTTTTCCAAACGTAATTGGAGCTGTTATAGCCCAACATCAACTAACAGAATATTTTCATAATAGCTTCACTGATGAACAGTACAAGATAATATCTCATTCCAAAGTTCTTTAGATAAACAGTCTGTGCCTTTTCTTCAGGTGTGCTGGATTCAACATCCCATCTCACACTAATCTGCTGCTGAAACTTGGGAAGAGCATCATCAAACTCTTAGACTCCCAGACCAGAACCTATGATTAACAAAAAACAACTTTCAGGAGGAAATAAGTATATAAAAATGATAAAAGACAGTGCCCTCCAATGTATTTTTAAAAAGGAAGTAGATCACCAAAACAAAACGTTTGCATTTATATAAACATTAAAGGAATCAAAATTAAGGGAAAAAACTCACAATTCATACTAATCAGCTAGAAAAAGGTCATTTTGTCAGGATTTGCTATAGGATGTTTGGTTCCTGGGTTATTTTGTTCTATTTCTGATTTTGCTTGGTGCAACTTACAGCTACCTCTACAAGAAAGATGAATGTCTCCTTCTTCATATGCTGGCCTGAAATGCTGTAAATATGTCCATTAAATAAACACAATGTTAAGCAAAAAGCCAGATAGTGACTGATCTGTATGTTTTTATATTTATTGAATTTATATGCTGCCTTTTCTCCCAAAGTGGGACCAAAGGTGGCTTCCAAAAAGTTAAAAAACATTAAAAACATTTGAAGAATGGGGAGGATTGGGTATGTTTTTAATGTAATTAATGTATTATTGTTGTTCACTGCCTCGATCCATGGGGAGAGACGGGATAGAAATAAATTTTATTATGATTATGATTAAAAACAGCTAATAAATAAATAAAATACTCTCCTGCTCACTCATTAAAGGCCTGATTATATCTTTTTAATCTGTCTCATCATCTGAAATTGTTTAAAAGATAAGAAACTCATAATAGAATGTCAAGAAATTCATTAACAGTGTCATTTTTTTTTCACAATTTCACAACAAATAGTACATATAAATCATCTTTCCACATCTTGTAATTCCAGATACACTTCAGCTGGAAAATAGGAGGTGCTTAACTTCTGAGAAAGGTGTTTTAATTTGAAAACAGTCAATCTCTCATTTCAGATGTGCACTGAACCCAGGTTCCTAACATTAATGTCGTCAAAAGGCCACAGAATCCATTAAGAATATATAAATATGAAAAGACTTAATCTTCTCTAGGGCATGATGCTCACAACTTGAATGCCTCAAGGAAACTCTATTAAGAAATGAATACTAACTTGAAGTAAAGCCATGTTGCTCTTACCACAATAGATTATCTTGGCATCCATTATAGCAGTTTCAATCTAGTTCATTATAAACTACTATTTTTTTTCAGAAGAAAATGTTAAGGCCATAGCCCCAAGCAAACTTGTACTGGAGTAAGCCTCACCTTATTTTTTAAAAAAAAATTTTCAGGACAGACCTGTAACATTCTCAAGCAAAGTTCCATAAGTGAAAAGTTAGTCCCACTTAAAATAATTCTGTCAGTTTAGTCGTGAGTTATTAATAGTCCTATCAATTTAAACAAGGATTTACTATAGCTAACTGTCGCTGGAGTGCTACCAGTGTTGAGTATGGGCCCTCATTATAAGGTCTTCTCTCAACTTATTCTAATTTGCCTTGGGGGATTATTTTAGAGAATATCTAATTATTTTAAAGAATCATAGAATCATAGAGTTGGAAGAGATCCCAGGGGCCATCGAGTCCAACCCCTGCTATGCAGGAACACCCATCAAAGTATTCCCAACAGAAGGCCATCCAGCCTTTGCTTAAAAACCTCCAAAGAAGGAGACTCAACCACACTCCGAGGCAGCATATTCCACTGCCGGACAGCTCTGCCCATCAGAAAGTTCTTCCTGAGGTTCAGGTGGAATCTCCTTTCCTGCAGCTTGAATCCAGATTTTATCTCAGACTTAGACTATTTCCACACTAGACTGTTACAGTGCTGTTATTCCACTTTCAATATCCTATGGAATCCTGGGGTTTGCAGTTTAGGGAGGCTTATTTATCATTCTCAGCCAGAGAGTTCTTTGGCCTCAGTAAACTACAAGCCCCAGAATTCTACCAGATGTTGAAAGTGGAATAAAAGCACTATAACAGCATAATGCGGAAAGGCCCCTTGTTGGCATCCTTGCCCAACAGTAGATGACCACTTATTTTTCAGTTCGACTCCATCTCATTTTCATCCTATCTGTTGATACTAAAAAACAATCTAACAGACACTTCACTTCCATTCCATTCCTTATGCAAGCAAAAAAATCAGACTAGAGATTAGAAGCAGTAATCTCTTGTACTATCACAGATCTAAGATAAATTTATTACTGGAAACTATCTTCAGTATGCAATGGCTAGACTGAATTACACCAGAGATACTTGATCATTAATGTTCACCTCTCTCAATTATTTATCACTTTGATAAGCTCTTAGATCTACCAATCCACTTCTATAAATGTTGTGGGGGGTGTGTGTGTGTGCACTCAAGTCACTTCCAACCAATAGCAACCTTAAGGCAAACTTATTATTTGTTCAGAGGAGGCTTGTCTTTGCAGTCTTCTGAACCTGAAAGAATGCAACTTGCCCAAGGTTACGCAGTGAGTTGCCATGGCTGAGCAGGGATTTGAACCCTGGTTTCCAGAGATCTAGTCCAATACTCAAACCACTACACCTACTGGCTCTCTCTATAAATATTAGCGATGAGAAAAAATGTTACTCCTTGCTAAAAAGACCTGTAAGGCACCATGACAATAAATGCAAGGCTCCTTTTTCTAAGTGATGCACCAGTTTAGCACAAGTCTGGGAACTTGCAAATATTTTCTCTAGGTAACCAAGTATGATGTTTTTGTGAACTTGAAGAGTAACCTCTCTTCCTGCCTACTTGTAGGCTGTGAACGTGCAACGGATGACTAATATTGCTATGAGTGTGCAAGCAGACCAGTGACAACCTGTAGAATGGTTTGGAATGATTTTTTTAACATCCTAAGCAGTTTTTGAAGATGGATCTCACAAAATATTAATTTTCCCCATTATGTAACAACTGTTAAGTTACAGGAGAATGTATACTGCTAATACTGCTGTTAAGTATGCATCTTGAATTGAGAATATATAAGCTCTGTCCATGTCTAGCCAGAGTTTAAAATCTGAAATGGTCAATGGGCAGTGTCAGCCTTTGCCTTTGAATTATACTTTTAAGAGATATTTAGACACAACTACTTACACTGGAATGTGGACGTACAATCTCACTAACGTGCATCTGATCAAACACATTGCATTGAAAGCAAGAAATACCCTGTTTGTACCCGGTAGTCTCTCACCCAGCCACTGATAAGCATACAGATGCCTACTTCTACATTCAGATGTCCTCAGGCTGGTTAGGACATATTACATCATACACTTCTCCATCTTCAGGAAATTTTTAGACCATTTCCAGTCAACCTAAAATTGCTTCTGGTAAGTATAGAAAGAACACAGTTAAATACCTTTACCAGTGCACATTCACAGGTATACACAATCTAGAGCAGTGGTTCTCAACCTGTGGGTCCCCAGATGTTTGCGGACTTCAGCTCCCAGAAGCCCCAGCCACTATGGTCAATGCTCAAGGCTTCTGGGAGCTGAAGTCCAAAAACATCTGGGGACCCACAGGTTGAGAACCACTGATCTAGAGCCTAAGGTAAATAGACAGTACTTTAGGAAAATATTTTGTATTCTTTGCTAAAATATTAGTCTTTATTACACAGGCTATGTGAGATCCAAGACCTTTGGCAAAACAGAGATTCCTCAAAAGCAAGTGGCCCTCACAACTTTGAGAACTGTTGTTCTAAAATATAATTGAAACTGGCTTTTGGTATTGAAGGAGCCACCTACACACTTGTTCCCAAGGCCTAGATAACCTGTCTGTGGCACAAGTGGTGATCAGCAACAACTTATCCATAAACGGATGTAGTATTAGAGCTACGAACTTTACAACTAGCAGGTGATTTTTAAATAGCTACACTTCTATAGGCTGCCATTTGAATATATGTATGTTTCTCAAAACAAAGACACGCACACTTTGTGTCACAAACAGGTACTCTTAGCAACAAATCATGCACTATTTGGCAGACATGAAGTGTTCATATTGGACCAATACTACTCAGAAAGACAAGTGGACTATCAGGTCTCCAGATTCAACACCATTTGGTAATATTTTAAAGACTTCAGACTATATTATACTACAGCTCTGGCTGCTGCTGAGGAATAAAGATTTCTCTTTAAAACTGTACTCGTCCCTGCTCTCTATACTCTTGAATGACAGAATTTAATATGGCCCCTAGAAACAGTCTGATCTTGGAAGCTAAGCAGGATCAGCTCTGGTTAGTACTTGGATGGGAGACTGCCAATGAACAGGCTATACTTCAGAAGAAGGAACTGTCAAAACCATTCCTGAGTATTCCTTGCCTACAAAAATTCTATGAAATTCATGGAGTCACAATACATTGACAGGCAACTTACACACACACACACAGACTGCTGTTTAAAGATTATACCCATTGTGACCTTTCTATTATTCCATATACACACTGGCATTCATAAAGTATAAAACTGAATTGCTTTACTACCAATGATATTAGTATTATTATTTGAATATGAAAGCCAGTTTCTTCACTTGGTCTACAAGTAAGGAACCATAGCAATTCACCTCTGCATATTTACTAAACAAAACATCAAAACATACAATATTTGGTTTTCCTTCCCTCTTTTCCTACCTTCCAACCCTACAGGCTTCTTCTCAATTGGAGTGAATTACTATAGCCAAGGCAAACATAACTGATATCATACAGGTTTCTATGATATTTTATCTTGTAGACACAAAACAGTAGCATTTTAGCCTTCAAAAAAATGGCTCACATGATAAATTATGGAAATAAACAGTATGGCCATTTAAAATTATGTTAAGGTGAAAGAGGTCAAAAGGGGCACCAAGGGCCATTCTTACACAGCTGTACCCAGTCCCCTTTCAACCCTATCTGCATTATCTTTTGCCTATACCAAAAGAGGAGCTCCAAATTCAGAAGTGCTATATCAGAAAAGGCTTCTGATTAAGGCCCAGGCTGGGACTGTCTAGAATTCAGGACCACACCTAGTTTCCTCATTTTGTGTGATCTGTTCTGCAAATTTAAATCCTCTTAAGAGAGCTAGAAAGGAAAAAAATGAGTTTATTTCTAGCTCCCCTCAGAGCCCCTTGTTATCCAAACTTAATTTTACTTCTGACCTACCTACCAACTCCTATAACAACCATATTTGTTGTAACAAGCAGGTATGAAAAAGCCTCCAGGAAGAACTTCATAAGAGGGCAGGAAGGGTGCAGTAACTTAATTATTCTGCAGTCTCCATACCACATTCCCACAGTTTTTCGGTCTAATTCCAATAGGGTTTTCCAACTAAAAAACATTCTCCTTTCCTTAGAAAAGACACCCCCTGTTATAAGCAAAGAAATTGCAATCAAATTGTATTTTACAGAAAGGAGGGGCGAGGGAAGCGTTGGAAACATGCAGGAAAGTGTTAGGTTTAACCTCCCCACCCCGCCGGTGAAGTCCTTTCAAAAGTAAAACAGACAACGGTGGCCTGAAGCAGCAGTTCACCTGAACCGTCCAGCTTTCCGGGAGCCGCGTCCACTGACAGGCAGAAAGGCCCAAAGTCAGCGCAGCCCAGGAGGGAAACATGCTGTCAAAGGGGGGCCCGAGGAGGTCGCAGGGCAGCCCCACAAGAGCCACTTCGCTCGAGGGGCCAGCCAGGGAAAGTGAGGGGACACTCTGGGGCTGGGCAAACGAGTACCTCAGCTTCATACCCAACTCCCGCCCGCGAAGGCAAAGAAGAAAGGCAGCGCTTCAGCGCTGGAAGACAAACCTCCTGAGGGAGCGGGGTCTGTTTCGCCAGGGCTGCGGGCTAGCGCCTTAACTGACCCCCCGCGCACATACGCCCCCCACAGACAGACGGAGCCCCCCTACCTGCTGCAGGGGCATTTCCAAGCCTAGCCGTGGCCCCAGGCGGCTCCAAAGAGTTGAGGAGCCGGAAGGTCCCGAGAGGGCGAGAGTCCGACCCGGCCGCCCTCCCTCGGGCCGCCCGTGCGGCTGCCCAGGCCAGAGGAAGAATCTGGCGTGCCTCCCCCCTCCCCCGCTCGGATCGGCGGGCGCCCCCCGCCCCTTCCCTCCCTCGCCCTCTCCCTCCTTCGCCCGGCTCCCAGTCACAGACGCGGCCTCGGCGCACGTGTGCGAAACGTCACCGCCGAGTCCGGGGGTGAAGCGCAAAAGAGGCCAGCGGGACGGAGAGGGAGCGAGAGAGCCTCCCCACCCCTTCCCCCGCGGCCATGCTGCCTGCTCAGACCCCGCCGCAGCCCCCTCCCGGGGAGAGCGCGCCGGCCCGGCCGCTCTTCCCTTTCTTCTCCTCCCGGCTCGCTTGCTGGCGCTTTCGCCCCTCGACACGTGTGAGCGCGCCCCGTCCCCCACAGGCCCGGATCACGGTATCCCTCCAGTCCCGCACCCTCCCCGCAGCGCCGTTTTCCGCTCTTCTCTTTGTTCCTCCCTTCGGAAATTAAACAAAAACGAAGGGAGGAAGCGACACGCCGCGGCATTCCCCCCTTGGCTGCCTACGCGGGGCTGGGGCGCCCCGAACCCCAAAGCGCCTCCCTTCCTCGGCCTTTCGCCGGGGCACGGAAGCTTCCATTCAAGAGGGCCTGAAGGGCAACAAAATAAAAGGGGGAGGCCAAAAAAAAAAAAGTTTTGGGCAACGGAGTAACCCCCGCCTCCCCAACCAGTACCCCTCTGCTACATGCACGTCTTCTTCCAGGGACACACAGCCCCCGGGCATGGAAGCCAGCTGCCTCTCCCCCTTTCCCCCCGCCGCCAGCTACGAGAAAGAGGAGGAATTACCGAAGACCGGCCTCCGCTTTCACTGACGGGCTGCAGGAGCACCGGCCGTCCGGTGGCAGGGCCAGGCCCGTGCGGGGTGCAGCACGCGGAGGAGGAACCGCCGCCGCCGCCGCCGCCGCCACTGGGCCGGGCGCCCTCCGCCGCGCCACAAGCAGCCCCGGGAAAGCAGGAGGGGGCCCAAGGCGCCCCAGCGCGGATGCCCCGGAACTGCTGTGGATCCGGATGAAAGCGCCGGAGGTGGCGGCGGCGGCGGCGGGAGCGAAACGGGCTGGGAAGCTGAGGGCGACAGCGGGGGTCCCACCGGAGTCCATAGGAGGCGAGGCCGGCCGAGCTGCGCGGAGGCCGTGTGGCTGGAGTCCCCTTCGCATCCTCTCCCCTTACGGGTCTCGGCTGCACCCGAAGCCGAGTCTCCTCCCACCCCTTTCGCTTCGCTCCGCCGCCGCCGCCGTCGCCGCCGCCGCCACCCCCCCCCGGCCTTCCTGTCTCTTTTACTGCACGATGCCCGCGCCCGACTCAAAATGGTCCAGGCTGCGGGGAGCTGGGGGTGTCCAGCTTCAGGAGGCGGCGTCGCTGGAGGGAAGGAGCCCGCATCGCGGGCAGATGCGGCGGATGGACCACGGCCACTCCCGTTGTGTGGGGCTGGCTGGAAAATGGCTCCAGGAAGCAGCCGCGGCGGCTGCCGCTGACAATGAATGAAGGGAAGGGAGAGGGGTTACGCGCCAAGAGCCTCCCGCGAAACTCGGATTTCCCGCCTGCTTTTCAAACCAGATTTGCATAGCCAGGCCCCTTCGCCACGCCGGGCCCGGCGCGCTGCCTCATTGGTCCGCTCCTGCCACCGGGCCTCCCAATCGGGAGAGGCTCCTCCGCTTTGCCGGCTTTTCATTGGGTAGGAAGGGCACGGGGTTGCCCTGTTTTGCATAGCGCTTGTCTATTGGCTACGTCGTTGGGGGATTCCCTCCTGAGCTGCTGGGATTCCGGACCTTGGCCAAGCCTCCGTTTCCCTTTTCCTCCGGCCGCTTGCGGGGGCTGGCGCGTTTCCCGCGGCTTCCCGAAAACGTGGCTGTGCGGTTGCTGCCTTCGAAGGGGATGAACTGACCAGGTCCGGCTGAAGCAGCGGTAGAGCGTGATTGGAAGCACTGAGAGTTCAGCCGGCTATTGGGACATGCTTAAAAAAGTATTTTATTAAAATCCTATTGTTTAGACATGCCATAATTTAGCGCTCTGATGTGGACTAGGGATACTTGTTACTAGTACTCCTATAGTTGTTTATTGAACAGAAACAGCAAATCAAATTACAGTTTCGTTTGAATTGGTATTTAAATCACATTTAGACATAGTGCTTTTTTAGATTCCTGATTCTCTTTTCCTACAAAACATTAGCATTAGCCTCTTTTGTTTTAATGTGTTCACTGTAAAATAATCATATTCCCACTTCTGAAATCTCTTTTCACAGATATTTCATACAGAGAAAGGCATTCCAGGTACATACATTGAACTTGGAACTCTGGGGGAGACTGCTTTGCAGAGGATATCCTAAAGAGAATATATCAGCTGTAGTTTTGTTTTGTTTTTTCAAATTAATTTATGTAATATCTATTAAGCTTGCACATGGCCCCTGTTACTTGGTTATTTTATTCCATCAGTGCACCTGAAGAAATGCCTTGATATTTATGAAACTGCATGCTAAAATAAACTAGTTAGTCTGAAAGGTGCTGCTGACTTCTCTCCCCTGCTCCCCCTTTTTTTTCCTTTTTATGCTGAAAGAGACTACCATGGCTATCTCTTTCAAAAGTACTACAATAGTTACTGTATTATTTTAGATATTGCAGATTGTGACTCTTGGGGCCCTTTCACACTAAATAGTCGTAGCACCATGATTCCATTTTAACTGCCATCCTGAGGTCTGCAATTTGGTGAGACACAAGAGTCCTCTGACTCAGAATTCTAAATGGCCCTCCCTACATGGCACTTCCATAGAATGTTGTTACGGCAATTAAAGAAGAATCGTAGTGCTATAATTGTGTTGTGTGAATGGGCTTTAGCCAGGAATGTTGCAGATGTAACCTGCTCACAGCATGCTAGAACTTCTCTGTTTAGATCCTTTTCACTCTCGTCCCTTTCTATGCTTCTTGGCCTGCTCCTCATACAGAGCTGCCCATTTCATTAGGCATGAGGTAGCATGCCTTGCAACGGCAGATTTTGAGATACAAAGGAAAGGGCAGCAAACTGAATCATTTAGTTGTATTCTTTTCTTTCTTTCTTTTCTTCTTGTAAGCTATCCGAGGATCACCACTTGTTTAGTTTCTGAAGCAGAGAACAAGTCATGGGACATCTCTCCCTTTAAGACTGAATATCAGTTATCATGCTGGAACAACAATCATCTCATCCCCCTAAATAACAAAAAGGATATATCCTGTCAGTTCCGTGCCCATCCTGAGATGCATCACAGCCTGTCAGTTAAGCTCTTCCTAGCTGATGCAGAAGGACTGCCAGAAAAAATAAATGTTTAGAATACACTTATAAAAGTGCTACTAAGAACGTTTGTACGGTTCAGTTTACGTTTGCCCTGAGCACCATCCTGCTGATGAAACATGGTGTTTTGGCTTTAATTTTGACTTCGCCCTCTCCTTTGTTCTCACATTCAACCTAGCATCAGGTTTTGTTGCTTCCCCCTAGACATTGTGAAAATATGACAGTAGGCATGTCACATAAACCAGTGATAGGGAACATGTGGCCATTAAGAATTGTTGGACTGCAGTTCACATTGTCCCTTATAATTGATTATATTGATTAGATCCAGTTGAATGACTTTTAAAAAAAAAACACTACAATCTTCATCTTGTGATAATATGTTTCCTGAGATTTCTCCAATTTTCTCTTGTGACACCTGTAAAATGCTTGATTTAGGAATATAAACAGAATCATTTTAACAAGTGTTTTTTCCAGTGATGGTCACAACTGTTGTTCATGTTATTTATTGGAGGTTCATGTTACTTATTGAAGTCTATGTTTTCTCCACTGACAGTGTTGCCCTCTCCTCTAAAGGTTGCTATCTTCTTTCATATTTCCAGACAGGTTAGCCCTTGGCTATTACTTCAATGAAAAAATAATAATAAAGCTTTCTACTACAGTATCTTGTATTTCTCTTTTCCTGCAACTTTTTTTTAACTCCTTCCTTCAGCCCTTGTGTTCTTCTTCCTGCTACCTTGTTCAAGAAATGATTGCTTTGCTGTTATTGGCTAGCTCATACACATCTGTCATTGGCTAGGTGATAAACATATCTTCTAATCCCTGTCCTCTTCTACCTCTTGATCCTTCACTGCTTCTATCTTCAGTCCATCCCCCTCCTTCAGTTTCTTGCTCCGGGCAACAAAAAGGCCACTTTACCACCATTTTAACCCACTCGACCTACTCCACCTTTCTAGCAACTGCCCGGTCTATAATAGAACATGTCAATTTGCTTCCATGGTATTGATTTTCTCTCTTCTGCCTTCTCTTCTACAGCAGCATACTATGCTGTCTCCACACTCCATTGAAACTTGTT
Organism: Iguana delicatissima; assembly: GCA_948472985.1. NCBI lineage: Eukaryota > Metazoa > Chordata > Lepidosauria > Squamata > Iguanidae > Iguana > Iguana delicatissima. Next base: position 283,318 of record CAOKZL010002073.1, on the reverse strand, counting down.
CATCAAACTTGCTAGGAGTCACTGGTGCTTTTTATCTTGTCAAAAGTTTTTGAAATATTCAGTTCTAGCTCCCTCTGTACACTAGATCTGGAGTGAGAGTCTTGGTCCTCTCCTGATGTTGCTGGACTTTACCTTCTGCATTCCTTACCACTGACCATGCTAGCTGAGGCTGCTGGGAGTTGCAGCCCAACAACTGGAGGGCCACATGATTAACATCTCTACATCAGATCATGGATGAAGAATCACAGCCCCCATGTGTTTTTTAAACTGCAACTCCCATCATTCACCATTGGCTAGGCTGGTTAGAACTGATGTGAACTGTAGTCAGAACTACAATCAGAGGAACACCTACTCTTCACACCAGTGCTAGATCATCAGCTGTTTTTCCTCTTCCCTGTCAAATTACTTTAGTGGTTTCTGTTTAGAGAAAGGCCCTTTTCTGCCTTCCTCTTCTCTACTGGGGATTTTTTCTTTGTCTTCACTTCTGCCATCCTTATTTAATGCACCAGTCCTATCACATCCCATAGCTTTCACTACATCTCTGTCCTGATCACACCAAGCCCTCCCATACAATCACATCTGCTCAGATCCACAAGACAGGGATGCCAAACTCAGAATTACAACAAACATTCTTCAAGCTACAGTACCCAGCATATGAAGAAGACAAGAACCAAAATAAACAATGCAACACTTGTAATCAACACTAATCTATTATACAACATATTAAACACAGGAAATGACAAAATCCCATTAGTGGTCACAAACAGCTCTCAACTGAGACCACTCAAGACATATCATCAATGAACTATAACCTACTCTGGACAATAATGCTGTCCTCTCAAGGGCTCTTGGTGGCAGGCCTTTACAGACAGCCTCACAGTCACCTACAGGAAGGCACACAATATGGATGGAGAGACAGCTACAAGAAAATGAGGTAACAAATTCAGTTGGGGGAAAAGGTGAGAGGAAACCAAATGCCAACTCTACTCATACATCTACTTGGGAAATGTCATCACAGGACCTAAGCACCTCACCCATAATTTTCAAGGTATTTTCACTCACTCATCTTCTAATGTGAAATATGTCATCTTCTGCCAACAATGTCCTTCAGCATTCTACACTGGGCAAACAGGCCGGTCTCTGCACCAGAGGATAAATGGACATGAAACGTACGTTAGGAATGGAGATGCACAAAAAACAGTTGCAGAACATTTCAGTCTTCCTGAATGTTCCAACTCAGACCTCAGAACAGCAACTCCTGGAAAAAAAAAATACAAAGGAAGATTGAAGGAGCAACTGCAGAACTGGAATACATCTACAATCTCCGGAACATTGACAATGAATTACAGGCAACGGTTTCCTGGCGTGCTACACATGTTATAACATTAGTTAGTATCCTAGCCTCATGAGGGCTCTTTTGCCCGTTCTATCACAGATTCTTTCGACTTCCAGCCAGCATTATAATATACTCCAATAACTCGCTTTATCATATAATTATCTACTCACCTTGGCTTTGGGTAGTATCTTTCCTATCACCTTTTCCCCCAACTGAATTTGTTACTTCATTGCCATACCCACAAGTTTTGTATTTCTATTGCTGCTCAGGCACACAACCTGCTCATTCATAGGTATAAATGTCTGTCCCTACGCACTTCACTTCATGCATCTGATGAAGTAGACCTAGGCTACAAAAGCTTATGCTACCAACTTCTTTCTCTCAGTTAGTCTGAAAGGTAGCATGACCTTTGCATGTTGATTCAGACTAACATAGTTATGTCTTTGAATTCTGATCACACTGAGTTGTAATTCAGTGTGCATCTGTAGCTCCTGATATTTCAGCTTGAGTAATTAAGAATCCTGTGGCACCGTGAAGGCTAACAGATTTGTTGTAGAATATAGCCCACTTCATCAAATGCAATGACAGTTACTCTGAGCTACATGGGGTTCTCCTTTTGCTGTGACAAATATAGCTGCCTGTTTGGAAATTAATCTGGAATATCTCATCATACCTGTCTCATCTTAGTATCTCTGGAAGCAAAATGCTTCTCTTTCCTAACCAATTGTTCCCCCTTTAATTATTCTCTGAATTCAGAGACAACGTCTATCATGAATACAAGCAGCAAGAATGACTATTTTTTTGAGGGTTTCTGCAGAAAGAAAATGGGTATAATCTAATAAAGGATGTCACTAAAGCAAATTTGTAAATCTGCCATTTGATAAATGGAATGTAGATTACTGATTTGTATGTAGCAGATTAAAGTGGAATTGTAAAGCAATGGCAATCCCAATCCTACATTTTGGCAAAGGCAGTGGTCCATCTGCTAACTGTAAAAGTGGGTTATTCTATTTCTGTAGAAGCTTTTACTCTTTTTTTTTCCCCTTAAAATGTCACTGGTGCTAACTTGTTTTCTGACAAGTCCTTTATCTATTAAATGTATTAAAATTTGTTTGTTTTGAAAATGATAAATCTTTGATTCATTCATTCATTCAGTCTGTTTACAAGTGATCACCTATCTTCTGACTAAAAGTGTGTGAAGTACTTTATGCTGGGGGTGGGCACAAAACCCATGATGGACTAATTTAGAACAATTGTGGAATGGGTAATTTAAATAAATGATTTAATAACTAGCCAGGGATTATTATTTTTATATGATATTTGTAGCTGTATTTGCCTTAACTTTTGTAAGCCTCTTTAAGTCCTAAACTGGAAAATAGGCAGGATATAAATAAATATTTTCACTGTTGTTCTTAGTTCCACATATGCAGGGCACCAATTTTGGGGAAGGGTGATTTAAATCAAATTACCTAGTGATGTTTTATATATTCATTAAATGGTGATGTAAATCTAGCCACTAAGATATGTTAATGTTAACCACTAAGCTATAATTTAGTACAATCCTGTATTAAAAATAGGCCAACCAAGGGGATGTAGGATATGGCAGAAATTCCACTATGGTGAGATAGGCTGTTGCGATTGCAGATATGACAGCAGAATCCTTGGATATGTTGGAGAAGGGCTATTGTATGTTGGAATGACCAAGAAGGTCTAGTAATCTGTATGGCACTGGGGAGCAATACCCTGAGGCCATATTGTATATTCCTGTCATGCTATGCAGATGTAAATGGCACAAACTTACACTAACCTTTAAGACAGTGTAAGAAAATCCTTATTCCACAGGCCCCCACAACAGCTCAATCTGATAGAGAAAATACATTTTAAGAGAATTATTATTATGGTGACAACCCATTCACGTTGCTATGACAGAGAGTGCTTTCTGACTGATACACTCTAGAGCTAAGACTGAGCATCTTCCCCAACTTTTCACTGACGGTATAACACTTTTCCTATAATAAGATAATGTAGAAGAAGTGGTGGGAAAACACAGCAGAATTAGATATGGAACATCAAGAGTCACCATTCCCTTAAACTTCCATTAATGAGGAAGGGTGATCCAGAAGTATCTGGCATGTACAATATGATTGGCTGCATGTAGGCAGCACATGACAATTTCCACCCAGGAAAACCACAACTCAGAAACAAGAAAGGGTGCAGCACTGGGCTGGCTCTCTTTTGCCCCACAGCATATATATGCTTAGAGCTCAAAAGAGGAGAACTGGGTGATAGGAAGCAGAAAGAAAGGGCATTTTGCGCAGATATTCTGTATCTAGAACACTCCTGGCAACCTGAACATATTACAAACACTTTTCTAACTGACAAGTGGTTGCCTTGGGATTCCAGATGCAAATAGCCCATTGCACATCACTCCAGCAATTGGGAATACCAAGTCGGAGCACCCATACAGATATGCAGAGGAAAGGGGAATTTCTGCAAAAACACAGAATGTCGACTGCAACTTTTCCATTTCCCCCCATTGTTGCTGCACGTGATGATTGTACCTTGCCTAAATTGTCTTGCTGTTAACAGTTTTTCCCTCTGCCCAGCAGTGAAAGTAAAAACAGATCTTAAGCCCCACACTCAGATCATCTGTCTGCTGGCAGCAAAGGCTATACCCCCGTTTTCCCTCCACTCTAATCATTATCAGTGAAACTCTCCTGAGCTCCTTTGCTTTACAAGTTCACAGCCCAGAGGAATACAGCAGAACAAACTGTTATTGTACACACAGACTCCCCCTGCAAGCCTGAAGGGTGCAGTATAGCCATTAAGCCACTATCCAAGGCATCCAGGGCAACCTCACACATGTCTTGTTATTTATTTGAAATAAAACTTCATAAAATCAAGAAGGGAAGGACCCCATGGATCTTCTAGTACAACCCACTGCCAGTGCTAGAATCTACCACTGAAGTTCCACCGAGAGGTGGACGTCCCACCTCTGTTTAAAAATGATAATAAGAGACAGATCACTTCCTTCTGTGAGAGTCTATTTTACTCTCTAAAAATTCTTAGCACCCGGAAGTTCTTCCTAATGTATAGTCAGAATCTCCTTTTTTTGTTGTTGTAGTTCAAACCTATTGATTTCGATCCTACCTTCTGGAGCAGGAGATAACAAGATCACTCTATCTTCCACACAACAGCCCTTCAGATATACAAAGGTAGCTATCTTCTTCAAAGCTAGCATGGTGTGGTGGTTTGAGCATTGGATGAGGATTCTGGAAAAAGGATTCAAGTCCCTGCTCAGTGATGGAAGCCCACTGGGTGACCTTGGACAAATCACACTCTCTCAGCCTCAGAGGAAGGCAAAGGCAAACCACCTCTGAATGAATCTTGCCAAGAAAACTCCATGACATACTTGCCGTAGGGTTGTTGTAAGTTGGAAATTACTTGAAGGCAAGACTCCCCATAACAAAATTATCTTCTTCAGGATAAATAAATCTAGCTCCATCAATGGTTCCTTCACTGGTTTATACACTTTTTACTATTTTGGTTTCCCAATTCTGGATTCATTTCAGCTTGTCAATATCCTTCTAAAATTTCCAATATGATATGTAAAATATTAAGAATCCAACTTGATAAGATACCTGAATTGTATTTGTTAAATATGACTTATATGTTAGATGGATCTGTTGCGAAAAAATACTGGAGAATTTTACTTTACATGATTACGACAGCTCGTATTGAATATGCAAGGTTATGGAAAATTGAACAGATATCCACAGTAGAGCAATGGTGGGCAACATTAATTGAAAATTGCAATGCAGACATAGTTGGTCAGAGATTAAAAGGAAAATCAGATGTTGATATGTTTAAAAAATGGTGAAATGTATTAGATATGAAGGGGTTTTTGTCAAGTAATAATTCATTATCCATGATAACAGGTTAAATAAAAGGAGATAAACAGAGAAATATTATGGAACATGTCAACTGGGTTTGAAATGCAGGAACTATCTTGATAATGTAAGCGACTTATTGCAATGCATAAATATAACATGACAATGATATAACAGTTTATGTAATCCGGTGAGGATTGGGAGGAAACTGTAACAGTTCAGTAAATGTACAATGAAGAATGTGTGTTTTATACGTTGAAATTACAATAAAATTATTATAAAGAAAAAAATCCTTCTAAAATTTCCAGAATAATATTTTAAACTAATAAAATAAAAATACAGTGAATTAAGACAGCATCTTAAAATAACTTCAATAACACTGTAATTGTAAAACAATATAAGGATGTGGCTTAACGTGGAAATGCACACAAAAATTCCTGCTGTATTAAACCTTTCTGACTAACTTTTTGATTAAATTCAAGCAATTGCTCATGAACATACCACTTTTGGAAGAAAAATAAATTCTAGGATATTTAGAGGGGCTTGCACAGGATTGTGTACTCTGCAAAATTTACTAATTCTGTTAATTCTCTTCACTGGTAGGTGAAAGCTGACAAAATAAAGAGCTATAAACTTGTGCTCATAATTAAAATAGATTTTTGCATTTAAAAAAAAGTCAGTGGTGTGAGCTTCTTGTAAATTATTCTCTGAGTTTCCTACGCAGCATGCTGTAGAATCTGTGTTGCTTTTCCGAGCTTGTTTGACTGAAAGTTCCAGTAACCTAAGCTGGGACAGCCAAAAGTGAGGAATGCTGGAAGCTGTAATGCAACATTATCTAGAGGGCTGCAGGATTCCCACCTGTACTGTACAGTCACTCTGCTCAAGAAACAATTACAATATTTCTTTTATCTACTGTATGTCGGATAAGGTGATTTCACATTGCAGAATCAAAGAGAGAAAGAAATGTTCTATGGATCAACCAGCAGGGGTCACAGCTTTACAGGTGATTCCCAGCCAGGATTGAGAAAGGAAGGAAGGTCTTTGCAAGGTAGCTTTTGATTTTCCTATGAATGCAGTTGGGATGATCAAAGTCATTTTGGAATATGTTAAGATATGTTTTGAAAAGCAGTTGCCATTCCAGAAGTGTATTGCTACAACTGTCAAGTGGATAACTCCTTAAATCACTTCACATACAGATGAGATGATCCTCTCAGTGCCACTATAGACTTTGCAGGTGAGACCATATTTACCAAGCCAACGGGCAGGATTGTACTGCAACAGCATGTGGAAGGGTCACAAGTTTCTCATTTTTGGTTTACGGTCATGAGCACCTGGTCTACTTTGCAACCTGTTAAACATGAAAACTCTTTGACATGCTGACAACACCTACATATACCAACTTGACAAACAATATATATGTCAGCTATATAAAATGTGAAGCAACAAAAATTTTTGTGGCTTTCTAAACACACACACACACAAAGTTTATCTGGGATAAGGTTTTGTGGACTACATTCCACTTCATCAGGTGCATAAAGGGGGGCTTCAGCTGCCACATTATCATACATATGGCTTGTTGGGTGAGTGGTGGTTTGTAATCAGTGGAGTCAGGGGAAACCGAAATGCAAAACCCAATAAAATCACTTTAACGATGGTTATTAACAAAAATAATTGGGTAGAAACACAGGCCCTTTTCGCATGGCATTTTCCATGCGAAAGAGGGCATGGAGCGTTGCGTGATTGCGAGGAGCGATCTGCATGACGCACTCACAATCACGCGACACTCCAGGGGCCGGCAGGGGCTGATCGCGCACCTTTTCATTTTCAGCTTGAAGCTGAAAATGGTGCACAATCGCACATTGCTCCCGGGCTCCACGTGCACTTATCTGGCGTGCGGAGCCTCTGGAGCTGGGCTGGTTGTGCTTCCTGCCCCAGTGCAGCATGGGAAGGTCCCAGGCTGCACTGCGGAAAGAAGTGGCGGGGCTCTCGCACAAGCAGGCAGCTCGTGCAGACTGAAGCAGCAGGGAAGGGAGAGCTTTTCGGCAGAGGCTGCTCGTGCGATCCCTGCACTCCAGCGCCGGAACAAGGTAAGGTGCGGAAAGGGCGACAGACATCCTTGCACAGATGTTACATGCAATGTGGTAAAAATCCTTTTTTCAAGGGATGGGTGGTAACTTTGAGTGCTTTGGGAGATGATGTATTTGTCTCTCATTTTTTTAAAAAAATAATGCTACCATGATTATGCGTGAAGAGACTTAACTATTGGTTGTTGTAGACGTCATTGTTGTGTGTTTTCAAGTCACTTCCAGCTTATGGTGATCCTAAGACAAACCTACCATGGGGTTTTCTTGAAAAGATTTATTCAGAAGAGGCTTGCCTTTGCCCTCCTCTGAGGCTGAGAGAGTATGGCTTGCCCAAGGTTACCCAGTGGGTTTCCATGGCCAAGTGGGGATTCAAACCCTCATCTCCAGAGTCATACTCCAGTACTTAAACACTACACTACTCTGGCTGGCTACAGTAGGCCAAATGAGGATGTACGACACATAGGAAGATCAGTAGATTGTAGATGATATTATTTTGGCCTGTAAAAGTGTTGGCAGAATAGCCGTGGCATTTGGGTCTGCCACAGCATTTGAACTCACTACTGTATCACTGTTGTGAAGTCTGATGTTGCTGGCAATGAATCTGTTCACCCTGGACAGCTGTCTATAAGCAAGGATAGGTTTGTCATTCAGGGCCTTTGGGAGAGCAGTGACATTGCCTATGATGGACTGTAAAGCACCGAGTGGTTGACACATTGGCTCATCAAGTTTGCTGTTAGGGGAGATGATTCATAATCTGTTTTTAGTACATGTGCAACTTCTTCTGAGAAAGAAGTATCAAGTTCTGATTAACCAAGGCCTACATTCATCTAAGATGGTAGAAATGTCCCCCCTAATTCCCTCGTTACTTTTTTTTAAAAAAAGTAGTCAACAGTAAGATGTAAAATTAAATTCTAGTGGGGTAACAGTGCTTCCATATGCTTCCAGTGAGTACTAAAGACACCCAATGAATCTGAATAAACTCGAGCCTTGTATAACTACAACTGACAGCCATGGCATCCAGTTACTCTTTAGTTCATGACTGGGAATCATATGATCCTCCAGATGTAATGGGACTGCAGGTCCTTGCAGCCTGAACCAGCATAGTCAATGGGAAGGAATTCTGGGAGTTTCAGTCTAACAGTCTGTGGAAGCCTGCATGATTCTCATGCCAGCTTTAGTGAATGTCTGTGCAAAAAGATATCACTACTCACAGAAGAAAATGATTGAAATGTTAGCTTTAGCAGCACGTAATCAAAGAGGTAGCATGTGTGTTTGCATCCTTGGAAATTAATCTTTGTCTATGGATGTCCGCTGACATCTATAGTAGAAAATGTTGAAAACTTCACACTGAAATTGCCAAAAAGATTTGTAAGAACATACGAACTAGACTTTTTCTTACACATATTTTCAGCATGCAAATCCTGTGAGCAGCACTGGTTTCCTGATCATGCTATTGCTGGGCCCCTTTTCTCTCCCGCCTATACACAACAAGCTCTTCAACTGATAATTAACATGTTGTTGGTGCTGCTGTTGTGTGCTTTCAAGTTGTTTCCAACTTATGGTAACCCTATCACAGGGTTTTCTTGGCAAGATTTGTTCAGAGCCTTTGCCTTCCTCTGAGACTGGGAGAGGGAGATTTGCCTAAGGTCACCCACCGAGTCACCTTAGGCAAACCTAAGGCAGTGGGTTTCCATGGCTGAACAGGGATTTGAACCCTGAACTCAAGTCCTAGTTCAACACTCAAACCACTACACTACACTAGCTCCTTAATTCAAAAGAAAGCATGTTATATAGGGAAGCACAAAATATCTTTTGCTTTCTGTCTGAGCTGCGCAAGCAGAACATTCTCCCTGTTCCTGAAAAGGATCGGGACTGGCAATTCACTGTTCCGAACTCAATTTTGCTTCAATGTCAGTTCTTATTGGTTTGGGCAAATCTATCAAGACCTGGTCAATAGGATTGTGAACACAGGCGAATTAGTATCCTAAATTTCCTCAAGCATAATCTAAAAAGTCTTTAGTTTCATTCTCCCAGCCTTTCTCCTCTCATGCCAATGAGGGCGCATCTGGCGCATCTCCCCTTCTCCAGATCGATGAGGCTCAGCCATAAGTACCCTCTTCCCAGCACAATACTGTCAGGCAGGGATGGGAATCACGCCGTCCTTCACATATTGTCGGACTGTAACTCCTAGCATCACTCCCAGTTAGTGCTGCTGGACAGGCCGAGTTTGAATTTCCAATTGGGTCGTTGTTACTTTGGGAAAAATAATGCCATGAAGATAAAGGCCATTTCCGCACTAGCCTGTTATAGCGCGATGATTCCGCTTTCAACATCCTCTGAACCTGGGGTTTGCAGTTTCGGAGGGGCCGGCCGGCCCCTCCCGCAACTGCAAACCCCAGGATTCCAGAGGATGTTGAAAGTGGAATCATCGCGCTATAACAGGCTAGTGTGGAAATGGCCAAAGTCAAGGAAGAGGAAATACAGAGAACCATACAATATTTGTATTCAAGGTCTGTAAACCCGCTTTCAGGGCGGGGAAGTTATTCTGGCTATGAACTTCCAGCAAAAGCTGACGTTAAACCGCATTTCCGCTTTATGCAGAGTCTGAGCAAGGCACGCCGGAATGCGACGTTAAAAGCACAGAAATAGGAAGCGACCTGTTTTCACGCTTGCCGTTTTTAAAGTAAATTTTCTGCCTCAACCAACACACGGGGGGGAAGTCAATCGTTTCTCCAAACCCACCCAGTCTCTAGCTTTAGAACAGCTGGACATGAGGCGGAAAGACGTCTAGTGGTAAAGGACTCTGTACATGCTCAGAGACCTTGTATTTTTCGTCATGCCGCACTCAGGGGCCATTTCCGCACTAGATTGTTCTGGCGCCATTGTTCGGCCGGCTCTTCCCGAAACTGCAAATCCCTGGATTCCATAGGATGTTGAAAGTGGAATAATAGCGCTAGCACAGTCTAGTGTGGAAATGGCTCCAAACGGGCCTCTGCCTCAGCAAAGTTTTAATCCCGAAGCTTATTTTTGCGCGCCTGAAGTTGCCTGAAAGAGTAACTCAAAAGAAGACCGCCTTCACTGCCACCAGCCAAAACCAGCCGCCGTGAGGCGCGACTTGACAGGTTTTTAAGTCCTCGGGTAGCCTCTCGCGTTGTGGAAATTTAGCACAAAAGCTTGCCCGCAAAACACACTCAGGCTGTTTCCGCACCAGACAATGGATAGTGCTCTTATTCCACTTTCAACATCCTCAAAGGCCCCTCCCGAAACGGCAAACCTCAGGATCCCATAGGATGTTGAAAGCGGAGTAAGAGCACTATGACCATCGAGTGCGGAAACAGCCTCAGGCTCCAAGCAAATCTCAAAACGAGGAAGCTTGGTTCACAATAGCCGGCCGCTCCCCACCCAGCGTAAGCCTTCGGGGTGTGGCCGCGGGGGCAGCGCAGCTTCCCTCTCCTTCTGAGGGGCTTTCCACCAGGCTCCAGACACGAGGCGGAGGAAAGCGTCGCCTCCGCGCGCGAAGTACCAACGCTTTCCCGCCTCCGGGGAAAGGGGACGAGGGGGCAGCGATCGGAGGGCTCGTTTGCATCCGTGCGAGTGACTCCGTGGGCGCGCGACGGCGCGGGCGACCAGCCGAGACGAGGAAGCGACGGCCGGAGCTCGCGGGCAGCCAATCAGAGGCCCGGCCTGGACTGGCGAGGGGCGGCGTTGGCCCGAGGCGCGCGTGCCGCGTTGTGCGCAGAGGCCGGCGCTGCGCTCCGAGCGAGAGGAGCGCGCCCAGCCCATCCCGGCCGGAGTGCAGGATGGCTTCGGGAGATAGGATTCCCTACCGGACCACGGGTTCGACCCTTTTGCACCCGCTTAGCGATCGCCTGGGCATCTCCCTGGATCAGGTCCGAACAATTTTGCTACCTTTGAAATTAATAATAGCTATAATATGTTGTTCAGAAAGCTTGTGGTACCCACATCCGACAACTTTCGGTATTTTCTGGTGGAACCAACAGATTGTGTGAAGTTGGATTGCTTTGTAAGGCTGTTTTCCGGCACACTTGCATTGCATGCTTAGGATCTGGGGCTGCTGTCACTTGCTGACAGATCGACTTCGACCTAGGGCGACCCTATGAATGAGATCTCCAAGACCCCTGGGCATCAGCTGCCCTACTGAGGTCTTGTTGCAGACTTTCCGCACTAGACTGTTGTAGCGCTATTATTCCACTTGCAACGTCCTATGGAATCCTGGGGTTTGCGGTTTGGGAGAGGCCTCTCCCGGAACCGCAAACCCCAGGTCCATAGGACGTTGCAAGTGGAATAATAGTGCTGAAACCATCTTGTGCAGAAACGGCCTCAGGCCTGTGACTTCGAACTTGGGATGAGGCTGGTGTGGCCCTTGTTCCAGCTTTTTGGTTCTATTTTTTTGTTGTTGGTGTTGACTGTGTACATAAACATTGTTTATGAAAACGTGTCTTGCAGTGGGTGGATGAGGATAATTCAAAAAGAAGCGCTAACAGCCAGACGTATTTATGGAGACATAAATCTTGCAGTGTTCACCAGGTTTTGTACTTGGCAAGTGAGCATAGGATTGCACTCTGCAAATTACTGAGGAAGCCTCCATTGACTTCAGCGGATATTATTTGATGACATGTGTGTCTACGTGGATATTATCTTGGAGGTATTATGGAATCAGATTATTAAGAAATATTAAAATAATAAAAATAATAAAATATAAAATATAAAAATAAAATGATAACATTATGGATCAGGTTATTGTGAAATTATTGCTTTAGTTTCATAGTGGTGATTGTGCATTTTAATGAGGTATTCTTCAAACTGGGCTTGGCAGGACCCAAAACTGAGCTGCAGGCTGCCAGTTGGTGGGTTACGCTAGGAGGACCACTCTGTTGTGTTGTCTTTTCTCTCATTGACAGAAGATAAAGCAGAAAGATGTTGGGATCACGGAGAGATCAGAGGGTGAAAGATAGAAGAGAAAATCAGATGCATCATAAACTCAATTGAAAGTCATCCTATGTAGCATGTTGGGTTGTCAGGGATGCAGCATCAATTCCAAGGCACATACACACAGATGCACAGACACTTCTTCGCAAGGTGCTGAAGAAACAGTATAGTTCACTTTTAAAAATTTGTTTTTTAAAAAATCCTATTCTGTCTGAAACATTTTGAGTGCTTTCCCCAAAAACAAAAACAAAAGCCCCCCACAAAGGAATTGTTTATTCGGAAAACAAGGACTACCCTTTCTGTGAGATCCACCTCTTCTGATACTTTTTGGAGGGTCAGGCAATTGGTTAGATCTTCTTTTGAAATGTTTGGAATCTAATAATAGCCCAAATAAGAAAACAGGATTGAACAGGCAGATAAAAGCATAAGGCCCAGTTGTTGTTGTTGTTGTTAAATGTATTTATATTCTGTCTCCTTGCCACCAAAAAAGAAAAGAAAAGAAAAGAGCTGTATGTGGGTTATGCTATCATTGTTAACTGGCCAAAGAGGTTGATAGTATTCTTGGGCACTTGGCATGAGGTCCTTAATTTGTACCCTGGTGCACACTATTATGGCGCTGTCATAATCTTGGCTTACAGCCGATTTGTCCAAATGATTTACTATCCTTGGATTAACCAGCAGTGCAACAGTTTTTAAGTCTTGAGAACAAGTATTTCATGTTCCTTCAAATATTGAGCTAAATACTTTGGGAGTGTTTATAGATGAAATAGTTATGTGTTGAGGCTGCCCAGCTAACTTTGGTTTCCTTTGTAATCAAACCACCACAGTTGCTTAAGCAGTTCATGGAACGCGGCTTAATGCAGAATTATTTAAGTAGGCAAGGCATGGGACCCTGATTTGACGTATAGGGGAAAAAATTACTTGGATTTGGATTGGGAATTTTAAATAGAGCTGGGAAAGTTATGTTTTTACAAAGTAGCTCCCTCAATTCCCTTAGCAAACATGACCAGGAATCCTGCAGGTTATGGTACAAAAAGTAATTTTTCCAAGCCGTAGTTTTAAATGTATATCCCCAAAGTTAGCGAGATTTTTCTTAGTCTTTGATGAAAGACCAGTGACGTATGGGGCATGTATACATCTGTGATAAGATGCTACTGTTGTGCAGGGGAGAAAAAGTGCATCTTCATTTACAGGCTTCCGCCACTTACTTGACAGGTTAGGGACTGGAGCACTGTCAGAAAACAGAATTGGTTGAAAAGCAGAACCCCTATACTGTTCTGTACTCTAGGGAACATGAAGGACTTCTGGAGGCTCACTTTGGACCAGCGGTGCACATGGTGCTTGCAAAGTCTCTCTGCTGACTTGGAACCTTTTTTCCTTTCTCAGCTCACTTTGCAAGCAGCACACGCATGTGAGAGTGATCTCAAATGAGCAAGAAATGAGCAAGAAATAGGAAAGAAGAACTGATGAAAGAGCAGAAACCCTGTCAAATTAGCCCTGGTGGCACAGTGGTTAAATGCCAGTACTGCAGCCACAATGTTGTGAGTTCGATCCTACAGGGCTCCAGGTTGATTCAGCCTTCCAACCTTCGGCAGGTTGGTCAAAGCAGTACCTAGCTTGTTGGAGGTGATTAGCTAACACATTGTAAAACCACTTAGGGAACACTTAGCACAGATAAGTGGTGTAGAAATGTAACTGCTAACTGCTAGCTCAAATTAATGGAATTTGTCCTTAATTTGGAATTGTCAAAAAGAGTGAGTCATCAGATAACAGGGCATCCAAAGGCAGAGGCTTCCCGTATTTGGGCAGGGAGCAGAGGTACATTGTAGTTGTGACATGAGATGTAGATGCCTGTCGTGGTGTGTTCCAAGAAACATTGGAGACTTCAGCTCTTCCTTGCAACAGGAATTGAGATTGATCTTTCCATGTATTTGCAGACAGCTGTGCGCCTGCTGCTCTTTCTGTGAGGAAAGTGAAGAAGTTTGTGATGATCTGGTATTGTTTGTTGTACCAACCAAAAAAAAGAAAGAAATTGAGCCCCACTTTTCAGAGCATGCTGCAAGACAAACCAGATAGCAGGGGTTTCATTTGGTAACATTTAAAAGCAGTTGCAGATGAAGACACTCTAACACAGAGATTGGCTGACTTGAGACTTGTAGAGTATACTTTTTCCTTCTGTTCCCTGAACAAAATCCCTATGGCCCATGAAGGTACTTCAGATTTATGAACATAGGATCCCAGAAAAGTAAAGTAATAATTCATCAGTGTTAAGTGAACCTGGATATGTTGAGGTATGTGAGAAGCACCAGCACCTTGCTGGGTCAGACAAAGTCTACTTAGCGTAGTATTCCATGAAGAACCTCAGTGAGTACTAGGTGGTCCTCCAGACAGTTCTGGGTAGTGTTTACTTGTGTTGCAGGATTTTAAAATACACACACACAAGCACACACTTTTTTATGGCCCTTATAACACAGGGAACTTATTCTGTTATTCATTATTGCTTAAGACCAGTGAAATAGATCCAGGGTTTTGAGAAGTTAGCTTTTTGGGCAACAACTCCCAGCCTCTGGCCATGCTCAGCAGGGGATTCTGGGAGTTGTTGTGTCCCAAAGTAACTTTTCCGTGCTCTGAACAAATCCTTTAACTCTGCCTCCCTCAAATATTTTCTTTATCCTTCTCAGAATTCTAACCCTTAGTTAAAAAAAATGGGTGGATCATTGAACTGGGCAGGAAGTATCTCTTCACCATCATATACCATCACCTCAGTCTTTACAAACTATGCTCCATTCATCTGTCAGGCTCTGGAGCCACTGGTCAACTTTTCCAGCCTGATCGTTTTCTGTTTTCTCTTACTCAATTTGAGATCACTTGCTTTATTTTCTGACTTTGGGGTATGTGTGGTGACAGTACTTGAGAGCCCCTGAACATGTTGCTAGCTGAGGTTGAGAAACTGACTTTGTTCGTCCCAGTGCCAACCGGAAAAAAAGAGTTCTTTCTTTATTACTGTTGTATCTGATAAGGGTTTATGTCCTTGAAGCTAAGGAACTTGGGATTGCTTATTTCTGTCATCTGGATGGAAAAAGAAGGAACATGGTAGAGGTCATAAAAAAGGCATAACATAATAATTGCAGGTTTCTCATTTACAGGATGCAGTAGTTTGAAAAATCCCTCCTGTCTGTTATGTTTGGTTCAATCTGGCCAATGCAGAAGTAAGAAAGGAGAGAAAGTGTGCATGTTTCTTGTTTTTCGTTTGTTGTTAGGATTTAGTTAGCTATTCTAAATGAATAACTTTAAACCTTGGACATTGTAGAAGAAGGACACAAGGATACATAACTTTCAGTCTCTTCTTTGATTAACTGTAATGCTCCTTAGTATATGGCGGGATTTATGGAACGCAAAGTTGGATGTAATAATACTTATATTTCACTCTCAGGGATGTAAATGGTGTATTGAAGAATCACATACCCTGATTTGTGTTAGTTGGCACTACCTACTGTTAGAATCACTGAGGTGAGAATCTGTACCATAAGAGGATTTTGGAAATGCATACAACTTTCAGTTTTTCTATATTTCATGAGCCATCTGTGGATTGACATTTCTTTGCAAATACTGAAAAAACATCAGCTGAAAGAAACGTTTGTATGACACACCCTTCCCATTCATTTATTTCCAATGCCCCCCCCCCGTTTCCTGGAAACAAATTCTTCGAGTTCAACCATCTCTACAGCATGGCCATTGCAAAGAAACAAAAACAAAACCTGCTTCTGAAGGTCAAATGTGTTGCCTTTGGAATGTTCCAGAATGTGCCAAACGTCAGGTATTTTCGGGCTGCGCTGAGGCAGCTTATGCTCTGCCAGGGCTTGGCAGCTCCACCCTAACTTTCAGGAAGGAGAGTGGCACAGTCTAGTTTGATACTATCAGTATAGTTTTCACAAAATGCAAACATAACAGTGTGTGAGTTTACTCTGTACTGTTTGCCTGGAGGTTTTGCCTCCTCACCTGCTCTTGAGGAAAACAGGAAGACAAATAAGGACTTTTCCAGACAGGGCAGATGTGATGGGAGGTTGCACTATTAGTTACTGTATTTCTCAGGGTTTTTAAACTATTGAAATGGTGTATCTGTTGTCTCAGATGACTTCTGGCAATTGCCAGCACCCGTTGCAACATTTTTTCCCTACAATTAAGTGAGTTTCTTTTCACTTAGAAGACATAACTGAGCAATGCGTTCCCTTTTCTTTTCCTTTCTTTGATTTTTTAAAAAAGAATTACAGTGCATCAGTGAATGACACTCTTGCACTATAACTCTATACCTCTAATTTTTTTTTTAAAAAAAATTAATTGAGAAAATTTGCACTTTAAACCTTCAGACAACCTCAGCAAGCCGTGCTCCAGTTCAAAATGACCATTTGAAAAGCCCCAGTGCGACTCCAAGAAATCACACACAGACCCCCAAAAGAATGGAATGAGTTGATGCAAAGGTGGTAATAACTGGCAGAATTCCAGGAGGTATTTCACAAGAATTCACACTTCTTTAGACCGGTCTGGAAGAGTCTTAAGACTATTTTTCCTGCAGTGATCCTGAGTTATTTCTATACTGCATTATTTCTGATAGGAAAACTCTTCCATTAGTTGTTTAGGTTTTGATAAAACATTGCCAGAGCACAATCACAATAATCACTGCAGATGTAGATCTAAATTACAGGTGGCTGGACTTCAGGCTTGTATGGTCCACGTTTGAAAATAATTTATTAAAAATTAATTTGTTGCCCCTCACAGCTCATTAGATTTTTTAAAAAATCATTGATTGTGAGTCATTATTTTAGTTCTTAAAATACACAAAATGTTAATGTTTTGTGTAACATTGACAATTTCATGTTCATTTAATTTGTTACTTTTGAGCAAGATTAATGTGGGGAGTCACTGTTTAGTATTTCTTTTTTAAAAATGAAAAAAAGAATACAGGCAAGTTGCAGCTTGCCTTGCCCTGACTTAGGCCATTTCCGCACTAGACTGTTATAGCACTATTATTCCACTTGCAACACCCTATGGAATCCTGGAGTTTGCAGTTTCGGGAGGGGCCACTTGGCCCCTCCCAAAACTGCAAACTCCAGGATTCCATAGGGTGTTGCAAGTGGAATAATAGCTCTGTAACAGACTAGTGCGGAAATGGCCTTACAGTGGCTAAGATCCTGCATTGGGAGATGTCCTGTGACAGACACCACCAAGGACCTCTGGGGTCCTTGGGAAGCCACTGTAGATGGCTTTTCTTACAGCTAAAGGAAAGCAGTTGGATGCATTGCCAGTAATCCCCTTGCTGTCTGACAGCCCAGAAATGGCTCTGTTGGGGAACTGGACAGCTTACAAACTGAGCTGGGGGAAGCTGTTGGTCATTATGTTGTTGGAAGAGAATTCTGGCCTAACGCAGTCGTAAAAATACTGAGCTGGGTGGTTGTAAAGCAAACCTAGGAGGAAACTGGAATCTTGGGATTTTGATGTGGCTTGGAGGGTGTTTCCTCTGCTTAATTAGGTAGGGGGAGAAGCAACTGTAGCCTTATTGTCTGCAAAAAGAGGGGTGGAGTTTTTTTAGCCTGGAAAAGGTAAGCTCTGATGTTTTATGCTTTAGACATCTTGGAAAGTGGTAGTAAGTTAAATTGCTAACTTTGTGGCTACTTCAGCTCATGTGAAAGGTGTCCTTCTGGTCTCTTGTAGCATTGGCTTCCCCCATTTAGCTCATTTAGCTCAGGCCATTTCCACACAATACTGTTACAGTGCTGTTATTCCACTTGCAACATCCTATGGAATCCTGGGCTGGCCCCTCCCGCAACTGCAAAGCCCAGGATTCCATAGGATATTGCAAGTGGAATAATAGCGCTATAACAGTCTAATGTGGAAATAGCCTCAGTCTCAGTTTACATTGTGAGCCGAGGAACACAATCCTAGTGTAATTTGAGAGCTGCCTATAAGTTTATTAGTTCATCAGTAGTGATTAACAAGAGCCAGCATGGTATATTGGTCTGAACATTGGGCTATAGCTCTGGAGACCAGGGGTCAAATTCTCACTCAGTTATGGAAACCCACAAGTGACATTGGGCAAGTCGTACTCTCAGCCTCAGAGGAAAGCAAAGGTGAATTCCTGTGAACAAATCTTGCTGAGAAGCCCAAGGTTTGCCTGAGAGTTGCTGTAAGATAGAAACAACTTAACAGTGCATAACAACAATTAACAGAACAAAACAATTTCATGATTTTCTCATAACATAAACTGTTAAATGTTGGCTTCTTATTTAACAAATGGTAATATATTAGCATTAATAGTAATGTTTCCAAACATTGTGTATAGTACATTGTTTCTTCTCCCCAGTCTTCATGGTCTACCAGTGTGTGTTAAATTTACCAAGCAATGCATGGTGCGTACACAGGATTTCCTAACAGCTGAAGCACAGCTAACCCGTTTTAAGCCATCTTTAAGGCATTTGTTAGTCAACCACAAGAAAAAATTGCTTGCTGGAACTGATCTAGGTCTACTGGCCCAGCATTCTTTGCAAATTTTTCACAGTTAAATGGAGAACCTTAAATAGTTGATTTACCAGAAATGGGCTGCCAGTGAGTGCGCGTTTTGTACCTACCATGTTCCAGTTCAGCAGGAAGGCAGGAAGCATTTATCCAGTGTCAAAACACCCTGGCTGCTTTTTGCTCTATGTGGAAAATTCAAGTAAATATTCAGACATCTAGTTAACTTCATATCATTGTCTCATAATGATAGGAATGCGAATATGATGAGGTTTGAGTCCAAAGCTTGCACCCGGGTCCTTCCTGAGTGAAATCATGAGTAGAAAATGTTTGTCTGAATATGGCATTAGCCTCTTCTACTTTGCACTATGTTATAATCCACATTAGTAAATATATTGTCCCTAAATAAAGTTTTAATTCTACTCCGACCATCATTGGCATTAAGCAGAATCAAGTCATAATGATAGATGTAAACCTCGTATGCCATGAAACATAAAATTATGTATTTCTTACATGTTTCCTCTTTTTCCCCATAGTCTCTCATTTAAGATTATTCATTCATACCCAATAATTATGCTATACACTTCTTGTTTGTTTTTGTTGCTGTGTGTCAAACCACTGAACTGGCATGCTTAAGAGTTGTTGAAACAGAAAGGGTCACCTAGAAACTGAGAAGGATGGGCCCCTGAAAGTGCAGAAGTATCGTAATTACTTCCCATAAATTAAATTTTTGAATTTTAGTTGGTTTTTCCAGAAGCAACATGTATGATGTGGGTATCTTGTTGTTGGCGGTGTAGATTTTTTCCACTTTCTACATTTTTCCCCATGAGATATTTTTTGTAGCACAGGAAGTAGTTACCAGATTCAGTTTAGGCTTGATTTTGCTTAGCACGGAGCACTTTTATTAACATGCCAGCTTTAAATGTATGCTCTTGCATGGTTTGCTGAAACAGTCATCCATGAAATGTTGATGTAGTACCATGCAGCACTGGCATAAAGGTTGGCAGATGCCATCCCCCTTGAGTCTGTGTCACCAGAGTGCTAATTATAACTCTAGCCCTGGGGTAAAATGTAGAATGTCACTAATCACTCAAGTACCATTTGTATTTCATGACTTCTAGTAAAAGGAAATTTTGGTTCAGACTTAAGCAGTGATCTTTTTTAGAAGGAATAAATAGCAAACAACCCTTCTGTATAAATTGGGTTAGCTTTAACTCTTTGACCCCCCTCTCTAGGGTCCAGTCCAGAGTGGGGCCCCTGTGCTTGCTTTTACTGTGGACAGAAGGGTATCATGGAAGGCAAATGCAAACCTTTCACCCAGTACAGATTGCAGGATCAAAGGGCCCTACCCATTGGAGCCTCACTAGGAATTGAAGAGTCTGTTCATACTTTTACTCATTTAAAGAGTCATATAACTTTTAATTATGTGGGCAGGATCATGTTTAGTTTGGCTGTTTGTGAACATTCCATTTCATCCCATGAGAGTTTGTTGTTTTGTGTTTTCAAGCCATTTCCAAATTACGGCAACCCTAAGGTGACCCTATCATGGGGTTTTCTGGGGATGAGAGTGTGTGACATGCCCAAGATCACCCAGTTAGTTTCAATGGCTGAGTGGGAATAGACCCTGATCTCCTTGGTCATAATCCAACACTCAAACTACTATGTCATGCTGGCTCATCAGCTTAATCACCATGGGCCTTTTTGACCATACCGCTACAAAATTGCATAATTCATTACAGTATGAACAGTTGTTGTGGATGACAATGGGTTTGGAGTAGGAGGAAGGTGTCTTTAACCTCCACCTCCACACTCCAAGCTGAAGATGATGAAGTATATAGCATAACATTGTCCAAAGCATTGCCTGTGGGGTAGTTACAAAACCTTTTTGCTCATATCTGAACACTTTAGGAAAATCTATGCAGTATTTGGAAAAACACAAGTTCAATATGAATTATTAAGAAACATATAAAATTGCATCTGGTTCAAAGCCATCTGTTTGTTAACCAGGAACACTGAGGTCTGAGAAAGGCCATTATCATGGCAGATTTGACTAACATACGGAGTAATACTTAATTCTTGAGTTTGACATTCACTTTAAATAACTTAATTCAAATATTTTCCCTCTTTACATGATTGTTGACTAAGGATTTTCTTCCTTAGAATTTTTGTTGACTAAGGACTTTGTAATCTGTTTTGCAGCTTCTCCATGAGGGCTGCCAGTGATTATTCCATCAGCTGCTTCACTGTGGTAATCCACAAAGAACATCTGTTCTCATTTTAGACTTCAAATCTCAGAAGGTTTTTAAAGCCTTTTAAGTAGGTGAGCAGCAGTACTTACTGGAGAAAGCAACATTGCAGTCTAGAAGCTATAGTGAGATTTATCATTTCAGAGACTATGCATGAAATGAAATAAAATAGGTATTAATTTTTTAAAAAATTCAGCTAATTTGGGAGTGGGTGTATCATCTTCACATCGAAGATAATTTCCCATGTTAAGATAAACCATTATTTTAAATAATTTATTGTAACTTCTGTAAACATCGATCTGTTACGTTTTTAATTTATGATAACTTGAAAATTCAAAAGTTCTTTCTGATAGCAGAAAATAAAGCAAAACTAGTAGTTAATACGAGTATTAACTAGTATTATGGTGTCCTCCAGATATTGTTGGGACTTTAACCCACATCCTTCTTCACCACTGCCAAAGCTTACTAGGGCTGATGACAGTTGCAACAAAATGGCAGCTCACAAGTTGCCCACTCCTGTATTTGTATCTTAATTCCGTTAATAAATCTTAAGTATCCTGATATAAGAAAGATCAAAGTCATCAGCTAAACACCTTCATGACTGAACAGTGTATAAATGTACATTAAATTTCACAGGGACCTGTCCACTTGAAATATGTGCCATTGTATTCTGTGGCTTTGTATCTCATAAGGCTAGTAACTATAGCCGTGGGCCATAGTATACTTCTCTTAATAGATTGTGAATGAATTTTTGTCTAGCTTGCTCTCTTGCCTTTTAAGTAGTGCGTCTTAGAATATAAGAGTCAGTCTTGCCATAAGCAACCTTCTTTCCTTCCCCTGTTCCCCCATCATATATATTATACAGTTTTTGGTTTCTTCCCAGTTAATTTATAAGTTTTTCCGGGAGTAGTCATTCTCTTTTGAGGCTTTCCTGCCATTTGAGAGTTTCTCCCTTGTTTTCTCTGTTGTTCATCAATTTTTCACGAAATACATATCTGCCTTAATGTGCTTTGTTCTAAATGTGTGTTGATTATCTAAACTACTAACTACAACTAAATTAAACTAAACCACAACTTCATTTTGCTGTGTCAACTTGCTCTCTGATCTGTTGGTGCTGCTCCTGGACACTTAGTGCAGCACCAACCTATGTTGGATGTCTGGGAGGGAGGAGTTGCCAATATCCATAAAAATTCTTTAATCCCCATGAGGAAATCCTTCTGTCCAGGCAACAGTTTCAAGGATTTGTACCTTATGTTGTTTCAGAAAGACAGGCCAGGGATGTTGCTGGTGTACTTTGCTGCCTTAGGACTGTGGTTCTGGGGGATTTAAACATCGACACCAAGGCTGCCCTGACTGTGCCAGCTCAGGAGTTCATGGCTACCGTGACAACCATGAGGCTGTCTCAGTATTTTGTTGGTCCAACACATGAGATAGGGCATACCCTAGATCTGGAAAGTGATCTGATCTTAGGTGGAATTTCAATAACCATGTCATCTTGGTCAGATCATTTCCTCATAAAATTTGGTTTGATAGTAGCAAATCCTCTCTGCAGGGATGGGGAGCCCTGCAGGGATGAGGAGCCTATTAAGATGGTCCACTCCCACAGATTTATGGAATCTGAAGGGTTTTTGAAGGCTCTGGGGGATTTTCTGGCTGATAATTCTTGCTGGTAATTCTGCTGAGACTCTAATGTTGTCACTTTTCTTCTCCTGTATGTCTTTTAAACTCTTTGCCTGATGAAGGCATCAGTGAAGCTTCAAAAGCTTGCATGGTATATTTTCTGCATTTTTGTTGACCAATAAAAATATCACTCATTTATAGAGATGGTATAGGTCTTACAGGTGAATACAGTTGGAAATCAGTAAAGACGCTTCATTGTGACTACTATGGAGCATGAGATAGAGGCAACTGTACCTGTATAATATGCATATTTGTCATATACACACTTCTTACATTTGTAGACATTCATTTCTTAGGTGTACACCTGGAAATGATCATGTAGATGTGGACAAAATCAGTGAAACTTAAGTCCCATTGATTTTAATAGGAGCAAACATAAGTCTTGATTGATATATTAAATTGACTTTGGCTAAAAGTTTGACCACTCTTACATGGAACTACTTATTTTTGAGTAGACAAACATAAGATTTTATAGTATGTCTGGTACCAAATTAAAATGAGGGCTTCTTTTGTTTGAAAGATATTAGTAAATTTGAAATTTCATTAAGCTGGAGTGTTGTACTAGGCTTTCTGTTATACTGAGCTTTGAAAGAGGGATTGGAATCATGTGGCTCCAGATTACTGCAGTTCCCAGCAACCCTAGCCAGCATTGCCAATAGTTCAGAATGCTGGGAGTTGCAGTCTAAATTCTGAAGGACTTCATGGTTCCTCTACTTTAAAGATTTTTGAATAAGCAGGTAAACACTCCCCTCATGCTCTTTGAAATAATACACATCTATGGAAAACTGTCCACATATCTTCAAGATTTTATGGTAGTTTCTTGCTTGCCAGAGATGAAAATGCTGACAGACAGAAATCAGATTCCAATCTGTTTTTGTATTTCCTTAGGTCAATTTTGTTGCTTGTCAGCTCTTTGCACTCTTGACTGCATTTTGGTTTCGTTTATACTTAAGTCCTAGTCATGCCAGCTCTGGTGTTCGCCATGCTTTTGCCACCATTTTTGGAGTATATTTTGCTATCTTCTGCTTTGGTTGGTGAGTATTTACTTCTAACACTGTTGTAAAACAGATGTATTGCATAGATTATGTTGTTCTTATTGTTGTTTTGTTCTTCTGTGCCTTCAGGTCCTTTCCAGCTTAGGTGACCCTAAGGTGAATCTTTAAAACAATCTAGTAGACAACTAGTAAACCCATTACAAAGTTCAATATTAAGTATTTTGGCAAAAAGTAGATGTTTTTAGACACTGTGGGCAAGGTACAGCTTTGGGACTGCATGTAGCCAATACCACCAGAATCTCAACTCTCTTTGTGGCCAATAAGAGGGTGAATTGATGCAATGATTTACCTTTTAATAGGGTATAACATACTGTTTAACATAAAGAAATATTCATTTTTAAAAACCAGAAGTGCGCTGCTAGCCACTTTGTGGTGGTGAGGGATTGTTTTGTTCTGTTTTTCATTAGTTCATGCAGCCTGCTGGAGTCCCAAAGCATAAAAGTAGTTCCATGTATACTGCTGTCTTTAACACTGTCAAGCCCAGTGTTAGAAGTAGATACCTCTAAATTTCAATATATGAAATGAGATCATATTTGTTGACATTAAGTTCCTGTAAACAGTAGATTTGGAGGGTGAGGGTTTTATGTCTGTTTTTTAAAATCTATATCATCTGGTAACTTTATAAAAGGGTTTGTCCTCCCTGCTACTCATCATTGTTCTTTGAAAGTTAAACTATTACTTCTTGTTTTCAAGGTACTCCATCCATATTTTTGTTTTAGTGATGATAAGTTATGGAATCATGACCATGGCTAGTATTCCCAACATTCACAGGTAAGAAAGGTTTGTTCATTTAACAACCATGCCATTTTTCTTGCTTTTATCCATGAAGTTACTCGTCAGGTTATTCACTTTGTACCTCTCATTCTCAATTCCTGTAGCATCCCAAATTTAAAATGTTTAGGAGATGCAGCATTTGCTGCTCAGCAGTGAACCTCTCCTGGAATTCCATAGCAAGTCACTGTGTTTTCATTTAAAGAACTTCAGAAGACTACAGCAAGATGCTAAAAGCCAGTCTGATCCTCCCTGACACATGCCTTGCTTACAACACGTGACTAGTACTATCTATGTGGTGTTGCCCTTTATTAATTTTTCAGAATCTTAATTGGATAGAAAATGTTGCCACAGCCCTGTTCTTTGGAGCCAGTTTTGGAAAACTGTATTGCTCCTATGCCAATTTCAGGAACTGCTGGTTACTTTTCTAGTGGTTAAATATGCTGGTTGTTACTTTCTAAAAGTTAAATGGCTGAGAGTCAAAAATAAATGAATCTCTACTTCCTTCTACTGTCTTGTCTGTGTATGCAACTAGAGAGAGAGTCTTCTGAGATAATTTTGCAAAGTGACTTTAACACTCTTGTGAAAGTGTAAAAATCTCATATAAAACTGATCAAGGGAAGAATGCATATCATTCTGACTTTAAGAAGATAGGACAAGGCACAAAACTGACAAATATAGGTCGGCATCCTTTATGGCTCAGCATAGTAGTTCTACAGCTGGCCATTTACCAATCCCCAGACTTTTGCAGAGCTGCTGCAGCCCTTCTTTCATAGTCGTGCCATCCCTGGTGGAGAGCAGGGGGAGATCACAGAAGCTTCTGGCTGTGTCCCTGTAGCCAGACAGGAAATGATTATGTGGTCTACCAAGGTTCTCCAGAGGTCTCTGTGATAGATGGAGTCATTTCACATTTGCCCATGGGGCATATCCAGACACTTCTCCAATCCCTCCCTGCTCACCACCAGGCCCAGAATTCCCATAAGTGGGGGCTCCTGCAGCTACAGTAAGTCTAGGGAGAGGGCAGCATGGGTCATTGTAGAGGAAGGAAGGTAATACCAACCGCTCCATCAACTAAAAAATACATGCGTAAATGTAATGTTGACGTCTGCCTGCATGTGCCACTGACTGGATGTTGGCCATAAATTGTTTGGATTCTACTTATTCAACATATTCAGATACTTCATCTATTTCTCTTTATCTGCTTTCAGTTTAAACTAGCATATATACCCAGTGTTGCCTGGGATTTTATTTTCTCATACGTAATACTTGTTAGAAATACCTTAGGAATTACCTTACCTTACCTTAGAAGTTAGATGTGGTTGAAATACACAGATTTGAGATCTTATGTGTCTAATTCCCCAAACTGTGTTGTCCAGTACCTGTGACTTTCCCCTATATTCCCCAATCCAATCTGTATTCAGAGTTGTTAACATACAGAGGTTGGTGTCCTGAGGGAATACACGGGCCTTCTCCTTGCTGCTAGGCCTCATCTCCATAGCAACCAGCCTGAGGCCCAAGAGCTCTCCAGCTGAGAATTCTAAAGGCCTCCCCCTAAACTCCCAACCCCAGGCTTCACAGTGAGCCAATCATATGAGGTCTTGGCCTCCCTGACACAGACAAACTCATAAACTCACAAATTCTGACTTTTATATATTAGATATAGGCAGATAACAGATAGTGTATCTCATCTGCATAATGCATCCCCTTCCCATACTATTTCTGTAGTCATTGTTAAAATAGTCATTTGTAACTTCCTTTTGCAAATGGGAAACCATTTGAGAGAAAGATAACAGATCAGAAAAAAACTATGACTTCACAGTAATGAAGGACTTAAAGTAAAAGTTTCCTAGGAATCCCATGTGTTACCACCTTCATTTGCAGGATGGGATTAAAACGGAGTATAAATGTACAGATATCTAATAGAAGACATGCTTCCCCTGGGTGATGGAGGCCTAGAAATTGCCATATGCCTTATAGCAATTTGTATTTTGCAAGTATTTTAGGGTTTCAAAAATGCTTCTTTTATGTGAGAGTAGTGATGTAAATTTGCTTTAATGCCTTATTCTTTTCTTTGGCCCTTTTCGCATGGCATTTGCCATGCGAAAGGGCACCTGGAGCGTCATGTGGTTGTGAGGAGCGATCTGCACGACGCACTCACAATCGCGCAACGCTCCAGGGTAGGGCAGGCGCTGCTCGTGCACTTTTTCAGTTTTGGCTTTCAGCTGAAAATGGTGTGCAATCAGGCATTGCTCCAGGGCCCCGCATGCACTTGCCGTGCATGCAGAGCCTCTGGAGCCGCGGTGCCCATGCTTCCTGCCCCAGCACAGCCTGGGAAAGTCCCAGGCTGCACTGCGGAAGGAAGAGGCGGGGCTCTCGCACTGCCTGCTTGGGAGCAGGCAGCTTGTGTGGAGCTGAAGCAGCGGGGATGTAAGAGCCTCTCGCTGGAGGCTGCTCGCATGATCCCCGCACCTCAGCGCCGAAAAAAAGTAAGGTGCGGAAAGGGCCTTTGTAACTGCAGTTCAGTGTCCTGTAACTGCAGTTCTTTAATTAGCAGCTTGTTTATGTGTGCCATTTTGCTGACATTAACATCACCCTTCTGTTACAACCTGAATTGTATTAAAAGCAATATATATGTAACACTGGGGACTCTTTTTAACATATGTTTATATAACTAAATCAAAGGTTAATAACCTGTCTTTCATAAGGCATTTTAAGTAAATGTTTGAGATGAATAAAAATAATGACAATTAGAGGAATGGTTGTTTCACTTCCATCAGTAACAAGAGGAACATTTTTTTTAAAAGTTCACCACCAGATGGAAAAACAACAATAAAAATATCCCCATCATATCCCCTTCTGTGCTGGCCAGCATAAGCTGTCAGAGCTTGGGATGAACAGTAGAGCCACTGGACTATTTTGGCTTCCACTCACTTTGTATTGGACTGTTGCTGCCTTTAAAAAGCGGTCTGCAATGTGTGATATAAGGCAGTGAATGAGTGTGTATGGAGAATGTTAATAGCACTAGAATTCCCTGAAGGCACTTTTTGGGCTGGATGTTGTAAAAACACAGTAGGCCCTTTCAAGAGCTAGCTGGGGAAGACTTCAACTGGACGTATTAACCTTGCAGGTTTAAAACACCTTGAAATGATCAGGATGGCTTCTGCTTATTTGTTTTGTCTTTTGGTTACTGTTGTTTTGATAAGACTTCAGTTTCGTGAAATAAATGTGTGTATTTCTAGGTACTCTTTTATGGTAGCTATGGGATATCTCACACTGTGCCACATTAGCCGGATATACATATTCAGTTATGGTATTCTTACTACAGATTTCTCTGGGTAAGTAATGGTACCTAACACTTCTACAATATTTGTTTCTGTACAGTAATAAAAGGCAGAGAATTCAAGCTGATTCAATGTCTTCTAATTAATTCAGGTTCTTCTAATTTTCTAACTTTATTTTTTATTTATTGGTGTTATCTATTTATTTATTAATTCATTTATTATTTAATTTATTTTATATTTATTTAATTTAATTTATTTTATTAATGTTTCTGTGGCATATTGTATCATTTTCAAGATAAAGTAGTGCATGTTATCTGCTAGGTGATCTGAAATATGTGAAGTTTGTGCAAACTGTATAAGAAGCAAAGACTACAAAAAATAAAGTGAAATCTTAATATTACTTTAAATCTGTTTTGTTACATATGTATTATTACATTTCTGTGATAAAGCTACTGATTCTGATTGGCTAAGATGATGTGCTCTCATGGAATGCTCATGAACAGTCCAGCTACCCAAAGTACAAATATGTTAAAGTATTGGTGCAGCTTCAGTGTGGAAAGGGAACATTTTCTGGCTGGCTGGGAATGAATACCTTGCAAATGGCTGGTGAATAAGAATAACTGTATATGGGCTTCCCATAGGAATCTGCTAGTCCACTATGGGAACAGAACACTGGACTTTAGATGCATTTTGTGTATTTTTGACTAGTTCTTTGTGTTGTTGTTTTTTTAACACAAAATTTAAAAAATCATTTTCAGTAAGATGAGGGGTTTGTCGGTAGAGCATCAGTTGCAAACTGTGTCCAAAGGGCACCAGATTCAAGACTCAGTTGCTGACTCCAGACCACATTTTTCCCATTCTTTAGCTAAAGAGCTATAGTCTTTACAGAAAATACAAGATAGTCAGAAGCATTAGGTGACTTAAAAAAAAAATGGGTAGGGTTTAGTTAATGTTTATGTAAGTTTGGTAAGTAATTGCATTCCTAAACAAAACACACTTTTCGATTTATAATGAAGACCTAGAAGTGGGTGGATGTGAGTGGAATAACACATAGGAAGCTATGCACCAGGCCCATGTTTAAAACTGTACATTTACTACATATAACAGTGTGGCTCTCTTTGGCTTCTATTCCATCACTTTTAGCTTCCCAAAAATGCCATGCCCCCTTCCTCACAATACCATAGTTTGGTGGCTTTCTAGCTTTTGTCTGAAGATTCCCCCCATTCCAAAAGGTTGAAATCCCTCTCCTAAGGCTTAGTTACTGGATGTGGATGCTTTAAGCTAACATCTGCTGTTATTTTTGGTACCACATATTTGCCTTCAGCTACACCCGCCAATGGAGTGTGACTCCCAAAGAATTTCTCTGAAACTGAATTTGGCTTTTGGGATGAAAGTGGTTTCACACCCTTGGTTTCAACTTTGTTATCTTTGAGAGCAAGCATTTACTGAGATATTTTCTTCTATGTAATAATTGTATTGGTTCAGGTGGAGTACTTCAAATATCACTGAAAGCCATGGGATTTGCATGCACAAGCCTAGGCAGAGGTAGAAATAGACAGTTCAGCATCCTATTGATGGCGATTTTACAAGCGTGGTATGGCTACTATTTCAAAATGACTACTTACAACCACTCTATAATTAAATTTTTAAAAATCATATTGTTTTACTTTGTAAGTAACTGGTGATTATGACCTAAATCTGGTTTCAAATCTTAATTAGAGTAGACTCATTGAACAAAATTTCTGAATAGAAAATCAACACTTATACAAAGATTTAGTAGATTTAGTATGTCTGCTGTAGTTGGGACTAGCAGTTGCATTTAAGTCAATGAAAATATGTATCATTTTAATATTTAGATAAGGAGGAAATATGTTAGCACTATTTTTTGCTTTTTGATCATTCTGGCTGCTTCTCTTTGCAAGCAAAATCCAACTAATAGTTCTTTGTGTAACTGCATGTTTTACTCTTTTATGCAAAGAGGATTATGTTGGTGAGTTGCTCTTCTCTTTATGTATTTTTAATGTTTTGTCATGTTCCTCTTGTTTGAATTCAAATAGTACCAGCTGATGCTTGTTCAGACTTCAGAGAAATGGGAATCAGTATCTGAAGAGGTCCAACAAGCCTGTAGTCTTTAATTTGTCTTCATATTCCTTGCCGTATAGAGAAGTTTGTTCCTTTTGGATTCAGGAATACAAACCTTCATTTAATCAGAAAAAAAAAGCTGTTTCTCAGCTGGCCAAATAAGAAAAAAGAGGCCACCTGCAACTTCAGCAACTATGTAGACTAGGACATTTCAGCAGGTGTATCTTGCCATATGAGCTGTACTTGCTGAAATTTAGTCTTATGCAGAACAATGAAAAATGCAGAATCTCTGCTTTCTTTGGAGTTTTGGTTATTGGTTTGTATTTTGTACATCTAATTCCTAGTTAACATCTTTGGAAAAAACATTTTACAAAACTGGCCACTATAAAACCGCATTGTTGCCAAAGTGATATGTTTCTCTATTTTCTGAAGTGCTTTTAGCTACGTGGCAGATTTCCTGACAGTGAAACTGCTCATACTCTGTTTTATCCACAAATAGAAAAGCCAGCAGACATTCCATTTTGCTGCTATTTCAAGTTAATTTTCTACTAAGAACATCCATATCAAATCCTTCTGGTAAACAAACACTTGACTCAATCAAAGAAGCCATGGCCCTGCGTTTGAAAGAACTGAGTACAGTCTCAGCGTGGCCATAAGTTGAAACCAATTTTATAGCACATAGCAACTACCCACAAGAAGAGATTGGGAAGAGAGAGGTGATTAAAACAAAGGGAGGCTGAAGTACACTCAGTGGGTACTTTGAGAGCTAGACATATCTTGAGCTCAAAAATCAACCGGCTTCCAGGTATCAGCTAAGCGTACCTAGCTTTGCTCCTCCCTTGCACAGGGGCAGGTGGGACCCAGATGAGTTCTGAGGGCTTCTGAAGCACTGACTGTGTCCAGCTTTGCTCCTCTTTTGCCTGCCACTCCTGCAGGCTTCAGCTGGGAGGTTAGTGATGTTAAGAATTGCAGCAATGCCACAGATGTCATCTAGCCCAAAGAGAGTTGGTAGAGAGGAGCTAGCCTGCCACTCCAAATCAGTTCCCTTAATATTCAGACTCTAGTAATACCTCAAATTGATTACATTTCTCTGCCTTATGTGACAAAGGTGAATATTTTTATATCTCCATAGATGTCCTTCAGTAAGTTATGCAATGTGTAATGTTTTGCAATAAATAGTAACAGTTGTCACCACAATTCTATATATATTTACTTGGAAAGAAGCGATAGTGCACTCAGTGGTGCTTTTTGTTGTGATGTGCCTTTGTTTCCAAGTTATAGTGACCCTAAGGTGACCCTATCACAGGGTTTTTGGGGGCTGAGAGTGTGTGACTCACCCAAGGTCACCCAGTGGGTATCCACGGCCAAGCAGGGAATTGAACCCTAATCTCCAAGGTTATAGTCCGACATTCAAACTAATACACCATGTTAGCTTTCTTCAGGAGTGTTTACCTTCTAGTAATTGTATAGTCTTTAAAACTCATGTAGAAATCTAAGTTAGTGGACATGAGCATTGGCTCTGGACCAGGATAACCCAAGTTCATTCTGGAAGTTGATGGTACAAATCAGAGACAGTTGGTTGGAAGAGGTGATGAATCCACTTTTGATTTTACTGGTGCCGCTGTTATGCCACTCCAGGTTATATGGGAGCTTTGCCAGTGGCAAAAGGGTGGGGTCCAGCTCAGAGAGCTGCAAGAAGAGTGGCGATAAAATCAAAAGTGGATTAGCTGCCATCATGGCAACAGGCCCACCCACCACCCCAGTACAAATCGCCTTGGTTGTATTGCCCAGCCTAATGCAGAGGACATGTGTTGCTTGAAGCTTGTTCAAACAAGAATGGTATATGATTATCTTTTTTAAAAAAAAAAAATACAATCAAGCTTGAAAAACTGACTCTTGGTCTGCAACTCCCAGAATCTTTCAGGTGGGGATTCTGAGATTTGTAGCCCCAAAAGTCACTTTCTGAAGATCTGAATCAACCTCTGTAGCATGTAAGATATGACATGTGCTGTCTTTCTACTTTGTATTATAGTCCATTGATGATTGTAACACAGAAGATCACAACTCTTGCTTTCCAGGTACATGATGGTAAGAAAGATAGTGTTTCTATTTTCTATCCAGCCTCCTATGTAAAGTTCTATAAATAGATACTGACAGCCTTTGGGGAAAAAGCAGATAGTTTACGCAGGATTTGCCAAGCTCTTAACTCATCTTTCTATAGCTAGAATTTTGCTTCCTTTCTCTTGCAAATTAAGCATTAAAGACATCAAATTATACTACAATCTGATCTGTCTTAACATTTCTTTTGCCCTGCTCCTTTCAAATAATTGGGAGAGAATGGAGGCGTTACTGGTTCTGCCAAATTCCAGATTCTGCCAATTTATTGTGGAGATTCTGAGTATGTTATCATGAGTCTCGTGCTTTGTTTAATTAGGTGACTTTGTTAGCTCAGGGGTTATCCAGAAAGAAAAAAAAAGGTCCATGGAAGTATCGAGACTTCCCAGCTCTTTTTGTTTTGATTTTACCTGAATGTTCATGATTTTGCATCCAAAATATTTCTTGAAGTATCCCAGGTTTCTTTCAGTTTTCCCTCCCTTGTGTGCTTGCCCTTGCTCCTCCCATGTATCACATGTCACGTCTAGATTCAGGTAATGTTTCAGAAACTGACTTTCACCAATTTCCACTGGCCCTTTTTTAATTATTATACAGGGGTTATAGTTATAGTTTTAAAAGTGCTTTAGCAATATTACACTAGTTAAGCAGTAGTATCATTTTCTTTTGTTGACTGCATTCCTCTCTGTTTCTTGATCTATGTTGAATCTGGGTCCCAAAAAAATCGCTGTGTTTCTTGATGGTGGTCACCTTAGTTAGTTCTAGTATAACACAGACAGCCATGGAGAGCACCATTTCATGTTGGAAAATACTGAGGAGTGGGAATGAAGAGTCCTTGATAATGCCAGGAGTTCCCTGGGAATACTTTAGGATGGGGAAAACATCATATAAATCTCCAAAATAAAATTGCTTTGTACAGGAGCAAAACCCGGGATTTTCAGATACCTTTTTTTTTCTTATCCAGAGAGACCCTCAGGATTATGGATAAATCAAACGCTACATAGAAGGTCGTCTTCTCCCCTTCTCCAAACATTTATTAAAACTTAACTTCCACAACACTGTGTTCATTCATTTCTGTTGATCTTTAAGGGGTAGGGAGTACACTGTTATAAATGAATGATTAGAAATCTTGGACTCCACAAATTCTTAAGCTTTACTGTGATTCCTTCCATTGAACTGAGGATATTCAATGGATATTGCATGGAAATTGTAGGTTGCATAATACAGACCCTTTGAGAATAATCTCATAAAACCAGGAGTCCGAATAATTCAAAATGGGTCCCATATTGTGGCTTGGAAAAGGTGCGGTGCAATTCGGTCACTGATAGATTTTAGATATATCAGAGGGCATACCTATACTAGAGAAACGCAGTACGAACCTAGGTGTGTCCGCTCAGCAGTAGACTGTAGGATTGTAAACTTGAATTGATTTAATTATCCTTCTAATCCCAGGAGTATAGGAACATGGGAAGCTATTTTTCACCAAGTCACCCTATTTGTCAATCTCGCCCAGCACAGTCAACATTCCTGGTAGCTGCTCCCCATCAGATAGATGTCCTATTTGATTCTTTTCAAAGTTCCCAGCCATTGAACCTGGGGAACCTCACAATGGGAAACATTCCCATGGTTCTTCCAAAGTCTAGGAACTGCAGCTCTAAAATTTCTGGAAATTGCAGGGTTTTCCTGCATGGCAGGGGGTTGGACTGGATGGCCCTTGTGGTCTCTTCCAACTCTACATTTCTATGATTCTATGATTCTGTGATTTTATTTTATATTTTATAAGTCTAGGAACTGCAGTTCTAAAATTTCTGGAAATTGCAGGTCTTTTATTTTATATTTTATTTTGTTTTTACTTATTTATTTATTGAATTTATACCTCACTCTTCTTCCTGGATGGGATTCAAGATGGCTGCCTACCGGAGGCTCCTACCTCTCTGGTGGGAGCAGGATAGTCAAGACTAACACAAGCCAGTATAAATGTATTGTGCAGATATATAGATATAGATATATAATGTATGCCTTTAGCCATAATTCAGATTTTCTAGGTTGAACTCCATATTACAAACATAGATGCCAGAAATCACTCTCCCATAGAAAGAACTGAGAAGAAATAATAGCAGAAAGGAGAGGAGCCAGGAAATATGAGCTATCACCTGTGGAGCAATGAGAATACCCATCTTGGATATTCTTCTAGCCTCTTTCTCTTCTAGCAGTAGCAATACAAGGGATTCACTGTAGAGGAAACAAATGGTTATTTTGAATTTAGTGGCCGTGCAAAATGAATCTTTTTCTGAGGTTGTCCTTGATTTTCCTCACTTTGAGTTCTTGAAATAAAAACATATCTCCCATCTTTTTTCTCCGTCTATCCAGTAGGGTGCTTGTGATGACAGACCCTGGATGACTATGTTCTACTAACTCAGGAATGGGGGACCTTGGGTCTTTCAGATGTTTACATCTCACTGTTGCTGAGGCCAGCTAGAGCTGATGGGAATTGGAGTTCAACAACATCTGGAATGCCACAGTTCCCCCCAGCCCTGCCTTGTGTATTCAGCAGTGTGATAGAAACAGGTGAAAAGGAAATTGTGTTTTATCAGTACCATGATGTGCTATGTGGTCCATGTTGACAAAAATGCTGTTATAACACAGAGTACTTGAGACAGATTTTCTGTCCTCCTCTAGCAATGAATGCATATTGTTTTGACTTGTTCTAAAACCAATATGTATTAATTGCTAGAGGAGGACAGAAATTTTTGGTTTCTTTGTCTTCACTGGAAATCACAGTGGTGGTAATTTTTCTAAAACAAAGATGAAAATAGATATGGTGGTAGAGAACTGGTTCATAATCTATGGGGCACAAAATGCAGCTTTCATCAATATACTTGTTATCGCTAATATTGCATTTAAGTATAATCTGCAGCTTTTTTTCCTCTCCTGTGTCTGATTCAATTATCATCTCATTTATTCTTGCTAGGAATAGGTCAAAAAGCTGAAGAACTAACTAAAGAACAGAATGAGCTTGCTATAAAGTAAGGAAGCAACTCTTCTATCAATATGACCTTTAAAGAAAGAAATTGCATTGTTTGCTTGTGTTTCTGGAGTGTTTAAATGTTTTGTTTCATTTTGTGACTCAGTAACTAGAATTTCTTCAATATTAAGGTATTCTAATGCAAAAAAATCTCATATACTTTAGAATACTTGAGTTATTATTTTGCAGAGCTATCCTTTTTGAAGACCTCATTAATTGTGTCTTTACTTTGCAAACATCAAATATTCATAGAACAGGACTGACCTTTAATGTATGTTTTCTGCGTAAGCTCTTTGCTGTGATGCAAGCATGTGAACTGAAGATCAGCTATTGAAATATTCCAAAATGGGCATTTAGTTCTCTCTGTAAATGTCAGCCTTCTATCAAGCTTTCTTTCCCATACATGTACTATGTAGTTTGCTTGTGCCTCCCCTCTAGCTTTCCAAACTGCAGAAAAACAAAATACTGCTTCAGGTTTTGGTGTCTACATCAGCACCAAAATGAAATGATAATTAAATAGAATATGTAAACCAGAGTGTACATTGGAGGGACAAGAAAACTTGTATGAGAAAAAATTGCTTCAGGCTGTGATATTAATCGTTCTTCCTTGTACATTCTGTTGACATTAACAGAATGAGCTTACTTCCAAATAAAGATAGTTAGGATTGGGCAGTATGAAACAAAAATGTACATTTTGTTCAATCTGCTAATGAATAATGAAATTCTGAGATTAGTTATCTGGTTAATTCATGAAATTAACTTTTGTTGTTGTGTGCCTTCAAGTCATTTATGATTTATGGCAACCCTAAAACGACCTTATTGTTGGGTTTTCTTGGCAAGGGGGTTTTCTTTGCTTTCCTCTGAGACTAGAGAGTATGATTTGCCCAAGATCACTCAGTGGGTTTCCATGGTTGAAAGGGAATTCAAACCCTGATCTCCACAGTCATAGTCCAGTGCTCAAACCGCTACACTACACTAGCTCCTATGAAATTAACTAGATAAGACAATCCACTGTAGCCCTATCCAGACATTCAATTTAGAGTTAAGCCAAAAGTGTGATAAGGAAGAGTCTGCTATACTCACCAACACTAAGCAAAGTGGTCCTCTTGTGGGAGCAGTAGACTAAAGAAGAAAGTATCATATGCAAAGGAAAGACTCCGTCCTATTGAAAACCCTGGTTTGCCATGGCTTCCATTTGTGCTTCTATGTATACAGTAGGTTCCTCATAGTGTATCCCTCCTCATGTTATTCAATTGAACCATTAATGAACTGAATATGGCTTCTATCTTTGTATGTGCATGTGCTTTTCTTTTAGGGCCAGATTAAATTAATGGACTGTCTCTCTCAGATTTGATTGTCTTTTTGATTTGAGTTGTGTTTCTAGGACCTTCCAGGAGGCATTCACCTTTAAACAAAGACATGCAACCCATGTACATCTTGTTTCAATGAAAAATAAGTTAAAAATACAGGATATGGTACCAGCTGTAATGGGTGCTAGGGTGGGAAATTTCTCCATTGAAACTACCCACTCATGAGCTATGGTTGTTCTTCAGATTGCTCACTAATATGGCTCTTAGCTGCCCAGTCGTAGTCTTTTTTTTTCCTCCCCTATTTGGGGAAGATGTATCTCATATTCCACACTCTGGAAGAATAGATCCTCACAGTTTGTTTTATTTTATACCAAGAAATATAGTCGGTGATACATAGATTCACATTGATGATTCAGCTTATTATGTGAATGACAAAAACAGTTTGTCTGGTAACACAGTCTTAAAATGTGTTTCATGCATTGTCAAGTTTGGTAAAAATGTATTCATAAATGTGTGCTCTAGAGCAAAAAATATAGAAATATTTGTTACGGAGGTCTCTTTACAGCAGTGTATGTTTTGGCCCTATTATTGTAGATATTTTGTTTGAATGTGAGTTTGTATAGTTTAAGAGACAAGTAGATAAACACTTTAAATTTGGGTCCCTACCGAAACTGCAAACCCCAGGATTCCATAGGATGTTGAAAGTGGAATAACAGCACTATAACAGTCTAGTGCGGAAAGGGGGAAAGAATTAAATAATCCTCTTTCAGGTGCTATTTAAAAGCTTCCTTTTTTTCTTTAAGCAAGTCAGATTTTTCTGAAAAAAATACTGTATGACTGTTTTGACAGAACAAAACCTTCCTTGCTGGAGTATTTGAGCTATCACTTTAACTTCCTGAGTATCCTAGCAGGCCCATGTACAAATTACAAGGACTACACAGCCTTCATTGAAGGCAGACATGTACAGATGAAGTTGTTAGAAGTCAGCTGGAAGCAAAGGAATTGTGACAGACTTCCTGACCCTTCTCCAGTGGTAAGTTGCAAAATTCAAAGCATCTTTTTTCAAATGCTGAAATCGTTTTTGTGGAAGTATTACTATTAATACTAATCATAACATAAGATGCATGTATGATCACACTAAAGGCCTGTCTAATGCAATCCTCTGTTCTTACAGCAGCCAACCCCAAGGATGTTCTGGAGGATACAGTGTTGTCCCCAGATGTTGGTCACCCTTGGGATAGAGAGACATTGTGCCCATCCTTGTTGGCAGTCACATGGAAACCATAGTGTCTCATAGTTTGGCCAAAATAGCAGTTATCAGTTTTCTCAAACTAGAATTAGGGAAGGATGGAAGAGGAGTAGAAAACAAATGACTCAAGGCTCCTGATTGCTTATCAAGTAATATCAAACCATGATTTGTCATTTGGCCTGGACCACCTAATTATTGTGCCACCAATTACTTTTTCAAAAGTAGCAAGTGTAGGCAACCTGTGATACTTCTGCTGGCTGGTTTCTTATGAATGTTTTATGTCTAGGAAACATTTTGGCATTTGGCCAGCCTTCTCTCTGAACTGATTGCAGCAATGTTTTATGATCCTTTCTAGGGAGCAGTGCTTCGCAAGCTTTGTATCACGCTTGTTTCTCTGCTTTTGTTCCTAACGCTTACCAAGAGCTTTCCAGTGACATCTCTTGTTGATGATCACTTTATCAACAAGTCCTCCTTCATGACAAGACTTGGCTTTCTATATGTTGTTATGCAAGCGTCAAAGCCAAAATACTATTTTGCATGGACACTCGGTAAGGTTAACTTAATGGCTCTTCTTTTAAAAAAAATAGGTGCACAAACTTAAGGTTAACATAATGATTTTGGATATTCAGTTCATACAAATTCTTGTGGAATAAAATCTTCAACTCATGAGTAAGATTAGTGCATTCCTACACTTGCTGCTGGCAGTGTGACTTCTGGTCAAAAACTTGTAATCTTGTTATTAAGAGGGAAATAGGTGTTAACCAGTATGATCACAGTAGGAGGAATGTCAGGCATGCCAGTGGATTTGTGTGTAATATTTAACTTAGGCATGTTTACTTTTTCCAGATTGTGACCTCTCCCTCACCAATTTTTCTATGTCATAAGAATGTAACAGTCGTACTAGAGTAATCCTTGTCTAGCATTTTGTTTCCACTGTGCAATAGCACTCTTTTGCTTGTGCTCCCTACCATCTTGTATACAAAGGCATCCCTTTTTTCTATGCTCATTACAAGCTGATAAATATTAACAGTCACCCAGTGTATTCCACTTACTAATGACAGGATCTTCCATCTGGGTCTCTCATCACAGACCAGGTTATGCAGTACAGATCAGAGCCATGTTGCAAACAGATGCTGTACAGCAAGAGTGTGCAGCCTGTTTGGTCTGCCTCTGGGCTATACATTTACACACTTGTTCGCTGTATGCTACCTAGATTGGGTGACAAATTTTGTGCTACTAAATTTCAGCAAACCTTTAAAAAGTAAGAAATGAGAGGTTATTCATGTGTGTCCAGAATTTGGTAAAAAAACCTTCACTTTAAGGCCATAGGTGGCTCATGGGCTGACTGATCACATTCCTGCTATACAGAGAGGGTTCTGCAGAGCATATGAGAAATGTGGGAGAAACATAGAGTCTGAGGGGTGAACCTACTTGAGTGAATCCACAGCTTCTGAATGCAGTTCTAACCTGGTTAGAACGCAATTGTGAGTAAAAACTGCACCAGAATCTCTGTTTCTCCTGAAGTTTATAAAATGATTTGCGGAATGGCTGCCTTTTGTTTGTAAAAAGAAACTTGTATCTCATAGGCTTTGTTAACTGAGATATTCCTAAATAACATGAACTGGATTGAGCCCATTCCATTAATTCCTGCTATCCACAATGCAACCATGATGTCATGGTGAATGACTGGGTAACTCGCACCCTTCCATGTCCAGAATAGTAAATTGCACACATGATGACAGACAATCGTCATACTTTCATGTGAGGAAGAGGGGCAGCATAGCTCTATCAACTGATTTTGCACTTTTAATTTTTCTAATGTTTCTCTGGCCCAACAGCTGTAGCCCTGTTTATGTGATCTGAATGTCCTAGTCACAATAACCTCTAAATGAGGAGTGGGAAATCAGGGGACCCTCCAGAATGACATTGGACTCCCAGAAGCCTGAGCCAAGTCAGCCAATGGTGAAGAATAATGAATGTTGCAGTCCACTGACATGAGGGCCTGTGTGTTTCCAATCCTTGTTGTAAAGGAAAGATACCTCAGAAGCCGAGATATTTCAGAGAAAAATGAAGTGCATAAAAGGAGCAGAAAATAGTGTCTGTGTGCACGTATGTGCCTTCAATTTGACTGTTTACTTGCTGCAACCCCATGAATTTTATTGAGTTTTCTTAGACAACATAGAAGTTGTTAAAAGAATATAGGATAGTTCCTTTTCAAACTGGAAACAAGGTGTAAATGAAGAACGTGTGTCAGAAACAGCGTTCTGACATGCATTGTGATTGGAGGTCAAAGCAGTGGGTTTTGCCACCCTGAAGTAGTCAAGACCTCTCCTTGTTCTATATACTGAGCACCAAAATATAATTTACTCTCTTTTCTCTTTCTCTGCAGATTTTATCTAATGACACAGTGTAGTCTGTTGATCAAATAAAGTTGCTGCTAGGCAGTTCTTGCTTGTAAAGCAGGACAGACATGCCTTTGTCTGAGAATCAATTAACTGAATTCCCTGTTTGTATGGAGAAAAGCAGAAATCACCCCACAAAAAGAGAGATTAAGTTCATTCTGTCCTAATGTTAACTGTTGAACTTTAGTTAGGAGCCAGATGAAGAGACCAGGCTTCAATGTAGTCTGCCAATGCAGGCTGCTAGTGCAGTTGTTAGGTCTTTTGATTAGAGGGTGTGATACGAATTGTGAAGGGGCTTCTACAGAATCAGAATCACTCCTTTATCCCATATGATTCCCAACTGTGTTCCCAATAAGTGACTGGAAAAAAAAAGTTACTTTTGAAAGATGATAGCTCCTGGAATTTTCCAGCCAGCAGAGCTGAACTGCTCTGATGTTAAATTCCACTTGGCTGCTGAATGGATTGAATTTCTAAATAAAATGTCATTTATCCATTGTTAACTGGATGTTGACAAAGGGACAAAATGAAGACATTGCCTCCCCACACTGCACAATAATTACACCACAAAATTTTGCTTCTCCAATAAAATTTTCCTTCAGTCCCAAAATTTCTAGGAATACAGTAACTTAAAACTTCGCTGGAGTATTTAGAAATAGAATTTAGGCATCCAGAGAAAAGGGGCAGGCAAACCCAGCAAATATGTGGTTTTAGGTGTGGATGATTTTCAGTTTCTCACTCTGCAATGCTAGAAATTGGGGGGGGGTGAAGGAAGAATTCATGGAGGGCAGCATTCTTATGTGGATGGGTGCTACCTTCATTTTATCCTCCTGATAGCTTCACCTCTGAGGAAATTGTTTGTAGACTTGAGTCTAAAAAACCACATGACATGTGGTAGTGAGGAGGAGCTGTGCAAAGGACCTGGAATCTGTGTCTCCCGCCCCTTGTTTTAAACCCAAGGGAAGTTTCAGAAGCAAGTTTTGATATGGCATGGCAATCTGGTCAAGGATGGGGAGGGCAAGAAGAATTTAAGATCCTACTAGCCACCCCCGAGCCCTTGGGTGTATATAAAGTAGCTCTTTGGAGTTCAACCTAGCATGTTTTCCCCCTAATTACAGCTGATGCGGTCCACAATGCTGCTGGTTATGGGTTCAGTGGTGTTGATGAGAAAGGCAATTTCCACTGGGACCTAGTGTCTAACCTGAATATCAGGAATATTGAGGTAAGTTAAAATGAGACCTGGAAGGAGAAAAG
Organism: Iguana delicatissima; assembly: GCA_948472985.1. NCBI lineage: Eukaryota > Metazoa > Chordata > Lepidosauria > Squamata > Iguanidae > Iguana > Iguana delicatissima. Next base: position 242,087 of record CAOKZL010002073.1, on the reverse strand, counting down.
GGAGAGAGCACAAGCCTCTCAACAAACTGTCTTACAAGAAGCCTGCACAAATGTGCTACAACAGCTATTTTATATGACCAAAGACCTGGCTTGGTGTATCAATATATCATGTCATGTTAAAATATAAAATCATGAAACAAAGATTTTTCAAACAAATAATCAGCACAGGTCTTTGTCTCACCCTTTCCTTGAAAACTTGAAGAGAGTGAGTGCAATGTTGTGAGACTTACCCTATGCATGTCTGTTTCTGTTCTAAAAAGCAGAAGTCTGCTCCTCCTAAAGTATTTAAAAAGAGTAAAAAGACATATCTGAAAGCATGTATGATTCTTGCCTATTGCCAGTGAAAATGATTGTGCTTTTATCTATATAAATGATCACCAAATTTCACTGTGTATGATTAAATTACAGAACCCAAAAGACATGGATAAAGCTATTGGTATAATACTGCAATAAATATTAGTGTAACTTAAAAACAGGAGTAGATACTGACATTTTCAGAAGGTAATCAATAAAACATGGAACCTTCTCTCCTAGATGGCAACAAATTTTAAAATGTACACAGAGAACTGGAATATCCAAACCACTGCCTGGCTTAAACGGTAAGACTAAAATACTTGAGTGTTTTTAGATGTTTTGGTAATCCTCTCCAGTCTATCCAGATTCCTACACTAAAATTGGGGCTGGGTGTTGCTAACTAAAATGGTCCCATCATAAATGCTTTCAGTGGATAAGAATAAAAGCTATATGTTTTTTCTGGAATTTCTGTAGAGTAGCGGTGATAAAGATAAGTAAAATTTGAACCTTTTTTGGATGCTTCTAGCTCAATCAGGAAACAACTATGAATAGGGCCGCCTTATGAGTGATGACCAAATATTGGAGCTCCAAAAAAGCTGCCAAATAAATCCACTTGCTGTTTTTAAGTCTGACCAAGAACTTCTTGTCTAGACAGCTGTTGTTTTAATTTTGAGGCTTATATTTTTAATTTGTGTTCTAAGATCCTGTGAGAGCATTTGCAAGATGTATGTTTTTCTAAATAAATGCAATTTTCAAAATTGTGCTTAAAATAGTTGATGTCTGGCTATTGTCACTACTGTTTTCTGTATCTCTAAATGAGAAGGGGTTACCTTAAACTTTGATATGGGCAATTTTTACCAAGAAAGTTTCTGTCTCTTAGCATAAGAAAGGCTTAGAGTTATTTAGTAAGGAAGTGATCCATTCTAATCCCACTTGCCAACATAGACAGTTGGACTGGATATTTCCATAGGAAATATTCCTTTCCAGTAATTTATTTTACACAGTAACAAGCCTATGTGGTTGGCAAACATTTTCTGGAGGAATGAGAATCCTGCATGCTAAGAAGGTGTATAAAAAGTTACTGATTCCAGGGATCAGATTCTCTGCATGTTTTCACAGTTATTAGCCATAGGAGCATTTCTATAAGGCAGACTCATAATGGTTCATGATTAAAAAACAAGAATGCTTTGTGTATGTGCTCACATGTGTACAGTTCTGATCAAAGAAAGATCCTTATATGCCAAAAAATCAGAAATGCCTTCTAAAAAAATTCTTCCTCGAAAAAAGTATAACAGCAGAAAACATTATACGCTAGATGTTTTGTATCAAAATCCAACAAATGTTCCTTCTGCAAAAATATAAGGAATTAAAATGGTAATATTTTATCTGGAAAATACATATTGACATCTAATCAGACAAATTCTCTTTTAAAAATAAAATGCCCTTTCAGATAGCTTTAGTTGTAGGGAGCTGAATTTGTGAAAAGCTAAAATCGTAAGCTTTGCTGCCATTCCTTTACATATAGTGAAAATGGGAGATGCTAGTTGAACCTACAGTCATTAATTTGTTAAAAATACATTTCTATCAATTTCTAAAAACACTAAAATTCTACAAATATATAAGAAAAAGGGAAAACAACACAAAACATGAAACATAAAAATCAAAAATTAAAAATCAGGAAAAAAAGAGAGAAAAAGAACAAAGGAAAAGAAAGAAAAAGGAAAAGTTTCGCTTCTTCCCCTTCTCCAAGTTGTGCTATCCCATAAAACAAAACTGAACATTCTTCTACCAAAGATTAACCTATCTAATGTAATATCTTAATACTACTTTCTATTACATTCCTTTACATGTTACTTTTACATGGCAAATTGCATTAAATGACAAACGACATTAATACAAAGTGCTAACTTGATTACACTATATTTGCACATGGTAAAACTGTAGGTCTATTTACTTGTTATATGGCATCGCTAATTCAAATATTTCTCTAACATTTTATATTGGAAAATCCTTTTTACAATATAATTTTACAATTATTAATACAGTTAATACAATATTACATTAACTCCAGTTTTCACTGTCTTATATATGTAACCATTTCTTAACCTAGTTTCAGCCAAATATATTTCATTTTGAATTTATCTCCCCTCTTCCCTTGTAACCATCCTATCTATGAACTTTGCCCTTCCCAACTTCTTAGATCTTTCCCACTTGGTATTTTAGGATAAGTGTCCTGAAACAGCACTATTTTTCAAAATTGTTTTTCTCCCCCTTCAATTATACAAACTAAATCAATTTGGTTTTGTTCAACCATCAGAGTAATTTATTTACAAGTCAGTTAGCCTCCCCTTTTTCTCCTCCCTTGCCCTGTCTCCCCCAACTCTGTACCTAATCCCTCCATTGGGTCAACTTGAAACTGTCTTTCCTTGTGATTTTCAGTCTCCTTCATTTCCATATTGCCAACTTTTGTATCCTCTTTTTGTCTTACATCTCTGCACAGTTCTTCCTTGATCTCACTGATCTAATTCCTCAGGGCTTGCATCATATTCTTCTTCAAGTTTAGACGTTTCACACATAGCTCCTCCACCATCCATTGTAAAAAGTCCTGAGAGAGTTCCTGGGAAGGTTCCATCTTTCATTCAATCCAGCAATTTCAGAGTTAACAAATCACTTCTCACATATCTGGCTGAAAGCCACTGGCAAAGTAGTGTTATCAACATCAAGTAGATAATTTCTGTATTTTCTCACACAATAGTTTCTCCTTGTTAAAATCCAATTCCATCTTACAAATAAAATACGGTCCAGTCTGTTCACAAGATATATGCACCTGGATCCTTAATTTTCTCTTTTAAAGATGTCAGCCTCCAATTTTCTAATTTATTTATCCTGATCATGTGGGATAAACACACTTACTTGGCTCTTGTTTGTAGAAAGAGTGGCTGGAGAGGCTCCAATGTTCTGTTTTAATGAGAACAATACTGCACTTTCATAGCTCCAAAGATTTAATTAAGAGTTTTCTTTTGAAAAGCATGCTGCCACTCTATAGCTGTCAGATCCTCAGACCTAAACAGCTGCATTTCACAGCAAGGACAAAAGATGTCACTCTCTCAGTCCTTCCTGCTCATAATGTGTTGTTCTTGTTGTTCTTGTTGTTCTTGTTATTATTATTAAAAGTAAACTCAAGTAATAGGAGTTCCAAACCCTAATGGCTGATCCTGTGTTCCTCTTTTAATCCAGTGAGAGTTTCTACAGCCGAAGGTCGCTCTGGCTGGCACATTTGCCATGAATGTTCTCCTTGCAGTTCTCTATGCACTAGATTGCTGGAAGTCAAGTCTAGTCATTAATATTTATGAGTAGTTTACTAGAGCACATAATCCCTTGCAGAAGTATTTTTCTTAAGGGTTTGTATTGTTTAGTAGATCAGTGAAGTTGAGTTTCAGATACATTTGACATATAATCCATGTATTGTCTATATGTACACATACGTATCCCTTTTTTCTGATTTTATTTCTTTTTCCAGTGTGTGCTATGATCGAGCTCCTCAGTACCGTACAGCTTTAACATTTCTCCTGTCAGCAATTTGGCATGGCATTTATCCTGGATATTATTTTACCTTTATCACTGGTATCTTTATGACACTAGCAGCCAGAGCAGTAGGTATCTCTTTCCATTTTTTTTTGCCCCTTTGGGTACAATTGTAGATATAATTAGTGATGCAAGAGTTCTGTTAAAATTATTGGGACTGGGTGATGAGCATAAATTACATAGATTTCCAGAACAGTTTTGTTTTGGTTAGTCATAGGAACTAACTAATTAAAACCAATGAAAGGTGTAACTTAATTTTTTAGAACTTAATTGATGGGCTTGAATTGGACTTTTAACATTAATTTAATTCTAGAATCAAGGTATTAACTAATTAATTAGATCACAGACTCTGCTAAGGAGTCAACAGATTTTATATATCCCAAGTTGGTTCTTTAATAAATGCAAACAGCTATAGGAATCTTTGTTTATTTTTCTTAATTGTCAGCCTATAACAGTTTAGTTAATTCTCAGTTTACATCCTTATGAGCGGTAAGGGCAGCTTTTTAGGGGGCTGGTCTTCTTTGCATCGAGGTGGTCCTCCTGTGTTCTACACTGGACACTCTGTAGAGATTCCTCATCTATCCCAAGAAACTGAATTTTGAAGCTTTTGTCCTTGGGACTTTTGATGGCATCCATATGGAAATCAGTAAGCCAAAGAAAGAGAAGGGTTGAGGAGATAAGGCTGTAAGTGATGGAGGAAAGGAAAGTAAGAAAAGGGTTTTGGATGGTGTGGATGATAAATGGAGTTTTAAAAAAATCATGGAGGTATTCCCTTCTCTCCTAATCTGAGAACAGAGACAAAGGGGTGCTGGTTTGAGTAAAATCTCTGATTTCATTTATTTCAATTCTGGTAAGAGTATATGCTTTGATTTTAAATGGATTTAAACTTGTATGTAATAGTTAATCTTTTTCACTTCTAATGTAAGTATAATTAAATGAGTTTGGGTTGTTTTTTTTTGCTTATGAATGATTAACTAAATATGTTAACTCTTTTCTACTAACTCTCCTTAACTACATCATTCTGTGAAGTGTGCACGTGGAGGCCACTTTCCTCTGCATTTCAATAGCCAATGCACCACATTGAACACCACGTATCTAGAACAACCTGTGGTTTTGGAATGGAATGGAGAACTCCTAGTGGATGGAAGAGACCCATGTTTCCTTTCTGAAACTGATTTTTCCTTGGTTAATTTTTTACAAGGCACAACTTATATATAGCACTCTGTATGTGCCCCATTTTATGATATAGAAGTTTGTTTCCTGGAAATCTTAATGCTCCCACCCACTTCCTTTCATTCCTATAGAAAAATATTTGTAGAATGTGTCCGCTCAAGGTTTGTAAACTGAAAAGGGGCTTAACTGTAGGACTTGGTGGTTGAGAGCAGAACCTCTGCTGGCTAGAAAAAGCTTCATGTCTTTTTTTCCCTCTATGAGAACCGGTAGGGCAGGAATCATATCCCCTAACTTGTTGTCTGGGGACATTATTCTGGGTTCTGCGGAAACACAAATGTTAGAACTGGGGACACTAGGCAGCTGTGATAGTTTGATATTTTGCTTTGACTGCAGAATTTGGGGTTGTACAATGCCCATTGGATTAATAGGGACATCAAAATGATGAGATGCTGTTGCTGGTGCTGCTGAAAACTATTTACTGTATTTGCTGGTGTATAAGATGCACCCATGTATAAGACACACCCCGTTTATACACTGGCAAATACTATTTGCTGGCATATAAGACACACCAGTGTATAAGATGCACTCCATTTTCAAACAGTATTTTTCTGGGGGAAAAATTGAGTCTTATACACCAGCAAATACAGTACCCATAGCACTCAGCATCACTTTTCTTGGGCATAGTTAAACCATTAAGGATTGGGTACTGTGTTTCTGATTATGTATATTCTTGCCAGAGGCAAAGGGGAATTATATAATCTGTATACTTCATGTGTATTCTGACGTTCTGGGAAGAGCCACACCATCAGATTGTTTTCAAACATTTCAGTGTGACTTTATATTCTAGAAGAATTCAGATTGTCTTCAAACATTTGCTTTGGATGGCGCTTTTATTACATAGATTGATCTACATTTTGCATTCCAAAAACGCTGTGTTAATTATTGTACTGGACTTGAATTTTGGGGGCAGGGGTTTGGTCTAAATCTTTTTTGCTGATAGAACTGAGTAACCCTATCCGTTTCTACTTGGAAACAAACTGCCCTAAGTTCAAAGGGTCTTATTCATAGATAACTGATATATGATTGCAGCCTAAGTAAATTCTTCCACTTCCATTCATCTGTTGTTTCACTGTGCCTTCCTAACGAACCCTCAAGATGCTTTCCCACCCCTAGTAACAGAAAAGAAGAGAACAAAAATTGTCATATGTCAAAAACCCCATCATAATTAAGTGACAAATACATAAAATAGAAAACCAGTGAGGGACCAGGTATATGTATGTAGATTGCTTTTAGATGTTTCTGTGTTTTCATTTCAAGGTAAGGAACAATTGTCGCCACTTCTTCATCTCCTCAAAGCCTCTCAAGATGAGCTATGACGTAGCCACGTGGTTGGTAACTCAGCTGGCTGTCTGCTACACAGTTGCACCATTTGTTCTCCTAGCTGTGGAGCCTACGATTAAAGTATACAAGTAGGTTAACCTCTATTATTGCACCTGCTTTTAAACTTGGATTTCCCCAAAAGGTCAGCCAACCCTAGCATAAGACCTGAGGGGGTTTCTTTGCCAAGCTGTCTTGTAGCTGGTTTGTGTTGAAGGCTGTACGTTTTTGGTTTTGTTTGTTTGATTGATTATTTTTTGCATGCTGAGGCACAATTGTTGTATACAGTGTCACAGTGTGCAGTGTCTTGCATGGCCTTGTGTACTTAGGTGCAAATACCCAGGCATCAAATACACATGCACTAAGAATCCAGAAAGAGTAGATGCATCTGTTACAAGGCCACTGGAGCTACTCTTTGTTAGAGCTGGACCAGATACATTGTATTCTACTATCATAACCAGAAATTGCAGTGGGCCAATAGCTTCGGGATAGGGCTTGAATGTACTGATTTGAAACTTGGCAGAGTAGAAGATGTCCGTTTGCTAGTAGCTCATACTGGTCTTCAGAAAGGCTGAACAGAAGTCTAAAGTTGCAAGAATGATCCCTAGCAGTTTGACTGTAGTTGTCTTCTTTTTCCATAGATTTCGCTGGGGTTAGAAAAATCCATCCTGCTCCCACTGCACTATATATATCACCCCCTACACGCATCAGAGAGGACATGTCCCCTTCTCACTCTCAAAACACTCTCTATGCAGATTATATTGCATTCTGGAAGGAGTTAAGTAAATGATTAGTGTGGGCAGTTCAAGATCTCCTGCTCATAGCCAATACATACAAAGATATGCCTGCCAAATGCAGTTGGATATCTTCTAGGATATTTCTTGTAACTGGTTATGAAGAGCTGTCTCCATTTTCAAAGGATTTTGTTTTACTTGTTCACTTGTAATGTATTGTTGTAATAACGCAAGTGATCTTGCACATTATAGGTCATAACCTGACTTTCAATTATTTATATTCTGGCTACTTTTGTCTTTGTCACTTACAGGTCACTTTACTTCCATATGCACATTTTATGTGTACTTGTGTTGCTCATCCTGCCAATCAAATCTCCAAAACACATCAAAATACAGCAGCTTTCATTTCAAAGAACAAATAACTTTGAAATGAACAGAAAACAAAGATGATCCTTCAAAAGGGAATTACTTATCCTCCTCTGTGGGAAGCTGAAAGAAATGGTACAAGGAATACATTACTGTAGTAGTTTCATTTAAAACACTTCTTAAAACATAGAACAAACTTGACTGATGTAACATTTAAATCTTGTTACTGGATAATGTTTACATTCTTGAATGGAAAAGATGATAGCTTTTATATATGTGTGTGCTAAAGAAAATGTTTTAATGGAATCTTTCTAATGTATTTAAATTTTTGCACATGTGTTTCATCTTCTAATGTTTGTCTTGAGTAGCTAGTACTTTTGAGATGAAGGAAAAATTAATTTTCTGGGTTAGTATATTGGTGTTCTAAACTCCAAAAAGCTTTCCTCTCTGTCTTTCTCTCTCAATCACCTCATACCCCACCTTCATGAACTGGTTAAATGGAAAATTATATAGCTGTAATATCCCAAATGGAGGATTGCAGAATTTCGTGGATGCCCTCCCGTTATGCACCAAAAGGAAAATATCACAGATGGGTCTTCCAGCTTCAAATGTTTGGGAACTATTAATCTGCAACAATAGGGAAAAAGAAAACAGTTGAATGTCTGTGGGAAATAATATCAGAAAATAGGAGGATCATGAAACACTGTGAATACAGTTCCCCATATTCTTAACAATAACCCTGGATATATTTTCCTTGAAGAAAAAAAATAAGGAGAGCATGGGAACTTGAAAGAGAATCAGTTGCTTTGCCAAACTTCCCTTCATGTTTTGCCTGAATGCTCATCACTGAATGTGGGTGATTTTCCCCTTCCCCAAAGTCCATAATATTTGGCTGACGCTCCAGCTTTCTTGATGTTACTTACCATATAAAGACAAATTACTTGGTTACTTGAAAATAACTCAGGGAGAGTTTGCATTAAGCACTTGATTTGACCTTTACAAATATGCTTCTTCAGATTTTCCTGAATTTAAAAATAATGTTTTTATATTTTAAAAAACTAGATTATTTTTCCTTTTTTTAAAAAAGATATTTCATTGTAAAGGGAACAGGACAAATTAAAAATAATTGAACTGACCCAAATCTAGTCTAATACATTTAATGCTTTGTAACCTTCATCTTGTTTCTTATAAACTCTTCTGTTCATGGAACAAAGTACACCCTCCACACTCTTCTTATGTTCTCTTTGGCTACACATTTGAGAAGTACAGTTTATCTTTCAATTTCATATTTATGGTTGAAAAATATTAAAATCATGTATGCATATGAGTGAAAGAAACATCAACATTTCCAGTTTATCGTAGAAAAGATGAAAAAATCTATTAGCTCTGTTTTTACAGTTAGAAAGGAAAAGGCATTCAGTGTACAAGGCAGGTTGTGTGAATAATTAACTCACAAAACATTGTTTATATTGGTGCTGTCCATTATCATGTCATTGCTAACTGTATAATTATGTGTTCATGTGGTGGGCCATTTTCTTATATTGCTTTGCCGTCTAGGGACTCCAAGAGTAAACTATAAAAATGGTATAAAACTGATTTTTTTTTTAAAAAAAAAAAAGACCAATAAATGATTTTTCAAGTGTAATGATAGCTTAATCAGTGAAAGAAAATACAAAAAACAAATTCAAAAGACCTTGGAAAATAAATTTCACTTGGCACCAAAATAATTGCTGATTCAGTGCTAGATGAACCTCTCTGAAGGCTCTAACTCAGTGGTTCTCAACCTGTGGGTCCCCAGATGTTTGTGGACTTCAGCTCCCAGAAGCCCTGAGCATTGACCATAGTGGCTGGGGCTTCTGGGAGGTGAAGTCCACAAACATCTGGGGACCCACAGGTTGAGAACCACTGCTCTAACTGAAGGCTTTAACTGCCATGGTTCCATCCTATGGAATGCAGGGATCTGCAGTTTAAGGAGGGGTCCTTAGAATTCTCGTCCCAAGAACTCCAGTGCCTCACTAAACTTTCTTAGTATGCAGCCATAGTCATTAAAGTGGAATCATAGTGCTATAACTGTGGTGTGAAAGGACCCTGTGGAAAAAGAATTCCAGAGGCAAGGCGTCACTGCAGAAAAGGTCTTACTGAATTACCACTCACCAATAGTAGGGTGACAAGGATAGGCCACTGAAGCAGATTAGAATCAGCGCGCAGAGTCATATTGCGAAAGATGCACTGCACAAGTACTATTAGTTACCATTCTCTTGGATATATGGTTTACCTCTTGCATATTAGTTTGTCCTGATAGTTTAAATACCAACAGTGCACACAGAAGAAATCTTACCTTTGCCTCATGGCTGTTCTGCATGATTTCATTTACCCTGTTATGTTAGTACAGTACTTGTCTGCCTTTTAAAAGGGGTTATGTGTGTGAGAGAGAAATGAAATCACAACCTCTTCCTTTTTTTTATGATTTGCCCAGCATGTGAATTCTCTTGAATAACTTGTTCTATGAATTTTGCTGCAGACTTATTCAGTATTTTGTAGAGAAGTCAGTGTGTCAAGGTATTGAACGATACATACTAAACAGAAAGTGGTTGAATTTGTTGGGTGTTTACAATTTACTAAAAGTAACTTTCTCCTGTAAATTTCCAATTCAGGGCTCAACATTTGTGATGCAAGAATCCGGAGTTATGAGTATGTCTTTTAATTAATGGTAGTAAGAAAGAAGAAATATATTTGGGCATTCTGTTCTCTGATGTTCTGAAGATACAGGCCTTCTACACACGCATAAACATCTCCATCCTTAATATTTGCTTGCTGAATGAGGCCAAATGTTCAGCTATGCAGCATTCCTTTCCAATCATGGGGAAGTCTTTGAACAAGACATGGTGAAAGTAAACTTCTTCCCATGTTTCCCAACAGAAGTATACTGGCCTCCAAAGATTAACGTTCCTGCCTAATAGCTCTTGATAGAACTGAACTGCATCTGTAAATTTATCATATATCATGTATCTTTTTGTATGATACAGAAATACTATAAATTCTTGGCTGCAAACGTTGGTAAGATTAGCACCAGCTTTAAAATGATACATACTAGTGGTGACATCTAGTGGTTACTATGATATATTTAGCTGTTTATTCATTTTTATTGTAAATTTATTGAAAATACATCCAGGGGGATGTGCAAATCAGAGTTACTTTAAGAAGCAAGTAGGATGCTGATGGAGCAATAGTCTTTTGCTTGCTTCCCAGTAAGCTCTTTTTTTGTCCTCTGGGTAAGTAAATGGATCAGACTTTTTTTTTTTTCCTGGTGGGAAGGAGTGGATTAGATCCCAAGGTTGCTGACCCCTAAAGAAGAGACTTACCTCCAAGATTTTATTTCTGGACCTAAATGGGTGCTTAGCAGGAGTAATTTCCAGTTGCATGTTTTTCTGTTTGGATTCATATACCTTCCTTTAGTCTGGAGAAAAACACAATTGAAGATGGTACATGAAAGAAGCCAGCGTGATGCTATGAACTGGGACTTGGGAGATCCAGATTCTCGTCCTCACTCTGCCATGAAATTCAGTGGCCAACCTTGGGCCAGTCACTTGGCCTACCTCACAAAGTTGTGAGGCTCAAATGAGGCAAGGAGGTCAGTATGCCACTTAAAGTTCAGTGCAGACAAGGTGGCATGTATCTAATAAATAAAAGTAAAATACATTCTTATACACATTTGTGCAGACAAAAAAATGTGGGCATACTCCTGAGCAGAAGCACATGCAAGTACTTAGAAGTGAGTGCCTATGTTGACCACAGTTTACTGGCTGGGGCACAAAACAGCTATAACTGCTGGAATTTTGGGGTGCATTTTGCCCAACATGTCAACTTCTCCAAATAACTATAGTTAGATTATGTTCTCCCTACCCCTGTGGTTATTGTTGTCCCCTACATTCACTTTTATTTTAAAAAACACCCTCTTACCATTTTTGTTCACTTTCTGAGTAGTTGTGGAATATAGAGGAAATTGATACAGCATTTTCAAGCGAGGAATACAAACACTTCAGTGGGATCTCAAGAGACATCATAATATATTCTGGGACATAGTCCAAGAATCCTTGTGTGTTGGCAGATACGTATTTTGTGACAAGATGTTACAATGAGTTAAAAACTGCCTCAACAGCTGTTCCAAATAAATGCATGATGTAGCATACCTGAGTACCAATAAGCAATTTGTGGTGGTTTTCATACAGAGTAAAGCATTGACTGAAATCTTGTCAATAGACATGTTTTGCTCAAATAACTTGCAAGGTAAACAGTATAGTAGGCCAGAAGCATGCTGCACTTATTGGACAACCAGAACTTGAACCAGTGGGCTTAATAATAACTGCAATGACTCAGCTATTACCTTGAAATTACTGAAGTAAAACTTCTTGCTTTGCTTCCCTCCCAATTTTGGGGCTCTTCCAGCAGTTCCCTATATCCCATCCTGCTTTGACCAGTAGTGCTGAACTCCAGAAGAGGTTTTCAGGGAAGAAGAGAGGATAGAAAACATCTGTGAAGCTCCTATCTTGTGATCAAAACCAATCAATGATTTTGAAGTAAGGGGACATATGTGGTCACTTGGTCAATTCAAGAGTGATGGTCTAATGAGCTGCTTAAAGTTGGTCAAATCTGCTGGCCATAGACATTCTTATATTAGATAAGCTACAAGCAGAAGCTACACTTCCTTTGTGTTATCATGAGAATTGAATGGCTAAACAATTACTTAAGATTGTTGCTCTGCAGGGTCAGGTCAAAAGTCTTCTAATCCAGAATTTTGCTACTACAATAGCTAACCAAATACCTAAGGAGAAGCCCGTGAGCAGGCCTTGAGTAGAGTAAGCTCCTCCTGCGTATGTTCTTTAAACACATAAAAATGTCCAAGGCAATGGAGCAACTCTCTATTTGGGATACTTTTGCTTTGAAAAAAGATGAGTAATGGGAGACCTCATAGAAGTGTATAATACTATGCAAAGTAGGTAGAAAACGTATAGGAAGAGGTCTTACACTTCTTTTATAATACCAGAACCCAATGTTGAATGCTGGAAATTAAAGACTGACAAGAGAGAGGACTTCTGTGCATCATACATAGCTAAATGATGGAATATGCCGTCACAAGGCATAGTGATGACCACTAATTTGGACAGCTTTGAAAGTTTGTTAGACATTTATCTTTAACTGGGTAAAACTATCAATGGCTAATCATTTGTAGTTACTATATATTACCTCTGAATTCCACTTGTTAAGAAACAGGACCAGTAGTGTGGATTGCACTTAGGCCTTGCTTGTGGCCTTACCATAGGCAATGGGTTGGTCACTGGGTCAACAGAATGCTGGACTAATAACTCTGGTTCAGGAGAGCTCTTCTTGTTTCCTTCTCCCTGAAAAGGTTTAGGGAATAAGGCCACATACCTGAGAGCTAGTGAAGAAATGTCAGATAAGTCTGTCAGGGCACTTTGTCAGTACGGTGCACCTGTGCTCTGTGCAGGGGTTCCGTTCCAACATGCCCTGCATAAAACAAAAAAAAATATGAGCACTGCATCTAAGTGTAGTCAATGGATGCAATGTGCACATGCCTGCGGCAGTGTTGGTGGACACCCATCACATCCATTGACTGTAATAGGATGTGATGCTTTACATAATCTCACATTCATGCAAGTGGCGGTCGCAGCCGAAGAGGGTGCACAATAGTTACATGATCGCAATGACAGCAAGTGACGCCAACTTCACTGAGTTGAGTTCATTGAGCATTGCTCCATATGGTAATTATAACAATAAATCTTTTTACATCAGATAGAATATAAATGGATATACATCTGTTTTATAAAACCATAGTTTGATAAATGAACAGCCACCTTTCCAGTCTGTATAGAAATACAGCACCAGTTGACACTAAAACCTCTTTTCTAGATGCTGCTCTGTGTCGAAGTGGGGTGAGGAGCACAATGTTTTTGCTGCAATTATGGAATTTTTCAGCCTTTTCTTAGATTTTATTTCCCAGTGGATTAACATTTCAGGGCAGCATCACAGACAGAGAATAAAATTCAATTAATTGAATATGAAATATTTATAACCCTGATCTATATGTCTATCAAAGAAAGGCCCTTAATAAACCTTCTCATTAGAATGGACTAGTGACTCATGTCTTTGCTTTTGTAGTCATTTGGAATTTAAATCCAGTTAATCTACTGTCCTTGTGAATATGATTTAATTATTTGAGAAAGAAAAAAGCCATTTTCAGGAGATAATGATGCATAGTGAGCGGGCAAAAAGGCGTGGGGAAATGTTGATCACAGGAATATTCTCTCTTCCTGCTGCCCCCATTTGAAAAAGGCACAATAAGTCCTACTGGTGCCCCAGGTTTTCTGAGAAACCTAGAAACCTGCACAGAAGAAAGAGAACTCTTTGTAATGCATATTATCCAAAAACCTTTAGGGGCATGGAACAGTAAAATTTTGGAGCTCACATAATTGTCCTTCTGCCAATCCTTTTCTCTCCTAACATAGGCCCTTTCTACTCTCTAGCTTTTCACAAAGTTATCCAGTGGGGATCCTGGCAGTAGATCTACCAGGAGGGGAGTGTGACCCCCCTCTGCACTGGCTGGTTCCCTGCAGAAGGGAGCATGATGGCCATGCCTCTTCCTTCCACAGTGCAGCTGAGTACTTTCCCAAGTTGCGCTGGGGCAGAAAGCGCAGCCATCCCAGTTCTATGGCTTCTGCAGCACAGGTAAGTGTGGGATGGTGGTGTAATTGATGCCGGAAAAGCTGTCAATGATTTAATTTGCAGTTGCACTGCCTGAAGACAGGAGAAGAATGGGATTGTGACAATGTCATACAGAAGCGTTGTCACAGTCCCATCTTTCTCCCATCCCCACTGCAGAATGGGAGGGTGCTGCAGAAAGGGCCATACAGTAACTGACTATAATGATTAGAGCACTGGATGCATTTCAGCCTACAATATTTAATTGCCTCTTCAGGGGGTAATAAAGATAAAAAGGATAATAACAACAACAACATAACAGGATACAAGTTACAGCTTGCTCTATCAATTATATATGCATGTAAAATGTCTCCGTTTTAAAACCACTTATTAACATTATTTGAAAAAGTAGAGGCAAGTGTACTAAGTGTACCAAGGACATCCTTATCATAAAAATTCTACAGCAGATGGAAAGTTAGGGGATATGTGAAACCTCAAATTTTAAAGTAGATGGATGTACTCCACGTCTACATTTAGACCATGGGGAACTAACACGCCCATTGTCAATATCCAGTCCATTTATTTTAAAGCAGGATCATCTCATTGTAGGAAAAAGTTTCTAAAGCACCCAAAAAGCAGATCTTTAAAGGAGTCACCATGTTTCAAAAAGAATGGTCAACCAAAGGGCAACTGGCCTGATCTCTTTGGTTGACCATTTTCTAGAATGTGATGACTCCTATAAAGATCTTCAGTTTGGGGTGCTTGAGAAGCTTTTTCTCAACTCTTCCCCTCAGTTGGAAGATATGTCCCTGCCATGTGCAATGTGTCCTGCACCTCTAAATGAACATGCTGTGCTCAGATATACTGCAGATTTTGTTGCTTTTACACAATCAAAAGAGACCTCCAAATGATCCTGTGATCGACAGCCTTGCTTAGATTTTGCAGTCTGAGGGCCATGGCTTCCTTTATGGAATCATTTTACCTGTGATGTCGTTGTCCTCTTGTCTTACTCCATTATTTTCCCCACCGTTATTGTTTTTTACAGTGAGGCATGTTTTCTCATAAAATGCCCAAACTACAATAGCCTCAGTTTAGTAAAGTTGTTAGGGGATACGATCCTTGTTCTGAACTAAGTAGTACTGAGGTAAGATTAAACTGCAAGTCCAGTCGGCATCCATAACTGAAATGACAATTGAGGCCTCTCTTGTACTTCACTTCAGGGTAGTGTTGCCAGCCTTTCGAAAATACCGTTTCCAGATGCTACCTTGCGTCGTTGTCTTCTGGTTGTGATCCCAGCAGTGCCTTTGGCAGAAAAGGAGCGTGGCGGGAACACTGTCCTCTGCACCCATCTTCCTGTGGAAGGGAGCACTAGGGGCACACTTCTTCCTTCTGCAATGCAGTTGGGCTCTTTCCTATGCTGCACTGGGGTAGGAAGCATCTCCATCGCACTTCTGGCCCTTCCACATAGCTGGGGAGGATAACAGCATTGCACAATCGGGGGTCATCGATGGAAAAACTCCATCAATTATTTACCCCGTGATCACACCGCTGGCAACAGAGAAGTGTGGGACCGCGATGACATCATGCAGAAGTGTCATCATAGTCCTACTCCTCTCACGTCCCCATGCCAGGCTGCAGTCATCGTGAAGAAAGTGCCCAAGAAGGGACAGTTGAAATTCATGACAAGCTGGGCTGAAAAATCAGGAAGTAGCTTTTAACTAGTTTGTGTGCTTCTGAAATACCAAATGAAGGTTCTGATACCAGTTAAATTAGTCATGTGTTTACAGCAAAATTAACATATTATCCACATTCATAAATTAAACAATGCCCACATATCTGTCTTTATGAAGAGCCCACACCCCATTTTTTCCCCTTTGGCATCTTGTTCAGTCTATATAAAAGCAAAAACTTTCCAATCCTCCAAAAAGAGTTAGGCCTTGTAATAAGGGACACCTGGCAATGCTGCCTCAGGAAGCAAAATCATTTCAGCCAGCCTTGTTTCTTAAAAATTCATAATAATGAGGAGAGCTTGTGAGCATTAGCTAGGGTAATGGAAGACAAGGTGGCATGATTCGTAGCTAGGTGTTTTTAAAAAATTCTCTTGTTTGATATGTTAAAAACTACTAAAGTTCAATGAGCATTCATAGTGGAGAGTTTTATATTTCCGATTTACAGGAAAAAGGACATGCATACTTAAGTAGCTGTCTCTATCTACCCTGTGATGTTGTCTTCTGCTTCTCCTGTTCTCTCTCAGGTTTGGAAAGAGATTCAGCTCAGCTGGAAAATATCATTTACAATCTTCTTACAAGTATTGTTCCTGTATCTTCTATTCATGAAAGTCTCCAGTAAACAAATAAAATAAAAATTAGAATATCAGAACTAAAATTAAATTAAATCAGACCTCTGATCTATTAAGTTTACTGCTTCATATTCGTCAGGAGTACTCCAGGGTATCAGATAAAGGTTTTTCCCAAAGCTCCCTGGAGATGCGAGGGACCGAACATTGGAATGCATATCCTCCCACTGTCCCAGTTTGGCAGGGACAAGCCCCAGTTAATTCTTTGCCATCCCATTTTCTCAGTTGCTTTTAAAATGCTCCAGTTTCTCTCTCCTCCTCCAACTTTCCCCCTTTGTCTTTGGTTTACTTCAGATCCTGCAAACAAAGTTGAAAATGCAGAAGTAGTTTGCGCTCAATTAATTCAGCAGAAGGTAGAAGACAGGAGAGGGGGAAGAGTTTTCCCCTTCTGAAACTCAGTACATAAATTTCAAAGTTTCTCGCTTAAAATAGTCATTTTGTGTGTTCTTTCTCATTAATAATGTTTGTCTTTTTGTTGGTTGTCCATACTCTTTTGACCACACTCAGATGTGGTTCAGCCACATGGATCTCAGTTTTCATCTGCAAAATGTTGGAGAGTATGGGAAAGTCCACATGCAAACAATGTGCTCTACCATTGAGCTATGGTCCTTCCCCAAATCAGCCATTTCCCTACACCTCCAGCTTGGTGCGCAGTTGTTAGCAGGAAATGTTTATTATTCCTATTGTGAAAAGCTCAGCTAACTTTTACACATCAAGCTGCTGTTAGAAGCACAGGAGCTGGTAAGACCATTTTTTTCCTAACCGGCTGGCAATGCTGACTTGCCTCTCAGGCTTTCTGTTTTAATTTTTTACTTCCACACAGTTGCATTTCTTGAGCTCAGCTGTCTTTTTGCCAGCCATGGTGTACCAGCCAGCTTATCCATTCAGTTTTGTTTTCATTATGTTGGCATGCTGTGATGTTTCAAATTAATTTTAATATCCTCCTCCCCCATTTGAAGGCCTCTTTAAAACACTTTTGTTCTTCCTGCTCTGGTGAGCTGGGATCTGTCAGGAATCCAGAGAACAGCTTTAGAGGCCATGTGATGTTGTGTGGTAAACTGCTTCTTAGTTTGCTGTCAGCGCTAGTGTTCTTAGCTGTCACCTGCTTGATTCTTATTAATTTGTTAAAAAAATGGACTAAAACAACTAACTTCGTTGTTATTCACTTATGGTGACCCTAAGGCAAATCTATCATGGGGTTTTCTGGGGATGACGGTAGGTGATGTGCCCAATGTCACCCAAGAGGTTTCCATGGCTGAGCAGGGAATCAAACCCTGGTCTCCAGGGCCATAGTCCAACGCTCAAATCCCTAAATCATGTTGGCTCTCAAATGTTTAACTACCTAACACTTATTATTCTTGATCTCTAAAATCAAGTCCTGGCAATAATGAAACAGTACCCTTCACTGGATGTCTGGTGGCAGAATGATGGAATCCAGTGGAAAGGGGAGGGAATGATCCCCTTCCTCACTGCATGTCCCTTGTGCATTCCCCACCCCTCACCCCAGCTGGCTCTGTAGGGCTGAAAGAAACCACCTCTATCAGTTTTCAGGGAGCATTAGAGAGTTGTAGGGGGAGGGAAAAGAAAGTTGTTTTGTGCTACTACTGCAATGCAGGGTTTAGGTCAAAGATTCATTATCATAATGTGAGACAAGACCAGTTTGCTCTTCAAAAACGTTAAATAATGTGATAGTCTATGAAAAACTATGTTCATCAGGCTGGGAGTCTGGAGATTATTTCTGATGACTTGTGTGACCCTGAAACCAATACCTTTTCAATATCACCTCAGCTGAAATAGCCTTTGGCAAGCTGCTGCCCCTCAGTTTTTTTATTTGCAACGTAAGGATAACAAGAATGCTCTGCTTTTATGAGCCATTGCAAAGACTGATGGGACAGTGTCTGTAGAACTCTGAATATTTGGAATTATTGCTATCAATATGAACAGTTGGAGAAGGACTGCCAGCATACACCCAACAATATAAGATGGGGGACACTTGGCTGGATAACAGTATGTGTGAAAGGGATCTAGGAGTCTTGGTGGACCACAAGCTGAACATGAGTCAGCAGTATGATGCAGCAGCCAAGAAAGCCAACGCAATTCTTGGTTACATCAATAGGAGTATGGTGTCAAGATCAAGGGAGGTAATGGTACCACTCTATTCTGCTTTAGTTAGAATTCATCTGGAATACTGTGTCTAGTTCTGGGCACCTGAACTGAAGAAGGATATTGACAAGCTGGAGCATGTCCAGAGGTGGGCAACCAAAATGGTGAAGGGTCTGCAAGCCATGCCCTATGAGAAGTGGCTTAGGGAGCTGAGTCTGCAGAGCAGAAGGTTGAGAGGATACATGATAGCCATGTTTAAATATTTGAAGGGATGTCATGTCGAGGAGGGAGTGGGCTTGTTTTCTGCTGCTCCAGAGACTAGGACAAGGAGCAGTGGATTGAAGTTGCAGGAAAAGAGATTCCACCTGAACCTGAGGAAGAACTTCCTGATGGTCAGGGCTGTCCGGCAGTGGACTATGCTGCCTCAAAGCATGGTGGAGTCTCCTTCTTTGGAGGTTTTTAAGCAGAGGCTGGATGGCCATCTGTTGGCAGTGCTTTGATGTGGGTTCCTGCATGGCAGGAGGGTGGACTGGATAGCCCCTGTGGTCTCTTCCAACTCTATGATTCTATGATAAGCTTCCCAATCATCATCAGCTGGCATCCTAAGATAACATCAGGCACCTGTGTGGCCCAGCAAGGTATTTGCCTGGGCTCTCTGACTGCCATTTTAACCTCTGCTGTGTGCCCCTGAGTGTTATTTGAAATAAAACGCTGGCTCCCAGTTACCTTTAGAATGCTAATAGCAAGTAAGTTTCAAGGATCCATGAATATCAGATGGTTTTATCTGAGGGTAAAGCTAATTCAAATGTGGAGCAGGCCCTAACAGTTCATGTATCTTTTAACACACATTAAGAAGCAGAAACAGACATGACAGGATTTCTTTTTTCTTAGGCAGTCCTGGTTTAAGGTGCAGACTGTTTAGGAAACAGGTGACAAATCCAAAAGATGATTCAAAATGAAGGGAAAGGAGGTATATTCCAATGTGTGCTCAGTGAGATTTTGAAACATATTAAGATTTAGGCCATTTCTGCACTAGACTCTTATAGCATTATTATTCCACTTTCAACATCCTCTGGAATCCTGGGGTTTGCAGTTTAGGGAGGGGCCTTTGAGGCCTCTCCCTAAACTGCAAACCCCAGGATTCCAGAGGATGTTGAAAGTGGAATAACAGCGCTACAAGAGTCTAGTGCGGAAATGGCCTTAGTTAGTGTATTATTGAAATGAATGCAGTTGTGCCAGTACAACACTTAAACAAGGGGTCTGTGTTTGAGAGTAATTTTTGAAAAAGGTCCACTCCTGATGACATTACTTATGTCTCTGTATCCATCCAAATAAAGCAAAGAACAAACCTTTATAACACTGAGGTTCAATTTAATTCCCGGGGGGGGGGGGCGGGAGGAGAGCAAGGAATAGGGTGGCTCTTCTATGGAAGAAACAACACTCAGAATTGTTTTGGTGGAGGCAGAACAGCCAGTTTCAAATGTTTATTTTAAATCTTTAAATGTTTATTCTTGATGTTTATTCCTCCAACTGTCCTGATTGTCAGTCCTGATTAATCCTCTGGTCTCTCACTTGTTTCACCTGCCAGTTTCTGCTTCCCACTTTCCCCCTTTGTCCTCAGCTTACTTCAGTTGCTGCAAACTAAGTTCAAAGTGTAAAAGTAGTTTGTCCTCAATGAACGGGGGCCGGGGGGAGGAAGAGAGGAAAGGAGAGGAATTTTACCAGTAGATTCTGGCAAAAGCAAACTGCTCCAGTGTCTCCTAGCTTGTGTGTTCTTCCCCATTAATAACTTCTGTCTTCTTAACCACAGTTTGATACTGCTTGGCCACAAATCTCCCAGTTTTCATCTACAAAATGTTGGGTGATGTGGTCTCTGAGAATATAATTCAACACTTATCCATGCAGGCAGCATATTTTAGGTTGGGACAAGCATTCTCTCCTCAATTTAATACATGTGTGTCAGTGAGATTTTTGGTCTTTTCCTGCCAGTAGGCAAAGACCTTTCTGTTTATTCAATCTTTTCTGTGTCAACTATCTGTTGCTGAAAGGTTGTTAATTTTTGTGTTATATTTTTTTCATTATTACTATATCTTAAAGATCTTGAGAAACTGCTTTAAAGCTTTTAATTTGTTTGCTTAATTTTTTAAACTTGTTATCCATTGGTTTAATTTTATTTTGTTTTACCTCATATTGTGACTTGCATTAGGTCCCATACTGGGAGAAAGATGGGATATAAATTAAACAAACAAATGAAGTCTGATGGCCATTTTAAAAAAAGAGTTCTGCTTCAAGCAAACATTTGTTTTCTTTCTCTGGATATTTGGGTACTGTGGGATAACCTTGATTTTTCACTTACAAACATTCCTTGGAGATATGAGACATTTTTATATCCTGCAGCACATTGGAATTCTCATTGGCATCAAAAAATGCTCCAGATTAAAGAACACAGTAGACTTCCTTTCCTTTCCTTTCCTTTCCTAAACATGGGCTAAGTGAACTTCTGGTTAATATTTAATATCACATAATATTGCTGTGTATTCTTAACAGACCAAATTAGCCCCCTTCCTTTTTAAAGGAAGGAGATTTGTGCGTTTGATGATTGTATCAAGTATATCACTCTCTTAACTTGTTTATGATAGTGCTTCTTAAGCCCAAACTGTGCGTGATCCATGTCCTCGTATCAAGGTCTGCCCCAATGGTATCTGATATGGAAAACAGGGGTGCAATTTAAACTACCAGTGGGAGAATCTCTGCATCCAACCCACTACTATTTAATCCCTTCAGTCTTTCCCCTGATTTCCATGGTTCTGGGAAGGTTGGGTGCTACTAAAACCCAGTCTGTCTATACAGGGCATGGAACCCTGCCTTCCTTGGCATTTGGTCGCCTGATTTTGACATGATGAAACAACACAAGAAATACAGAGGTTAGGTCTCTGTGTGGCCTGTTATCCTATTCCGGGGCTTGATTTCTAGTAGATGTCATGTGTGATGAGACCTACTGAGGCTGACATGATTTCTTCCAAATGTGTTCCTGCCAGCACCTCCAAGTCTCCAGGTCACTATATTTAAAAATGAAGTGGCAAAAAGTTCAGAAACAATCAACTGCTTTTAAATCAAACAGAAAAAATGGCTAACTCTGGCTTACTATCCTGACAATCAAGATCCTAAGAATAATTCACCAGTGATGCAGCCAGCATCTTTGTTAACCACTCAGGGGCGGAAGACAATTTTTAAACACTCAAGGTTCTTCTATAGGGGTTGGACAGATCCCAGAGGGAACATAGACCATTTCTGCAATACACTGTTACAGAGCTATTATTCCACTTTCAACCTCCTATGAAATCCTGGGGTTTGTAGTTTAGGGAGGGGCATTTAGCATTCTTAGTCAGAGAGCTCTTTGGCTTCAGTAAACTACAAACCCCAGAATTCCACAGGATGTTGAAAGTCGAATAATAGCACCATAACTGCATAGTGTGGAAATGGTCTGATTGGTCAAGGGCTGATAAGGTGGCCTCCAGTTGATTCTTGAAGACACCCAGTTAGGCAGTGATTAAGAGAGGAAATTAGCCTGTGATATAAAAAAATTCTGCTTGCCACACTTCAGTGTCTAATATTGTTCAGAATAACTTCATTATTCATGATGTTTATGGAAAGGATGTTGGAAAAGTTGCTTTTTGGACTATTGCTCCTAAAAGCCTTAGCCAGAATGGCCAGAAGGAGATTTGGATGTGAACGTAATAGCCAATGTGAGCCCTGGCAAAAATCAGACTTTGCAAATTCCTCTTTTATTTTTTACCTCGATAAAAAGGAGGGGGCTGAAAAACACAGTCAAGGGCACAATATATTCTCCCGGATGATAGAAGCAATAGGTGGTTCTGTCCAGGTTTTCTAAAATATCTCATTTCTTCAGCATGGGTTGTTATGTTATCTTCTTCTTTTAGATGCTACAATGCAATCATCCCTAAGCCATTCAGTGTTTTTGGTTTCCACCTGCTGGGCTAATACCCCAGTGCCTGAGATGTCTTTGAAACCTGAATGTTTCTAAGCAGCAGCTGAGTCATCAGGGATGGCTGCGAATTGCCCTTTTTAAAAAAAAAAAAAAAAAATTGTGTTATTTCTCTTTTTCTCCCCCTCCATCCTAACATCAGGCTGCTAGTGAAAATACCTTTTCAGCCCTTGCATTGTTATTGCCCCTATAGATGATGGCACCTTTAATGTGTCCTATTCATTGTCATAATGGCTGCACCTGTGTGTAGAGCAAGCCTATTGCAACTGCAGCAGCTGTGGGCTGTAATTGCACACACAAAAAAGGCCTTGTTTTCTGTTTTTCTCTCTAAAAGCATCATGGGTGCGTGCACATGCAGTAACGCTCTCTGATGGTCAACATATAAGGATTTGGGACCTTTCCCTTTTTACAGGCTTCCCTATAAATAATAGAGAAGCATGATTACAACAGGTACAAATCCCACTCCCCCCATGTCACAATCCCAGTCTTTCTCTATTGACCCCTTTCCTGCATCAGCTATTTGTTCAATAAATAGCTCAGCCAAATAACATTAATAACATCACGTCTGATTTGGCATTAAGGGTTGCCAAGTCCAGTCTGAGACACCAGTACCCAGAAAAGTTACTTCTTGGATGGTTTCCATATTTACACAGTCAGCATCTCATGGTTCAGTGTAAAATGAACGATGAATAAATAAATAAAATTTCTGCACTATGTGAAATACAAGCATATCTCAGTTAACAAAACCTCTGACATAGGAGCTCCTTTTCACAAAGTCTTTTTATGCCTGCTTTGTCCGCTTTCCTTCTTCTGCCTGTTTTCATCCTCTGTCTAGCTGCAAGGCTTTTAGCAGCTTAAGGTGGGAAAAAAATGAGATTTTACTCCAGCCAGTCCTAATGTAGCTGTGTGTGCTTGCCTACAACAGGGAAGGTAAACAGCAGCTCCTGCGAGAATTCCTTTTTAAGCATCCATGAAATGCAAAAGGAGGTGAACAGATAAACCTGTACCAGCTCCCCTAGTATGCTTAAAAAGAAAACAGAGTACAGATTTGTAAGTTTTACCACCAAAATGGAAATCATAAGAAAGGTGGAGGCCTGTGAAAGAAAAAATTGTCACTGGATAGATTTTGAAGAAGCTTTCCGTTTTATATGTTTATTTATTAAGTTCAACCATCATTACGAATCAGCACAATAAATATAAATCAATATACAATAAATCCATATGTATTTGTTGCCATACACTCCATAAGAAATATCAACCAACAGTATGAATCCAGTATTACAGTATTATTCAATACTCAGTTGTACCCCCCAAAAAGATATATGAAAGAGATCAATAATTAGATAATTAAGTTTGTCTGTAACTAATATAACCTAGAAGAACAGTCATTATTTTACCCTAACAATTATTATACCCCAGCCAAGACCTATTCTATATATTCAGTATTTCTTATCTAGAGTATTGTTATGAAAATCTAATATAAGAATCTAATGAAACTTAGATTTAACGAACAAAAAAGGGAAGGAATACGAGAGAGATACAAATATAAGCAATATAAGAAGTAAAAAAAAGAGGGAAAAGAATAAAAAGGGGGAAAAAGAGGAAGGAAAGGGAAAGGAAAAGAAAAAAGAGAAAGAAAAAAGAAAATGAAAAAAGAGAAAGAAATAATGTGAGTGAAATAAGACTATGAAAAGAAAAGATAACATAATATATAAAATGAATTTACAACTCTATTTTATGATTTACAGTTCTAAAAGAGATATTTCTCCCCATCTTTCTTTCTATACACTTTTTAGAGCATTCCATTCTTGATTCAACATGTCTATACTTTGATTTTGCATGAGCATAGTTAGCATATCCATTTGGTACATGTCACGAAGCTTGAATGACCATTCTTCAGATGTTGGGATTTCTTTAATTTTCCATTTACTTGCGTACAATAGCCTGGCTGCTGTTATCCTATATAAAAGAAGCCTTCCATATGTCTTTTCATCACTCCCGTTAATTCCTTTCAGTATATTTAATAAAAATAACTCTGGAGACATAGATCCGTAAACCTGTTATTGCTCGAATTTGATTATAGATTTCCCTCCAAAATATTCTGGCCATTTTACATGTCCACCAGACATGAAAGAAAGTACCTATTTCCTCATCACACTTCCAACATTTATCAGATATATTTTTATTTATATTCACTAGCTTTGTGGGGGTCAGATGCCACCTGTAAAATATTTTATAAAAAATTTTCTTTAAGGGCAATACATTTTGTAAATTTCAAATTCACTGTCCATGCTTTTTTCCAGTCCCCTAGAGCGGTTGCATGCCCCAGATTTTGGGCCCACTTAATCATGTTATCCTTGATGGGTTCTTTCTCCAATTCTAATTTCAATAAACTTTTATATATTAGTGATAGTATATGATCCTTGTCATCCAATAATTTAATGTCAAAACCATTTCTTTTTCAAGTGTTCTCTAGCAGGAAGCTTTCAAGTGTTCTCTAGAAAGATGAAAATGTTTTTGTTTACTTATGTAAGGCTTACTTGACCTAGTTGTTATATTTCACATGTACGTATTGTTAATTTTGAATACGAAGTTTGCTGAAACTTATCAAACTGCTTTTCCCTCTCTTTTCCCTCATTCTTTCTTTTGGTGGTGTACAAAGTTTCCCTGTTCTTTCCATCTTATTTCTGCCTCTGAAACCAAAATTTGTGTTAAAGAAGTAATGGCCAGAAACACATCTACTTGGTTAATTGAAGTATACCTATAGAATAAAGAATAAGAAAAAGTACACTGAGCTTGGTACACTGTTTCATCAGTGAAGAGGAAAGGAATTTGCCAATACCAACTAACTAAGAAAAATACATAACCAGATCTGTTTTTCTTCTTCAGCAGTAGGGAAAGGTGAACAAACAAACTGCTGAAACTTCACTGAGATAACAATAAAGATTATAATCTCATATCTAGGCAGTGAAATACTATTTACGTGCATCTACATAGCATTTGTTGTTTTTGTGTGTCTTCAAGTAATTTCTGACTTATGACAGCCCTCAAGCTAACCTATCATGAAATTTTCTTGGCAAGAATTTTTCAGAGGGATTTTGCCTTTGCCTTCCTCTGAGGCTCAGGGGGTGTGAGTTGCCCATGAGTTTCCATGGGTTGAACCATGCTCTCTGGAGTCATAGTCCAGTGCTCAAAACACTGCATGTCACTTGCACCTCTAGGTAGAATTATTTGTTTAAGCAGGTCGGCAATGAGTATCAGAAATGTGTAATTTGTTAATTTAATTTCATAGGTTCTTGCCATCAGTTTGCAATATTTCAACACTGGGTATAGGCAGTTCCCTCAGACTCTGTTTCTAGCTCTTCTGTGACCTGCATTCTACTCATTCAGCAATTTCCTTGAAAACGCTGCAATTTTCCTCTGCTTTTCTAGCCCTTTTTGAAGTTCCTTAGGTCCTGTAGTTTCTACTTCCACTCACCCTGTCCTCAACTTCCTTTGCCAACAAAATGTTCACTGTATCATTGATGGTTTCTCCACACTTCCCTTGTTCCCTTGTTGCAGATTAACTTCTCTGGAGAAAAACAATGGAACTGCTACTTTGTTTCCAAAATCAACATTTTTTTGCCATCTACCTGGATAAAAAACTTTGGTGATTCCTTCTTAGGCCATATATACTGCCAGAATCCACAGGACCTCTTGTCTACTTTTTGGTTATTTTACTAAAGTTACTGTACTGCCTCCCCACATATTGCTCCTTCATTGCCATCTTCTGTGAATAGATCACCTGAATTAATCTGTTCTGATTGTCCCTTACTTCTCTACCTATTTCCCAGATCTCTTTCTTCCCTCATCTTCCTCCAAACTTTCTTCTACCTCAGCTTTGCATGACAAACTACTATTTTATTGGCTAGATTGGCTGAGAAATTCCAGGAGATGTAGTCCAAAAAAGGAAATTCTAGAACATTTGGGAGGAAAGGATGTCAATGATGTTTGCTACTTTCAGTATTGGCTGAGTTCACCCTTCCCAATCACTTTTGGAACAATGGCATGTCTCTGACATTCTGGGATGAACATATTGGTGACTGCTAAGAAGAAAACACTGACTGATGCTTTGACAAAACCGGTTAGGTTTTTAAAATCATCATCATCATCATCATCATCATCTGGTAGCAACAAATATCCAGATCCAAAATAGATAACAAATGAGATTTTAAAGAACATAACAGTTTTAATAAGCAGCAACAGAACCACTGTGGCTTTCAGCAGCAAAATGAGCAGAATCCTGAAATGGAGAACAGAGGGAGTCTCAAATACTGCTTGTTCCTTGGTTGCTAATCTTACCAAGGAGGAAAAATAAATTTAGGGAAAGATCTGTTTAATGCAGATAGAAAATGCAGTAAAAAGAGGATCTTCATAGATTATAGAATTAGATCTGCATAGTTAGATCAGCAAGATCAAAAGTTAGATCATGAACAACAAATGATGTGAACAATGACTGAACAGGGAAAAGACAGGATTTAAAACAAGCATGGATAGATCAATTTGAAGACTGCTGCTAAAAGCAAAGATTATCTACAATCTTTGAGCTGGC
Source organism: Iguana delicatissima (assembly GCA_948472985.1). Taxonomy (NCBI): domain Eukaryota; kingdom Metazoa; phylum Chordata; class Lepidosauria; order Squamata; family Iguanidae; genus Iguana; species Iguana delicatissima. Next base: position 214,785 of record CAOKZL010002073.1, on the reverse strand, counting down.
TATTCACTGAGCTAAACAAGTGAATGTAGGGCTAGGCAGCAAATTGTGACTGTGTAGTCCATATACAGTCTTCCCTCCACATTTGCAGGTTTGACCATCACAAACTTGATTATTTGCGAGGCACCTACTTGCCTCCCCCCATTCTCCCCCTGCCATTGGTCTGGATTTTGCCTGGGTAAGCATCTCTTCCTTTGTTGGAAATGGGCAAAAAGCAAGTGAACAGCAGGGGGCAGCCCCATGTGCATGACTTTTCTGGTCATGTAGTTGCCCCTTTCCATTTGCTTGCCTTTTGCCTGGGTGCCTGGAAGGCAGCACACCTGGATGAAACGCAAGGGAATGTGGGGACAGTGTGTGTGCACCCCTTCTCCAGGCATATGGCTGCCCCCTCCCATTCTGTAATCTGTGTGTGTGTGTGTGAGAGAGAGAGAGAGAGAGAGATATTTGTGTTGAAGATCAACAATATCTGGTGGGGGATTGGGTTCTGTTTCAATACCACAATTTGTGAATGGTTGTCTGTGTTTGTCAATAAACTGACACTCATTGTGGATGTGATGGTAAGGTTGATGATTGTGGTTCCTCTCAAACTTATTTAGGCCATATGCTTCTTCTGGATAGGGTCAGGTTTCCTCATGGGCAAGCCACCAAAAGATATAATGTTGTTTTGATGCCTCTTTAACACAAGATGGCAGACTTTCCACAGATTTTGCATGACAGTTAACAGAAAACAGAAATTTCTCAAAAACGCATTAAAATAAAAACACACAAAGGCAGCCACAATGATGGCCTTGCAGATCCATGAAAAGCAGCAAAAATTCAAAATCCACAGTTGGATTCAAAATCTGTTGGGCAATGCCCTATTAGGGCCAGCCAAAAATGTCTCCTAATAAAGGTATGGCTAACTGTGGATTTAAGCATTTCTTTTAGAATGTAGTTTTAAAACAGATATATTTGTGTTAATAAAGGCAGGACATGCTCTCTTTTTTAATGTCAATTTGTCACAAACTTCAGTAGGAATAAATTTTATTAAAAGGTATTAAATATTTCAGACCAGTAAATGACCAGTATTATAGCCTTTTGTGGGTCTTGTTCTAAGATGTGCCAGCTTCACAACACACTTTAATATCGATGCAGGTGTGTGTGTTCACAAAACAACGGCAGGGTGAAAATTCTCAAATATGTAAGAAGCAGGGCTTTGGTTTGTTTGTTTTGCCACTTGTGATTGTCATTTTGGTGACTATTATTATTATTTGGTTTTGGGATTATTTTCAATTGCCTTTTTAGAAGAGTTTTCCTCTAATTTGTCAAGGTGTGCTTCTGTTTGGTAAAATCATGCATGTGCGTTTGCTGACAGAAGAAGCATCTTTCCTGCCCCTCTGTTCCTTTGAATTATGCACAGATAAAATCAGACAGCCTCAGAGTGCTCAGAGGTTTTTGATTGGCAAGTGTAAATAAAATATAACAAAATTATCATTTGGTGAATGAAATTTTAATTGGCAAATGAAATAAAAACAGCAGGACACCCCTGGAAAAAAAAATGAACTTTTTGAATAAGAATCAGTTTTGTGGCTTTTGGGGAAAAGGAATGGCTAATAAGGCCATATTTGGATAATTTTTTTGGTGTGGTGTTTGCCCATTAAGTTCCACAGAGAAAGATGAAACTGATTACCAGTCTTTTTATATATTAAAAAGCAGGAAAAGGCAACCTAACATTATCAGCCTCATATCTTAGTCTCTGCCTAATTTTTTCATAACTATTAAATATTCAGGGGTAGTCAAATAAATAGGTGCAGAGGAATATGAGCTTGTGTTCCCAGAGTTGGAGACTATATGCTATATTTTTAAAGGAAGATCCTTATAGCTGGATACATATTTTCTGCAAGCTTTTGTGTAAAGATATTTCCAGGAAAACCTGTGTGCATTTCAAATTCCACGTATGTATGTCCTGTTGTAAATCATTTGCAAACATTCCAGCAGACAAAAAAAATTACATTCGTGTAGCTGTCAATAGCACTGTTGCGCAGAAGTACAAATTTTCCATTGACATTACAAGCAGTGACTCACAAATATGCATAATGTAGTAATTCATTACGTATGATAAATATTGGGTGACAAATTTGTGGAATGATTTCCTTTGTGAACTCTGTTGTGGATTTATAAATTCAAAAGGACTTTAAAGTTAATTTGCCTTTTTTCCATTCATCAAGTTCACTTTCTCTACTTTCTATTGTTCCTATTTAATTACAAAACCAGCACAGCAGAATTTTAAAAACTTCTTCACATTTTATGGAAAATAGCCTTTGACTATATGTCTTTTAAGACGGAGTAGAAGGCTATTTTCCAGAAAATGTGAAGAAGCTTTCACATTTTCTGTCTTCAAGATCTGTGTTCTTCACTCAGAATGTAAGAGAAATATTATCCCCTTAAAAGACATCTAGTCTTTTAAGAGGATCAATATTCTCTTATGTTCTCTTATGAGCTGGACAGAATGTTCTGCTTCGAAAAGGAAGACTTGGGTTCAGCTATGTTATTATGTGACCTGCCTAACCTACTTTGTAGGGTTGTTTAAATAACTCCTATGTCTCCTACCCCTGATCTTGGAATAAGGGCAGAATACAAATGTGATAGCTATGCAAATATAATTATCCTTGGTTTCACAATCTGCCAGATGTCACTGATTCAAGTTTTGGACCATCAGTGATTCAGATTCTGTTCAATCTTGGAAAAAGTGAGGTGTAACTGGGTAATGTAACACAGTCAGATAGTATCACTTTTTGTAATTGTGGTATTGTGATCCTATTTATAGCAGTATTATGCAGATTGTTTGTCAGTCTGTGTGTAATGGGTCCCCAAGCATGATCATCATTATAAACTGCCAGAGTTAAACAACTTAACTCTCCCTGGGGCTTTAAATACCCTAATGGAACCAGATCCCATCTGATCTTGGAAGCTAAGCAGGGTCAGCCCTGGTTAGTATGTGGATGAGAGACTACCAATGAATGCCAGGTGCTGTAAGCTATCTTTCAGAAGAAGGAACTGGCAAAACCATCTCTGAGTATTCTTTGCCTAAGAAAACCACATGATATTCATGGAGTCTCGAACAGGTGACTTGAGGGCACATACACACACAGTGGCTAAAACAACTTTGAATATCAAAGTGTCACAGAAATATAACCAGCTATTTACTGACTGCTTAGCAATTCATTTAAACATTCCTTTAAAACATTTTGCCAGCTTTATTATGTAAACCATGAATGTACTTCAGGTCAATTTGTTCTTTAAATATCTCAGGAAAATCGTTAGAGGGCCAACAGTACACTTATATTCTATCATTTCAAACAGTTATGTCCTATGATTATTTCCCACATTGTTTAATAGGTGGGCAAACCCAAAATATATGCAAGAAGCCTGCCCAGGGTTCTGAAATCTCCAATGTTCATCTGGCAAGTTACAGTCTATAGCTGTTCGGCATTTTTTTCTGTATTATACCATTGATTGCTGCTATTGTGTTAATTTCTTTTACATTTTCAGTAGTTAACATCACCTGAAATATTGCTAAATGCTGAAGAATGCGCATTTACAGGATTATAGCATGCTGAAAGGATTGCGTTGGCTACCAGTTTGTCTCTGGGCTGAATTCAAAATGTTAGTGATGACCATCAAAGATTTAAATAGTTTAAGCTGAGGATACCCTGGGTGCAATTGCTTTCTCCCTATGACCTAATATGTGTTCTGATTATGGTGGAGTCACAGTAGTCAAAGAAAAAGGAAAGGACTTTCTTAGTGTCTGTAACTAATTTGTAGAATTCTGTGCTCCAGGAGACTAATTTGGGCCCCCCTTTTTTTTAAATAATGTTTGCCATAGGTTTGTTTAGGCAGGCATGAGTTTTATTCGACATGAGTTCATTTTTTATTACATTTTATGATTGGCTTAAATTACTCTTATCCATCTTGTATGGTATGTAATTTTTTTTGTATAAATATCTGTGATTTGTTTGCATTTTTTAGCCACAGGCAATGGCTAATTTGTAAGAAATAGTCAATTGTGAAAAACATGCTTGCAAAATACCATATTTGCCAGCGTATCAGGCGCACCCCAGTTATACACTGGCAAATACTATTTGCTGGCGTATAAGACACACTCCATTTTCAAGCAGTATTTTTTTGGGGGGGAAGTGAGTCTTATACGCCAGCAAATACAAGTAAGTTTGTTTTTTATATGCAAATAAAGGTGAAGGGACTGAAAATGTAAAACTAATCTGGTAATTCCATAGCTCAGTCTCTAAAGCCACAAGTCTACTAAACGGCTTTAAGCAGCGCAACACCACTGCCATCTGCAATGAGTGGATGCAGACCTGCCATATAGGGCTGGTATCATGACAAATGAACCCGACTTTTGAACCCGACATAAATGTGAGATATTATGAGCAAGATCCAGAGCAGTTATTTTGCTGACAGAACCACTACTGCTAGTAGAACCAGGGGAAGGGGCAATTCCTCTTGTAGCTTCCTGCTCAGCTTCAAAACTTGATCAGGAAAGCTGAGACCCGCCCCACTGGGTTTTCATGGTGTGAAGTATTATAGAGGGAGACAGATGGGAAGAAAGACACATTGCACTAGAGGATGTCCACTAATGCATTTAGGCCTATTTCAACTGCATGATGATCAAACTGATAGTTGCTTTAAGTCTTCTTAATTCACAAAGGGCTGTGCTGTGGAAGTGGGAGGCTTCATATAACACCCATTCCTTCTCTTTGCTTGCCTTTTGTGGCTGTTGAAAAGTCACTCTAGATGGTCAGGGTACCCCTTTTAGACTGCAGTGGACTGTGTAGCAAAGATCTGTAGTGAGGGGAGGAAATCATTCAAAGCAGGGAAGTGGAACAGTAGTTGCCTGCTTTCTGTAAAATTCCACAAGGATTTTGCACAGAGGCACAACACTTTGCATTGCATAATAATCAGCTCTATCTGCCTTTCTTGTTTTTCTAGCTGTTTGAGAATTGGCCAGAGCCTGTTCACTTTTCACTCTGCTGCATCTAAGGAAAGAAGCTGCAGTCTCATTAGAGATGCCCATATTTGGAATTAAGAAGACAGAGATGTGGCTCATTTTTTCTTTTATGTTTTCACAGTGGTCTAAAGCATCTAGAAGAGAGATTTTGAAAAAGTAAGTTTCAGACTCCCCAGTACTAGCATGGTAATAGCATTTGCTTGTGAGGAGCAATAATCCCAGTGTTAAAAACTGAGAGGTGTTGAGATTTGTGCAAGAAACTATCTGTCTAAGGTCCTGTGCACACTAACCTGGGAGTAAGTTTTCCCCCAAATGAAACTTACTTCTGAATAGAAATTCCATTTTATTTAGTTTAACACTAGTCCCTTGCCCTTTACAATTCTGCTGATGCTAGCTGAGGTAACAGCAAAGTAATAGCATGGCAACAGGTCATATGTAATGGGTAGGATAGCCTATTCTGCAGCAGCATTGCATTTCTTCACAGGAAACCACCTCAAGCCAGAGATTTAGCCAAGAGATACTGCTTAAACCAAGGGTGGGGAATCTCTCAGCAGGAGGGCTGGATTCGATTTCAGAAAGGTTCTCAAGGGCCACATTCTAGTGGTGGGAATGGCCAAAGGGGTAAAAGCGGTTTTTCAATCTTTTAGAATTCAGGGAGAAACCACACAAATTTCAGGAAGTCACCAAATAATTGTGGGTGAATAGGAAAGGGTGAATAACCATCTGGGAGATTATGGGAGGTTAGATTAGGAAACTGGAAAGGGCTCGATTCAGGATCCAGAACCTAAGGGTCTTTCCGCACTACACTGTTATAGTGCCTTATTATGCTTATAGAAGCCTGGGATTTGGAGTTTAAGAAGGGGCATTTAGCATTCTTAGTCAGAGAGCTCTTTGGCCTCATTTAACTACAAACCCCAGAATTCCACAGGATATTGAAAGTGGAATAATAGCACTAGAACAGTGTAGTACAGAAAGGCCCTAAAATTCTCCAGTTAAGGAGTATGGAGTTCTTTCTCAGATGACATTTGGTAAGACTAAAGAGGCAGGAATGAAAGCATTCCACAAATGGCCACATTACATAATTATTTTTATTGTTAACTTTATTTATACCCTGCCATTTCCTAAAACTGGGATTCAAAGTGGCTTACTAATTAAAACTGTTGTATTGTCATGTGCCGTCAAGTTTTTTCCAACTTATGGCGACCCTAAGGCAAACCCTATTATGGGGTCTTCTTGAGAAGATCTTTCCAAAATGGGACTGCCTTTGCCTTCCTCTGAGGCTGAGAGAGTGGTGTTACCCTGTAAACTGGGGTCCTGGGAGGGGCACCCAAATAAACAACCAACAACAAGCAAGATGGGGAAAATTAGCTGGAGCAGTCTCTTGGCTAACAAGAGGCAGGGCAACGCAGCGAGACCTTTTATCCTATGTATACCGGTTCAGGTCAGTGAGGAGTCAAGCAGTTTAAAATGCTAACAGTTTTTATTAAGCAAAGAAAATAATAAAACTCAAACACACCTAACTAGAGAGGAAAGAAAGAGAGTTTAGAGAAATAAGCAATACGCCACCTGTCCGAAGTCCTGTAGACACCAATTGGGAAGAAGGAAACCCGGTGTGGAGACCGAGGGGAATCTGTGGAGCTGAGCGGCAGCGAGGTGAGGGCAAAGATCCAAGAGGAGCTTCGAGTGATTACAGCTTAGTGATTTCAGCTCAGCTTGGTCTGAGTTCCAATGAGCTCTCAAGACGGGGCAACTTTTATAGGGAAAGAACGACCTCAGGCTAGTCTGGTTTTTACAAGAGAACAATGAGTTTTAGTCTGGGGACAAAGGCTCCGAAAGGTCAGAATTTGCATGATTGAGTTATGAACCGAATTGACAATGGTATAGCTGGTATGCAGATGTGGCTAGCTCGGCCATTAAGTGCCTGACTGGCCAGGGTGCTTTTACAGGCAAAGAGTCCTCTTTGTCTTACAATCAAGCTGTTTCGGGTGGCTACCCCCTGAAGCGGAACTGGCTATATCTGGTACTTTACAACTATTGCCCATGCCTAGTGTCGCGCTTGTTCGGCAGTGCCCAACAAACACTCGGCTGATGGGGAAAGAGGGCCAAATTATGATATCAAAATGATATCTTAGTTCACCAAAAACGAGACCAGAATGCTGTGGTAACAGAGGTACTTGTCCAAGGTCAGCCAATGGATCTCTGTGGCTGAGTGGGAAACTGAACCCTGGTCTCCAGAATCACAGTCCAGTGCTCAGACCGCTACACCACACTGGCTCTCAAATTAAAATGCAATGCAATAAAGCACACAAAAGACCAACATTACAAAGGAATTAAACTACCACTAATGTTTAAAACACAACTTAGAACAATGATTAAAAAGCAGTTTAAAAGAACAGAACTGTTAAAACAATAAAACAATACAGTACCCTCCTAAAAGCACTTTCAGTTCTCAAAAGCCTTCTGAAATAAGTCTTTGACTGCAAGGAAGAACTGCAAGGGGTAGTTCTATGAAGGGAGTTCTATAGCCTGGGGCAGCTACTGAGAATGCCCTATTCATACATTTCCATTTTAAAGAGCAAGCACAAACAGTTGCTCATGGAAATCAACAGGAAAATAACCATCCTTTTAAAGAGCTTTTAACAGTGTTGGCATTAAACTTCTATCAGTCTGTATACAGAGGTGCACACAACTAGACTCTTTCTCTCAAGTGAGAAACTGATATATAAACAGAGAAACAAATAATTTTTTGACCCTAATTTCTTTTAAAATTTCTTTAAAAACCCTAATTTATTTTAACCTTTTCTTTATTGGGGACCTCCTACAAATATAATTTTTTGACAGAGACTCCTCAAGACTTAACTCACAATTTAAATATTTAAATTTAGATTTAAATATTCAAATATTTATTTATTAAAGGATTCTGGAGACTAGGGCTATTTCCGCGTGATGTCACTGAGCCGCTTCTGCCATGGGATGGCAGCAGTCGGCAGGTCGTGCTTCTGCACAATGTTGCCGCCTTCCCGCTGCCATCCTGTCTTGAAGTGTTGCTCTTGCGTGGTATTTGAAAAATGGAAAAAATCTGTTTTACACCTGCTATCATGCGGCGCTACCATATTTACCGTCGTACAATTATGATGCTTCCTGCCCCAGTGCAGCAATGGCAAGTACCTGGCTGTGCTGTGGAAGGAAGGGGAGTAAGCAGGTATGGAGGGGAGTGTTGCTGATCCGTCCCCTTCTGGACCTGGATTTGCAGTGCAGCAACGTGGAAGAGCATCATCATGCAGAAAGGGCATAGGATTCAAATTCCCATTCAGACACTGATTGACATTGGGCAAGTCACATTCTCTCAGCTTCGGAGGAAGGCAAAGGCAAGCCCCCTCTGAAGAAATCTTGCCAACCTCCACCCATGATAGGTTCACTTTAGGATTGTTTAACTCAGAAGTGACTTGAAGGCACACAACAACAAAGGGCCTCTGGCAGGGGGAGGTTCTTTCTAGTCATCATGTCTCTCTGCTTTGAAAACTGATTTATGGCAATCCTAAGAAAACTATGAGGGTTTTCTTGGCAAGATTTGTGACTTGCCTGAGGTAACCTAGTGAGTTTCCATGGCCAAGTGGGGATTCAAACCCTCATCTCTAGAGTCACAGTTTGCAAACAAGGGAGCAGTTTCAGCACTTGCAACTCCCCCGTCCCTAGTGCCACATCCCTGTCGCTGCTAGTTCTGTTGGTGTCCAGCAACAGGGCTTTGCGGACCCCCTGTGAGGGCTCTCAAAGATTTGATTTCTTGAACTTTTGTGATTGGGAGGAAAACACACAAGAAAATGAAATGTTTTAGATATGGTTGTAGTATAAGCTCTGTGTGTGTGTGTGTGTGTGAGAGAGAGAGAGAGAGAGTGAGAGAGAGAGAGAACTGTTGTTCAATAATAATAAAGCAAGACACAAAAAGAGACTCAAAGATGGGTAAAAGTGAAAGTCTTTGCATCAAGTATAATCCTTGTGCAGGCATGGCAGAAGAGTGATGAAATCTTTTGTAATGAGTGGTGTCAACTTGTCCTGTAGGTGCCTGCTCTGACAAAAATTGAAGGAGAGAACAGCATTTTAAAAAGCACTACTTTCAGTGCAACATCATTCCTGTGTCCTCTGTGAAACAAGCTGCCAAGAAGATGTCTATGTATGCTTGGTGAATGTGTGTGTTTGTGTGTGTGGGGAATCTCAGACATCCCCCCTCACCAGTTTGGCATCTGTACAAGCTCTTGCATGCATGTTATTCTTATATCTCAAGTACTGACAGCAGAGATCCAGTCACACATACTGGGTCTGCAACAAGAAGAGAAAAGGCCAAGTTTCTCTTTGTGTTGTTTTTCCATGCAAGTTAATATGTGATTCACTCTTTTTCCTTCTCGAGGCGTTGCCTTCCATGCTGTTGCAGGCTGACCTCCTCCTCATTCTTCTGCCATTGGCAGTCGATGGGCTTCTGAGTCCTTTAATAGATGAGTGCTGTACTTTCATGAATATGGTTTTAAATCAGTTTTAATTTGTGTTTTAATCTGATAATGTATGTAACTTTGTATGATATATTTTTGTGTTTTTCAACCTTTTAAAAAAGTTAATCTTCTTGTAAGAGGGCTCAAGAAAGGTGGGATCTACATAACACAAACAAACAAACAAACAAACAAACAGAGTGCCTAGACCCACCATGAATTGAAAAGAAAGAATATATTTACACACCACCATAATCACCACAATATAAGATACAACCCATTTCTAGTATTTATGGCAAAGCCTTCTGGTAAAAGTAGTACTTGCACTGTGATGAAAGAAAAGTATGGCCATTTCCACACTAGACTGTTATAGTGCTATTATTCCACTCCCCAAACTGCAAACCCCAGGATTCCATAGGATGTTGAAAGCGGAATAATAACACTATAACAGTCTCATGCAGAAATGGCCTGTATCTTCTACTTTTGTATGAAGTGTGAGTGGGATCTTCAGGTACTGTATTTAATAAGCAGATAAGAAAGTGTCTGTCGGTCTCCCCAGCAATTTAGAGGTTGCTTCTATGGAGCGGTTTATACAGACTCATTTCCCATCAATGAGCAGCCCTGATGACATTAATTCCTCCTATTGAAACAAATGAGGCTGTGGCTGGATCTGAGTGCATGGCTTCCAAGGGAATTCATTCTGTATCTTTCATGTTAGCAATATCTGTGAAAAACAGGAAACTGTTTTCCTATCTCATTCAAGTAATAGATAAGATGAGAAATTAGCTGCTGGATGACCATCCTGGGGGCTGTTCATTTTGTCACAATGAATCAGGTTTGGCTGCTGCTGCTGAAGCCTGGTATGTGTACACACACCATGCTCACGTACACAGACTCACCTTACCATAATGCTACTATGAAAACGGTTCACTTCCCTGCTTCCAACTCAGGTTTTGATTTTTTTTTTCATTTTGGTATGTATATGTAAAGCAAGGTTTTTGCTCCACGAATCTGCCAGTTTCAATCAAAATTCCTTGAGGATTGTGAAGCCCTTTTAGCTGGTCACAGTGAATGATTACATACAAAACATAAAGTTTTTGGTGTATATCAACTGGACACAGAAAAGAGGCTACAAAGGTCTATTTGAGTAATCATCAGAACTTGGAAACCTTATCTTTTTTTGACCCAAACTCCCAGAATCCCCAGCTAATGTGGCAGCTGTTCATGCTGCCTAGGGGGTGATGAAATTTGCAACCAAACCAAACCAAAATATTTCCATCGTCCATGCCTGTTGTGCTTCCTTGTTTTTAGGGCACTATGTCTGTTTGAAAGAAAAACCAATCCTACACTCTTACCCTTTTCATTTAAGATGTTGGGCTACAAAAGCTGTTGGTTCTTGACCATTGGCCTTGTTGGCAGAGGATGATGAGAAGCAAATGTTCTTACCTCTTTCTTACCTGTGTTTTATGTGTTAAGGTCGTGGGAAGGAGATAAATGAGACAGTCATTGCGTGCTGTCTTAGTCACTAAAACATAGCCCAGTATGCTTTTTCCACCAATCATCAAGCAGATGTTTCAAGGAAGTCTACAAACAGGGTACAAAGGCAAAATCCCTCTTCTGTTTTTGTGTCCTAGTGTCTGTTAGTCAGAGGTGTCTGGGCTCCACTGACCTATCCTGATTAATCTGTATTCACAGACCTGTCATCCATTAATTTGTCTAAATTATCTTTAAAGCCACCTAGTCCAATGTGGCAGCAAACAGCAAACCCCATAGGTTAATCCCATGGGTATGAGGATGCACCTTCTTTTGCCAGTCCTGAATCTACTGCCAGCCTTTTTTGTGTCTGACTCTTAAATTCTAGCATTGTGACGGGGGAGGAGGGGACAAAACAAAACAAAACACCCTCCATATACATATCTGTAAGCCATGTAAAATGTTGTAAACTACAGTGATGTCTCCCTCAAGGCATTCCCTCCCTTTAACCAAAAAGATAGAAATACTTCAGCCTTTCTTCACAGGGAAGGTATTTGCAACCCTTCCATCATTTTGGTTATCCTTTTCTTTATGTCTGAATCAGGCAGCCTGACAGATGCTGTAGCTAATGCTGAGGAATGCTGGGATCTACAGTCCAACTTGTTCTGAAGGGGCCCATGGTTCCCACGTCTCCTTTACAATATCCTTTTTGATGGAGTGTCAAAAATAATGTGCAATGTTCCAGAGGGGCTACATCATGGATACATGAGGAATTTTATAAAGTGTTATGTTTTGATATACATTTACACTGTAATAGGTAAAAAAATTCATAACTATCCCTGTCTTTTGTAGAATAAATATGCTGTGTGACTGTTATACTGAGCCTTGGGTTACCCACAATCCAAGGCTCTGTCCTTACTTCTGAGAGTTATAATCCTATGAGTCACCGGGTTGACCGTTGTTAAATCAGTAGAGGAAATAAGTCATGGATCATAGTCCATTTATCTGAACATTCTATTCTGTAGAGTGCGATGGCCCACATCTGCTCATCTCCAAGATAGATCTGATTCCAGTACCCATCCCTCCAAGCTGTGATAAAATTATGAAAATAAGGGACATAATATCTGGTCTTACGCACACAGACACACATGAAGAGAAGGGGAGAGAGAGACCCTTTCTGCACTACACTGTTATAGGGCTATCATTCCACTTTTAACATCCTGTGGAATCCTGGGGTTTGGAGTTTAGGGGGGGCATTTAGAATTCTCAACCAGAGAACTTTTTGCCCTCAGTAAACTACAAACCCTGGAATTCTACAGGTTGTTGAAAGTTGAATAATAGCACGATAACTGTGTAGTGTGGAAATGGCCAAAGAGAGAGAGAGAGAGCCAGCATGGTGTGGTGGTTTAAGCTTTGGACTGGATACCAGAGTTTGAATCCTTTCTGGGTAAAAACCCACTGGGTGGCCTTAGGCAATTCACATTCTCTCAGCCTCAGAGGGAGGCAAAGGCAAGCCCCTCCTCAACAAATATTGCCAAGAAAACCCCATGATAGGTTCACTATAGAATCCCCATAAGTTGGAATTGACTTGAAGACACACAAAAACAATAACATGATGATGTAGATAGAGATATAGATATACATAAACATCTTGCCAACAATTGATTGCTATTAGGAAGGACAAAATACTACTGCACTGAACACAGTTTTACAAATGGGTAAAAATAATTCTCAGACTCATGAGCCTGCAGACAATTCAGCCTTAGCAATGGAACTGCAGGAAAAGAGGAGAAAACAGGTGCTGATGCTGGTGATATTTTATTAGCTAAAACCACATTTCTCGTTCAGGGGCTGAACAGGAAGCTCAGGTCAGCCATGAGCCCTGCTCAAATACTTTTGTATGGGAGAGGGTTTAAATGTGAGGGAAGGAAGATTTTGCCTCCCAGGTCTACCCCTCCATTTCAGCCTGCCTCCCTTCAGCATTGCTGGGTGCTGCCAACCATGTTACAAGACAAAGTAGGTACTCTTTGCTCCCAGCTCTCCATATATAGGTATAAATGAGTATGTCTATTCGGGAGGCACCCAGGCTTTAACATTTATACAGTGTCCCAAGTTCTCCTAGCTCTAAATGGATGAGAAGAACAACCAAGGCCAGAATGTGAAGATCAGCCAAGGAACTGTCCAGCAGAACCCCAAGCTAGGACACCAAACATGGGTGAGGAGTTTCCTTACAGAGCTGTTGCTCCAACAGACGGAGATAGGGAAGTTGCACAGTGGAACTCTTTGCCCTGACAGAACTTGGAATTCCCTCATGGAAACTAAATTAGAATTAGTAGCATTACAAGCTCTCACTCTGCATTGGCCTGGTATCATCTTGCAAAGAGACAGAGAGGCTGGATAGCATGTTGTAGGTTAAGTGGGATGATAACAATAACTCATATGCTAGTCAGATACACTCACATACAATTCCCCCTCTGGATACAATGGGCAGGAGAAGAGAGTAGAGACCTCCATGGTTTCCAGGCTGAACTATGCTCAAACAGGGCCTTATGCAACAGATGTCTGATAAGCAGCTAGCAAAGCTTTCTGTAATTTCCAAACCACGGGCAGAGCAACACGGTCCTGCCAAGGACAGGGACCCTGTGGATGCCCAAACTGCAGGTTAGCCCCCCTTTTTTCTAATTGTCCATCAGCCCCAGGGCATCTCTCCTCCTAATTTAACTCGTGCCTGATGTCCCCTTTTCCCTTTCACACCCACCAGTTGTGACAAAGCAGTATAGGAAATTCATTCATCGGTAGCAAGTGAAGATGAGTTATTCCCTCAAACGGTCCACATGAAGTAGGGGAAAATCCAAGGGAAGGCAAAAAGCAAGCATGCCACAATGACATGGAAAAACTCCTTCCTGGCCCCCAAAGGCAACCAGGCACGGCCTGTGAATTTGCAAGGAAGCATGCTGATACAAAGGGTCAGGCTGAAGGTCTGGCTGAAAATAGCCAATTACCCAGTATGTTGTTGTTTTTGTGTGCCTTCAAATTGTTTCCAACTTATGATGACTCTAAGACAACTCTATCATGATATTTTCTGGGGCTGAGAGGGTATGAGACACTCAGTGGGTTTCCATGGCTAAGCGGGGAATCAAACCCTGGTCTCCAGAGTTGTAGTCCAATGCTCAAACCACTACACCATGCTGGCTCTCAGTCCAGTGGCAGAGCTTGGAGTGCATGGGGGGGCAGGAGGGGTGTGTGGCTACAGCGTGAGGCATGGCCACAGTGCATGGTGGTGTAACCACAGTGCATGGGGGCCTGGCCGGGGTGTGTGGGGGCATGCCTGCGGCATGTGGGTGTGTGGCTATGAGCCGGTATGCCCCCAAAACATTGCTGCCAAGGTAAACTGCCCCCTCACCCCCCCATCCCTACGCGACTGTCTCAGTTACCTAGCATGCAAGCCTACATACAGGCTTGCTTGAGATCCTGTGAAATCTTGTGAGATTTGAAATCCCATGAGACTTCAAATGTGATCTGCTGTGTAACAAGCAGTGATGTAGACTTGAATCAGTTGATTCAGACTCAAGTAGGACTAAAGTCTCTTCAAGGACTCAACTTGGACTCAACTTGGCAATAAATGACACACTGATGCGACTTGACTTGATTTGTGACTTGTATATTTTTAGTGATTGGATTGCCACCCTTCGTTCAGTAACATAAAACGTTCATCCAAAAACCTTACAACTTTTATCTTTTTGCCTACTGGTTACATGATGATCTGTCTTAAGTCCAAAGCTTGGAACAATTCTCAGAGAGGAACAACTAATGTGTTAGGTAACAGGTTTGAGGTGGGTTGAGGTCTGCTCAGCAGCCTGTCCCTGCTCCATATTGGAGGAGCCTTCCAAAATTTTTCCTAACAGCAGGAGACCAGAGTCACCCCCAGAGTGCAAGGAAGAATCCTTCCTTCTAAAGCTTTTGAAGCTTCACTTATGGGGAGTACGAAGGATCCTATTCCCCACTTCCAAAAAAAGCCTCCAGCTTCGGAAATGGGAAGAAAGAAGGATCTTATTCCCCATTTCAGAAACTGGTTTCCCAACTTGAGACTTGACTTGAAAGTATCTTGCAAGGACTGATGAGACTTGACTTGAGACTTGGAGTAAAAGACTTAAATACATCACTGGTAATTAGTGCAAATATCATGTCTATGGCATTGAGAGACTTAACTCAGCAAGGCCTGAGAGTGCCAGCCCTGTGGGGCTTGGTGCAACATGCCCCTCTGTGAAAGCATCAGAGATAAGCTTTCTTCTAAATCTACGAAGAGAAACATAGGGGAAAGAGGCCAAGGATATGTGTTCTTATTTTCTTGAAGCTGGAATTAAATTTTGCAGTGAATGTTGCACTGAGATTCTGATGCCCATCCCGTGAAGGCCTCAAATTCTGTAACCTTCATCAGAGCCTTAGGAGCATGAGAGTACATGAACTTGTCTGAAGAGAGGGGGTGGGTGGTTGGAAGAAAGGGATAGTCAAAGCAGGGTGCTGCTGCTTTTTTTGTTTGTTTGTTTAATGTTTAGAAAACTAAAGAAAAGGAAATCAATTATGAGTCTTACCTGAATTTTATTTCCTCACCCAAAACCAAATTACTCAGCAAACTTATCGCTTGCTATTGCAGGCCTTGGTATTAAAGAAAACAATCAGGCTAGCAGGATTAATCTCTGACAGCTGCCTTATCTTTAACTTGCACCTTTGTTATTTTCTGATGAGCTTCTCTTTTTTTGCTGCCACGTTGTACCATACCTCACTGGTTCCTTTCATTTTATCATCAGGCAGGAGCGAAGGACCTTTCAGTTTATTAAAAAACCTTTATTTGTGAAGAACAAAGAGGGAGAGAGAAAAGGCAAACAATGAGGTCAGACAATCTCCTTCCTACCAGGAGTCACTCACCTGTTATTTAGAGCCTTATCAGTTTTTTGGGGGGGAGACTTGAATCATTGAAAAAATGGGGCTCTGACAGGCGAGTCTGTTAAAACGCACACAACCACACACCAAACAAAACCTGCAAAACTCTGACAGACACAGATCACCCTCTAGACAATGACCTCGTCAGTTGTCAAAGCGGTTATATTTTTTACTTGGTTCTTGAGGGATTTGTTTTACTGACTTTCTTTTAAGGTAGTAAGCAGCCATGACACACACATAAAAGCCTTGACAGGTTCAGTGGCAAAGGTATATAAAATCACATGCATGAAGCAGAAAACACTTGGGCTACCATTAATGAAGGTTTGCATTTCTGGGTGTTTTCTTACCTGTCCTTTTGGGGCAGATGGTGGAGGAGGATTGTTTTCATTGACATACACAGTGAATTCAGTGTGATTTATGTATGCTTACTCAGATGTAAGAGTACTTCTCTTCAGCAGAGTCGACTCTTATCTTGCATAAAGGGCTGTAGCCAAAATCAGCTAGTTAGGGATATATTTGCACTTGATCACATTTATTTCTCTGTCTTTCTCCAAGGTATGAGCATGAGAAATGTGACCCATTTACATTTTACAGCAAACCTCAAGGAAGGTTTGCCAAAGATATCTGCCATACTTCTCAAGGCTGCAGTCCAAATGAATACACACTTCTCTGGAGGTGGACCTGTATACAGTCGCATTGCACTGTAAAGGGGACCTCTATATGCCTTTGAGAAGATTATTCTAGCCAACAGCTTACATCTGAGAAGACAAACTTTATTCCAAGTTGAATTAAATTTAACCTCTACCTTTTTTTAGAGGTACTTAATGAGTGGAAAAGTTTTCTGCTTTACTCTTGGTAATGGATAATTTATCTAAGTTTGGACACATGTGCACTGGGTTTTGTGAAAATACAAAAACTCAAGCAGATAGTGTCCTCAACACCCCCTTGTTTGGGTCAAATACCTTGTACCAGTTAAGATTAATGCATGTAGAACTCCAATGTATACCCAGAGACCTAAGGGAACTATGCAAGCAGGTCTATTTTGGCAAGGGAAGATGTATGGGCCGCAGTGGGAATTGCTAGTTCTGCCCTGCAGGAGCTCACAGAGAGAATTGCTCTCCCTGTCTAAGGCAGCATGCTATTAAAAAAAAATGAGCCAAAGCCCCTTCCAGCCATAAAATGTAAGTGGTCTTAAGACTGACATCTTGGACACTTTCAGGCCTAGACATGAGTGCCAAGTCCCATTAGCAAAATGGTTTTTCTCTTTTTCCCAGTGATATAAAGCACCTATTCATAGCTCTGGAGGAAGTGATATAGAGTACTTTAAAGTCTGACATTTTTATTCAACAAAAGCTATTACTGACCCAGGACTGCTTCTTGCCTGGAGAGCAATTCTACATCTTGGAAGAGATGGTTTCTTGACAGGTAGGTTTTAATGGTGGCTATTAGAAGACGCAAAGAGGCATTCTGTAAGAGTAGTTTGTGTTCTAAGGACAACGCTATAGATGCTACAGTCCTGAGTCTCTATGAGGGAAATTGTCGGCACCATCGGCACCCCTCCACTGTTAGAAACCACCTCGGTTTTTCTCCTTCGTTTTGGGCTCCTTGAGGTCATGTATGAAGGGCCAAGAGAGAACAAAAGAAAGAGAATTTCCCTATCCTTTCCCCTCCCCACTTAGAAAGATAAGAGGCAGCGATGACAGAGCTTATAGGGAAGAGCAGATCTTTTGTGAAGAGGAATCCACTGGTTTCCAAGACAGTTTGTTTCACTGGAAAGCACTATTCTTTTCTTCTTTTTTTGTCCCAATATTTAGTCCAAATCTGCTTCCTTGCAATTTCTACCAAGTGATTTGAAACTCTAACCTTAGGAACAACTGAGAACATGTCTGCTCCACTTTCTCTTTAGCAGACTTTCTGCTTTTTGCATACTGCTATTATGTCTGCTCTTAATTTTCTCATCATGAGGCAAAATATATACAGCTTGTTCGACTGTTCGTCTCAGGACCTGGCTTCCTGACCCCTCACTGTTGTGAATTACCTATAGTTTGTGAATGGTCATCCTAAAATATGGCACCAGAACTGGACATAATACTTTAGATGCAGCCTGATTATCATCATCACAGAACAGAGCTGTTATTTCTCCTGACACTAGCCTCTTAATTCAGGCTAAGATTAAGAAATAGAATTTTTGGCAGCCATATCACAATTCTGGCTCACATTGAGCCTGTGATTTATACATGCAGCTGCCAAGCAAGGTCTCTCTCATCCTATACTTGTATCCCCAACAGCCTACAGTCTGAATGCCACCACTGCTTGGACCATGGGATGACACAGCTTGAGACTTAATATTGTTCATTTGGTGCACTATGTTGTCATCATATGTTTAACCGGAGTATCATCCAATCAAGAGTAAGTCAATCAATAAGCAAACATAAGCCTATGTTTTAACATTTTGTTGAAATAGGGGATTGAAGCCCTAAATTTAATTATTAGTCTTCACTAGAGCAAACCCATTTAATCAATAGGAATTTGGTAAGTCAACATTTATATCAGTATCATTGATTAAACAGGAACAGTGATCGTGAAATCAAGAGTTCTTTCCCCACCATTGGCAGCAGCATGGAAAGAGTGATCTGTATGCAATCAATGGGAAATCTGCAAAGGGGCAGGATTCACATGCAACAGCAGGAAGGATCCCATGAATGGCCTCTTCCCTCATCTGGCCACAGGTTATGTAGCTCTACTGTATGCTGAAGAATGTTTCAGGGACAAGTACATTTGTTTATGGATACACAACCATGTATAGATTTATGCATAAATAATAGATAGTTTTTTCTTTTTAAAAATGGAGATCATTCTGTATGATCGGAGAACCTGCATTTCCCCTGCTAATCTGTCTGCCTTCTTTCTAGGTGATTTCATTTCTTCTCCTCCTCAAGCATTATTCAGCCTGACGGCTGGCTTTAAATCCACGCTATAGTAACCTAGCTGAAAAGAACCTGGGAAAATAAGCTGAGACAGCCAGACAAAGGGAGGTGGAGGAAAATAGAAACCAAGATGAGAAGAAAAAGAAAGGTAAGATAATTCACTGGATAATTTCTTCCTTTTAGATCTAGCTGTGTTGTAGTTTGCATTGTTGACACTCTGTTCTTAATATTCTCCAGACAACTTGTGTCCTGGCTGGTGTTTTCTTTCTTCCATTTATCTGCTAGCTGCCACATGCTGCAGTGAGCTGTCAGTACCAACCTGCAAGACATGTCAAGGCTCATGGGTTCCCTTGTGAGAGCAAAAAGAAGATCACTGCATTCTTGATCATGTGCTGAAGGTTAGTTTAGGGTTAGTTCCCCCTCCTTTTAAGTTAAGGAGCTAGTTAGGGTTGTCGTTTGTAGTTTAGTTGTTCTTTTTATTTTTGGTGATTTGCAAGAGTGGTTCGTCTCCCATTAATTGTTAGATTGATATATTTTAGATAGATACCTATAGAATTGGGCTTCACCTCATATGCATTCAAGACCAAAGCTTAGAAAAGTTACAGCTTCCCAGGTTCCTTGACCAGCATTGCCACTGTGTCATTCTGAAATTCTAAAAAGGGCAACATTTTCAAACTCTGCTCAGGATTTCAGGGCTCTCTCTGAAGCTGCTATGGCTGGATCTTCTTTTGTCACAAAAGCTGAATATTTGACTCAAGAACTGACAAACCTAGACGGCATCATGGCCATTCACTTTACTTGAATGAAGGCTCCACCACTTCCTTTCACATTTAGATATACAAGAATGCTCTGGTTATACTATCTCCAAGTGTTATATAATAGCATACTTCTAAACACCCATCTCTAGGGAGTGATGGTAGAAGAGAGCTGTTGCTTTCATGTCAGGTTTACAAGTTTTCCAGCAGCAACAGATTGGCATGTTAGGACACAGGACATTGGTCTAGATAGGCCTTTGGTCTGATCCTGCCAGTCTTTTCTTATGTTCATCATGGCATCTTTCACAGTCTTGAGTCTGATAAAACAGCAACTAATCTTCATACTATTTTGTATTTTAATGCAATTGACCAATTTAGGAATAGCAAAGTGAGATTAATAAACACGCACTGAGGAAATACAGCTTTGTGGTACAATGCCTACTTCATATGCTCAAAATGTTTCTCAGAATGTCTGTATACCATATTCAATGTTTGCTGAAAAGACACAATTCCAAATATATAACACCAGCTCTTCAATGAACACGCAGGCTCCTGACAAGGAACACTGCAGGAGCCGGGTGTGCCTGAGTTTTCCCTCCCCTCCTATTCCCCACATGGAGAAAGTGATGTGAGACTGAAGTCAACTCATTATCCAAAGTATTGTTTAGTAAAGCCTTAGTTGGTGGGCCTCGTGATGTTTGGGCATATGGTTAGGCCCTCTGACCTCAGAGGCACACCCATGCCCTGTGATATCATGTAGCCAGCAGGGATACAATCTGGTGAGGCTTTGAGCCACCACCACAAACCAGTTCCCCATCTTTAGATTTTCTAATAGAGGAATACTGTAGTCCTGTACAAACTTGTCTGGAAGCCCACTGGACTCAGTCAGGCTTCCTTGAAAGCAGATATATGTAGAACTGGACAGAATTTCTTTTAAATCAAAAAAGCCCAAATTTTTTAAAAATAATTTAACAATCTGATTACTTTGTACTATAAATACACGTTGAGGAAGAAAATACAGAAGGCACCTTCTAACAACCCCTAACTGATCTCCAACTTTGTATTTTTAGAGCTTCTTCTAGTTATTGTGCTGACTAAAAATAATGGTATCTCTTTCTATCCTTATAAACACTGTGAAGCCAACAAAATCCTTGGAGACTCTGCTGGATTGCATTCTGGCTTGTATGTCCTCTATGGCATTATTAATTAGCATGGAATCACAGAGCCATTATTGTGGAAGACAAACGGGCCAGAAAGAACTCAGTGTCTTTTTTGAATCTCATGCTTCAACTGGCAAGTTGGAACTTGTGGAAAGTATTTCCTAACAAAGCACATTCAAACTGCAGACACTGAACTATAATATGAGATCTTAAGGCAACATTTTAATGTCTGCTCTCTGGAATTAAGCTTCATCCTTTTCTTTATTTGATTTTGCATTTGTTCTTTTATATTCTGGAAATGTACAGGCTTAGAACAAACTCATTTTTGTAACAGACTTAAATGAGTCATAAGTAACTTGCCCCATTGATTTCAGTGGGTCTGTTCTAAGCATGAGTAGATCTGGACTGACTCTTTGTGTACCATCCAATTGTAGTCTTGGTGCAATTTGGTGGGTTTTTACAGAACTCCTTTTACCTTGTGTTCTATAGATGAAGATGTGAACTATGTCTAGAAATCATTAATGTCTGTCCTGAAATTTTCAAGAGATAGCTTCAAACTGTAGAAAATGCTTGTAGGAGATTAAAACTGCAGTAAATTATGCCTTAATTTGTTATTTGGGCTTTCTCAGTTCATTGTCAATTTCCAACATTTGTCATCCTTAAATTTGCTTTTGATCAATTCATAGTTTTGTTACACACCAGTATATTGGTAATGACTTAAATGAATGGTTTATCTTGTGTCACATAGGCTATAGTGTTTGTGAGGATGGGTAGCTTTCTGTGTCCCAAGACAGAGTAGGCTTTGAAAAGCCTACTCATGAAGGCTTAATCTGGGGCAGCCTGGGGCCTGCCAATATTTTGTTTAAGGAAGACTCCTCATAGGATCTTGAACTTGATTGTACACCTCATTCTCTGTTGGATATTTGGCAATTCACCCTGCAACACTTCTGTAATCTGTCATATCAGAATTGGTGTCACTAAACCAATTGGTGACACAGTGGGAGTCCCACTGGTGTCACTGGGAGTATATATAGGCATTTTTAGTGTAGCCATGATTGTGAGCAATAGAACTTGAGATGTTGTCCCCCCCCAAATTTTAATTACTTACATGATATTTTCAAAGATTAGTTTAGTGATCATTACTTGCTGCAGGCTTTTAAAAAACTAATCAGTTTCATTGCTTATTAGTCACTACTGGCCAGTTTTTATTTTATTTTCTATTTGCTGACGGGGAGGAGGGTGGATACTTTAAAAATACAGAAGTATTCATCCATCTATCTATCTGTGTATCCATCCATCCATCCATCCATCCATCCATCCATCCATTTATTATCCAGTCTTCTTCCCAACATGGGAGTCTAAGCAATTCACAGCACATTAGAACAGAGTACAGCTAAAAATTAATTAATTAATTTTTTTTTAAAGCAATCAAATAAGCAGTTGCGTAGGAACGGGGGGTAGTGTGCCCCTGGTGGCAATTTTTGGAGGGTGTCGCAGCTCCTTGCTTGTCCTCCCCCACATGCTATAGCCGTGCCCTCACACACCATAGCCCCACCCCATCTGTTGTAGCCCCACCCCGTCTGTTGTAGCCATGCCCCCCCACACCATAGCCATGCCCTTGTGCACCATGGCTACACTCCATGCAGCGTAGCCCCTCAAGTGCCATAACCATGCCCCTGCACACCATAGCCACACCCCCACGTGCTGTAGCCATGCCCTGCCCCTCTGACCCCCCTCCTCCCACCCACCCCTCCATGGACTCCAAGCTCTGCCACTGCAAATAAGCAATCTTATTTTAAAAGTGCACTAATTTAAAACAATTTAAAAGCATTTCAGAACCTGAGAATAAAAATACAGGCTTCCCCCACTTATCCAACAGGTGAGGGAGCAGAACAGTGTCAGGAAATGTAATTGGTTGAAAAGTGGAACACAGGTGCTGTACTGCAGAGAGCATGAAGGACTCACAGAGGCTCACATATTACCGACCGTGCATGTGTTCCTTGCAAAGTCTCTCAGCCAACTTAATGCCTTTCCTGCACCTCAGCTTGCTTTGCAAGTAGTACATGCATTCAAGTGGATCCAAGCAAGCTTCTGTAGGCAGGAGAACTGATGAAAGATTGGAACCTCTGTTGAATTAATAGACCTTGTCCCTAATTTGGAAGTATCAAAAGAGCTAGTTATCAGATTATAGAGCATCAAAAGGTGGGGACTCCCTCTACAGATACTCCGCTATTGTGTTAAAAGACTTTTCTACATCAATCATTCAAATGCCCAGAGCCTGTCTAAATGAAATGGTCTTCTTCTGTTAGCAGAAGAAAAGCAGGGAGAGAAGTCTGCCTAAACTCCTGTAGAAGAGAGTACCATAGCCTGTGCACATCCACTGAGAAGGCCCCCTCTCACGTCCTCACCGGACATCCCTGTAACAGAGATGGGACTGAGAGAAAGTCCTCCCCGGGGAGGATCTCAACACTCAGGCAGGCACTCAGGGAGAAAGTCTTTCAGATATCCTGGACCCAAGCCATTTACTATCCCATAAGCAACTTTCTAGGAGTGGTGAATAAACATTATTCATTATATCTCATGTTGTCTAAAATTATGGGAACTGTAAATCCTCAAAAGTAACCTTCTGTAACACTAGGGAAAAAGTAATGGCATTACCTATCATTACATCACTTTTAAAAAGTAATAACATTGTTAAAGCTATTATTCCTGCCCTCCGCTGCAAATATCTATCGAGGTACAGTGGGCCAAACATCAAAGTTCTCTATTAACAGCAAATTTCATTCAAAAGATGCAGATTTCATTACGTATATACCCACAGAACGCATGCTTTCCAACTGTCCCAACTTAGTAGAAACAGTCTTGATTAATCCCCTGTAGTCCTATTCTTCCTGTTTCTTTTAAAATATCCCATTTTCTCTCTCCTTCCCTGCTTTTTCCCTTTGTCCTCAGCTTAGTTCTGTTTCTGCAAACTGAGTTCAAAATGCAAAAGTAGTTTGCACTCAACTAACCCAACAGAGGGGAGCGGAGAAGAGGGGGCAGAATCTTGTCCTTCCCAGTAGGCTCAGGCAAAACCAAACTGCTGCAAGCCTCTTCTAGCTTATATGTTTTTTCCCATTAACAACTTTCACCATCCTAACACACGCTAGTGTTGCTTAGTCATATGTTTCCCAGTTTTCATCTGTGAAATGTTGAATGATCTGAGAAAGTGTTGGGGCATCTTGGTGGGGAGACGAGATGGGACAGCTTATGGGCCCATTTCCTTCCACCAGATAACTATTTGTCCCCTTGTTCCAGCCTCTGTTGGGTTTAGGTGTGAAGAGGCTTGTGTTTCCCATGCTAAAATAAACAATTTTTCTGAATCAAGGCAAAGGCATGTGTAGTAACTGCTAGGCAATAGAACCAGGTTGGCTAACTCCTTCATCTTTAGGATGTATGCCCCATTTACTTTCTGTATGAGCTGGTCTGCAGCTGACACAAAGTGATGAAGAGAGATTATCAAGTATTCTACTTTGGCCATTTGGGAGAGGGAGAGAAAGAGAAACGAAAAGAAGAAAGGAGGAAGGAATTATTAACTTGTGGTTTCAAAACACTATCGTGTTGTATCTAATTTCTGTGAAACATGGAGATTCCATAATTCTAATGGAATAATGCTTGCCAAGTATTTTCCAAAATAGTCATAGATCTCCTCAATCATTTTGTTTCTCTTACATTAAGACAATTAGAAGACTAGGTGTTGCTTATTCTGGGCCAGAATATTTGAGACTTTCAAGAAAGTCAACATGTGGCGTTTCATTTATATATATAGCAGTGACAGAATTGTATCAACTCTGTCTACACTTCATTAATGTAAACTCTCTCTATGCTTTATTAAGTACTATTGCACTCCTCTTCTTCCTCCTCCTAACCTAGGCATTCAATATTTCTAAAACACTACGAGAGTTTAAGGGTAGCTGCCTCTTCCGGCTTTTCCACACTACCCTATTACAGTGCTATTATTCCACATTCAACATCCTGTGGAATTCTGGGGTTTGCAGTTTAGGGAGGGGCCTTTAGAATTCTCAGCCAGAGAGCTCTTTGGTCTCAGGAAACTACAAACCCCAGAATTGCACAGGATGTTGAAAGTGGAATAATAGCACTATAGCCATGTAGTGCGGAAAGGCCCTTGGTGTCAGATCCAAGCTCATCATTAGCTTGTGAAATATCACTTATAAGCAGCATCATTGTTACTTTTCATAGGCACAGCGAAAACAAATGTTAGACCAATTCTAGATTCCAGACTCAGCCAAACATACCCCATTTAGAAGACAATTCCTTTTTGATTCCTCAGTTACTTTTCTCTAATGCATGTATTCTGAGCATCAAGAGCAAACTTACAAAGTAAACATAAACTGGACAAGGACAAAGGCTTAGCCAATGGTCTGTACAGCCAGGACAGGTTCCAGTGCAGTATTTTATGCACTGCTTCCTGAGTCCATTTTCTTTTCTGTATCAAATGATTCATCTACACTGACAAGTGTTTTCATTCAGCCTTTCCTTTTTCTCTTTTGGAAAGTGTCACAGAGGCTAAAGGTCTAATCTCACTGCTGATTCCACGGTTCTACATCCATCACTCTTTCTGCCCCTCTGGCTGCTGTTGCAGCTGCCCTGCCAAGTGCCCTGCAACTCTCCTTAAGCAGATTCTTTTAAATGGATGAGGAAGATACCCAAGGTATCTACACATGCCTACACAGGAGAGCAACATATCCAGCACTGTGCTATGAAAGAGAAGACAAGGATATTTTATTGTCTTTCTATTGCATTTTATCTCTAGATGTTTTACTGTCCTTCTATTGCATAATCATTGTGATGGCATTTTAGTTGTCAGGTCCATGTGATTGTGTCAGGGTTGGCTCCTAGTTTGAGCAAAGTGGCCTCTGACATCCTTCCTTCCTTTGCAGGCCTCCCTTCAAGTGTGGGCCTACCAGGTGGCAGCAGCTGGGAGGTCAGAGCTGCCATTTAAATTCTAACAGTGCTCCTGAGCAATTTTTGTGGACATTATTTTGTGGACATTATAGAAAATGATAATGGTGCCCATGCCAGAGATGAAAATGGTGCCAGTGAGCTCTGCCAAGATGTGAGTCCTGGCAGCTGCCTCAGGGTGCCAGGTGCTGACAGCCTGTATGATCAGAGTTGGTGGACCTGTGATAGTCCAGATATTGTTGGAATTCTGTTTCCATCAGCCCAGCTAGCAAGGGCTATAGTCAGGGGTGGTGAGAGGCCACTCTGAGATAATGGCGTGCCAAATCAAAGACATAGGACTTTGGCTTGTGGACTTTGTAGGGAAGATCAGTAAGCAGGAAGGGTGGCATTAGATGATTAGATGGAGCTGATGGCATGGTAACATTTGACTAGAAATAATTAGCTCTCTGTATTGTTAGACCTACCATTGGAAACATTTTTTAAAACAAACAAACAAACAAACAAACAAACAAACCACCACACTAAGGCTGGAACAAGACTGGAAAATGATCATTTACATAACTCATGGTCAATTTATTTTTTAGTCATTTCCAATATGTATGAAGAAAGGACAGTGACACTAATGTTGCTGGATTTTCAAAATAGCAACAGGGGACAGGTGAAACTCATGATGTACAGGCTTGACAATCAGGAAGCAGCTACTAAGAAGTTTGTGTTCAACCTATATAAGGAAGAGAAATATTGATTTCAGCCAAGTGTTTCTCTTAAACTGAACAAATTGTTCACGTTCATAAATTATACGTTGGATACATTTCTGTCTTTATGAAGGGCTAGACCCCAAAATATGTGATTTTTTTGGCATTTTGTTCAGTCTGTATAAAAGGAAAAGATTTCCACCCCTCAGAGGATATACCTTGTAAGGGTGTTACCTTAAGAGGGGATGGTGGGGTTCACCTACAATGCCAGTGTCTCCTTAGAGTTTGGGGGATTTATAGCTCAAAGGAGGCCTGTGAGGGGGTGGTAACAGCAGGATCTTTCCTCTCATGTATACCAGTACTGCGGCAAGAAAGGTTGGATAGAGAGACATTGGGTGAAGAGGGTCATAGTTACCAGTCCTGAAGAAGAGATCATGGTGGTGGAGCTCAGACAGTATCTGAGGATAGCACAGAGGAGTGGCAGTCTGGACTATGTTCTATGTATTACAGTTGGCTGGGGCTGAAGCTAGGGTTTTTATACCCTATTTCACACCCTGAAGTAGTATTTTTCACACCTTGAAGTGGTATATTGACAAAGCCATAATGGCTTTCTTATGGTACTGACAAAGGGGCTCAGAATGGGCTGATTGCTTAACTCTGGAGTGACAAAACATTGATGGGACTCTTATGTTTGATCTTGTAGAGGGTATAAGGGAGAACTCCATAGGGTAAAGTCAAGGCGTGGTCTCTGATTGCTCACCGATATGGGCAGTTTGTCTTTTATTGTATTCAAAAATGCCAAGAGCTAGAGGTGGTGAAGGGATTAGCACAAATGCTGAGGTTTTCAAAATAATCCTATCTGAACTTTCATGACCCTGAACACATCTCCAGCCAGTGAGACCCTGACTGTGTTCTCTAGTCATTAATAAGTTCAATTTATGAAAATCACATATCTCATAGGAGGGGTGGTAGGATATGGTAACAAAGGACACCTGTCTACCCTGACACTGATGATACATTGATGTTGCAGAAATGTCATAGTTGTTATAGAACTGCCAATTGCAAATTACTATGGGGCATACCGGACCAGTGTTTGCCTCCCTACTCAGCCATGAAAACCCACTTGATGATCTTGGGCAAGTCACACTCTCTCAGCTTCAGAGGAAGGCAGTGGAAAACCCGCTCTGAACAAGTTTTGCTGAGAAACCCTGTAACAGATTCATCTTAAAGTTGTTGCTTGGGATAACTAAGTAGAGCTGTAGGAATGTTCTACAGAAGTGGTTCTTAACCCTTTTTTTTGGCCAGGTACCCCCTGTAAATATAATTCTTTGCTGGGGACCCCCAAGACTTAATTCAAGATTTAAATATTTAAATTTAGATTTAAATATTCAAATATTTATTTAAATATTCAAATATTCATTTATTAAAGGCTTCTGGAGACTAGGATTCAAATCCCTGTTAAGACAATGGGTGACTGTGCTCTCCTTTCATGACACCTCAAATATATTGCCCGAAGTGGCTACATTGCCTAATGGCAGGGTCAGATCTGAAGACTGAAGCAAGAAATCCATACAAAGCTGACTGTTCCCTTCCATGAACTGGAAAATTTGCAGCAGGAAAGAAAGTTTGCTCCCCTGTTACACTGTTCACATGAATAAACTGCTCATGTGAGAAGATATTTGTGAAAGCAATGGCTGATTTGATAGTTGGAACCAACTCAGGCTTTAAGGAGCCAATTCTTTTACAGAATAAAAAGTTTACAACACCATTGAGCACTATGAATTTTGCAATTCGCAACAAGGAGAAGCTGAAAAACAAATGTGAAAGTGTGTCTATGAGCAGGGGAAAACAAAAAGAGACTTCCCCAGTTATTCCCATCAGGTCACTTGAGTACTGATATACAAGGGGCATTTTAGAATAAAGACATTTCTTTTGACAGCACACACAAATGAAACAAAAATTGGCCTAAGGCTGTGATGCCAGAATCTAAACAGAGAGCTGGGACTTGGCAAAGATACTAGCAAAATACACCAGAGAAATAGAGCTAGAATAATTTCCAGTGTGGGTGATGAAAAGATGAAAGAGGAAGGTATAACAAACCCTGGGAACTAAAAAAGGCTGTATAGGTTGTAAAATATGCACAATAAACATAGCAAGTGAACTAAAGAAGGCCAACCAGCACCGCTGAGAAGCATTTGTATAGCTCTAAATATTCTGCTCAAGCCAACATTCTCCTTTAACAAAATATTCAAAATATATTTTTTGAACTCAATAGGCAAGTAAAGTCTTGTGTAGAGTCCTAGGGCAGACTGGGAAATTCACATGTCTTACGTCAACTAGAAACAAATAGATGGAGAAGACTAGGTAAGGATCAGTCTTGATTGGAAAGGGCAAAGAAGCTGAAATAATGTATGCAGTGTATAATGGCAGGATTTGAGGCTGGAAAATTTAGGCTACAACCCCCAGAAGCCCCAGTCAGTATGACCAAGGTCTGACACATTCTCGAAGGTTCAAAATGCTGGCTTTTGGATTTGCTGTAGGAAGCCTGGAGCCATCTGAAGCATGGCATATCCCTTTATTTTCTTGCACCTGGCACCAATGGAAGCACCCTGTTTTGGAAGGCAATTTGTGTAAGGACTGTTAAAGGGCAGGTAGATTTGGCCACAGTGGTTCATTCCTTTAATTAACTCCTGATTAAACAACTGTAATATGTTCTACATGGAGCTGCCCTTGAGGGGTATAATATTTGGAAGTTACAGCTAGTGCCAAATGCAGTGGCCAAACTGTTACCGGTGTGCATTTTAGAGACCCCATACAAGTGATCTTGAACCAACTGTGCTGACTTCTACTTTGTTTCTGAGCTGTATTTAAGGTGCTACTTTTGACATACAAAGCTTTAAATAGCTTCAGGCCAGGATATGTGAAGGACTGTCTCCTCCTATATGAACCTGCCCAGAATTTGCAATGCTCAACAGATACCTCCATTTTATGTCCCACCATTCCAAGAGATCAGGTTAGTGAGCATGTATCCAGGCTTTGACTGCAGCGGCACCAGTTCTGAAATTTTTTTACAAGGAATGTCAGATGGGTTCCATCTCTGTTGTGAGATGGTTCTTGAAACCAGAATTGGCCTTTGGTATTGTTTTAAAGGTCTCTTTTTGAACATCTTGGTTTTAAAGGAAATTGCTTTGGCTTGTTTTAGAATGTTTTAATCTTTTTTGGGGAGCCAGTGTGGTGTAGTGGTTTGAGTGTTGGACCACAACTCTGGAGACCAGGGCTTGAATCCTCAGCCGCATGGAAACCAGGGCAAGTCACACTCTCTCAGCATCAGAGGAAGACAAAGACAACCCTCCTGAACAAATCTTTCGGAGAAAAAGACATAATAAGGTTGCCTTAGGGTTGCCATAAATTGGAAATGACTTAAGACACACAATAATAATAAATCGGTTTTTATCATTTCTCCCTTTGTCTCAGTAGACCTAACATGTGGCTGTCATATCCTTCAACTGTCCTAGTTTGGCAAGGACAGTCTCAGGTAATCCTCAAATGGGTGCTCAATGTGATTCCGAAACACCTCGGCATTAAGGCACTGTATTATTGAAGTGAATATAGTTGCAGGCTATATTCACAGTCATAAAAGTGCTCTGGTTTTGAGGGGAATTTCTGAAAAGGCTCCATTCTGGATGACATTGCATATTTACTATATTCATTTAAAGAAAACAAATACAAACCTTTATTACAGTGAGGCTCAGTTTATTGGGAGAGGGAGAGTGCAAGGAGTAGGTGGTTCTCTTGTTGCAGAAACACCATTCAGAATTTTTTGGTGGAGACAGAACATCCAATGTTAAAGGCTTATTCCTGTATATATTCACACCCTTCAACTGTCCCAATTTGGCAGGAGTTATCCCAATTAATCCTCTGTGATCCCATTTTCGCAGCTGTTTTAAAACTATCCCAGTTTCTCTTTCTTCCTCCCACTTTCCCCCTTTGTCCTCCGTTTAATTCAGTTGCTGCAAACTGAATCAAAAGTTCAAAAGTAGTATGCATTCAGTTAACACTGGTGGAATCTTGCCCTTCCCAGAAGGTTCATTTCCCCCCTCCAGGTTCTCTTGTAAAAAGTGTGTGCATTCCAGGAGTTCTGTGCTTAAAATAAATTTTGTATGTTCTTCCCCATTCTTAACTTTCATCCTCTTGTTTCTTGACAACACACTTCTGACCATGCTCTGCTGTTGCTGTCGCTTAGCCACCCAGGTCCCATTTTTCATTTGTTTTTGTTTTTTTAAATTTTTAAATTTTTATTATTATTTATTAAACAAACACAAACACTTAAACAAATACAAATAATAATATGCATACATATAACCCTACATAACAAACTAACCCACTAACCCCAAACCATACATACTTAAACCTACCCAGAATCCATACACAGAACAGAGAAACAATACAATCACAGTACTTAATACTAATCCCCCCACCCCTTTTTATATCCTCCCCCCTTTGCTGAAACTCAATTTAACATATGCTTCCTTATCTGTAAATTCCTTCTAAATCTCACCAAAAACATAATAGATAAATCAACATATACGTTTAAGCAGTCAGTTTGGCGATGACAATAGCATATGCATAGCATATATATAATATATAATATTCATATTATGTATATTGTTTATAATATTTTATAATATTTCTAATTGTTCAAATTATCTTTTATGATTAAATTTAATTCATATTTAAATATAAATCTTATATCTAAATTTACAAATAGCATAACTGACCGACCTTTTATCCAATAAATCACATTTGATTTCCTAAGTACACCTTCCTATTCCTTCATTACATTACATTACAGTCCTTACATTCCTTACCACTTTTATATTTTTAGGACACAGAATTTCCAATCAAACAAGAAATCTCCGTTATATCATTTAAAACCCATATTCCATATCTATTCCAAAAAGGTAACTGCCCAATGATCTTCCCAAATAGGAGAAACTAATTCCAATTCTTCAGTAATTTCCCTTTTTCCTTTATCTTCCAAGGACTCTATTACAATGTCAGCCTCTGCGATATCAAATAATTTTAATAACCAGTCTTCAAGCCTTGGGGACTGTTTCTCTTTCCATGCCTGTGCGTAACATAATCTAGCAGCCGTAATCATGTAGAGGACTATTTTCTTTTTGGATCTAT
This sequence comes from Iguana delicatissima, assembly GCA_948472985.1. Lineage (NCBI taxonomy): Eukaryota > Metazoa > Chordata > Lepidosauria > Squamata > Iguanidae > Iguana > Iguana delicatissima. The sequence goes on along the minus strand of CAOKZL010002073.1, from coordinate 183,199 downwards.
TTATTTGTAAATCTTCTATCATATTAAGAAAGTAAATTTTAGGAGATAATGGAAATTTTATTTTTATTATGCCTTGTATTTTATTATGTATTCTGACCTAGAAAGTTTTAGCCACGTCACACTGCCACCACATATGGAAGAACGTACCTTTCTGACCACATTTCCAGCAAACATCGCTTTGGTTTTTCTGCATCTTCGCTGTCTGAACAGGGGTAATATACCACCTGTGAAGCATTTTACAGTGGTTTTCTCTCACGCTAGCCAGTTTTATCAATTCCCACGTAGTTTTCCAGGAGCTTTCCCATTGGTCCATAGTAATTTCACAATTCAAATTTTGTGCCCATTTTACCATTGTCTGTTTGACTACTTCAGTCTCAGTTTCTAGAGTCAATAGTATATTATATATTACACTAATTTTATGTTTTACATTGGGTTTTAAAATCCCATCAAATTCTTGTTCTTTTATTTCAAATCCCTCGCCTTCTCTATCCTTTTTAAACCTTTCCAATAATTGCGTGAAGAGTAGCCAATGTGTCTGCCATCCCTGTGCAAAAAGTTCATCTTTAGATTTAAATGTTATACTGCCCCTATGTATCTTCAGAATATCTTTATATGTTACCCCAATGGTCCAACTTTGGGATTTCGTTTTTATAAAAGGCCTCATGGACTGATACCCAGAGCGGATTTTTAGATATAGTTTCCTTTTATATTTTAACCATATGGTTAATAGGGCTTTTCTAAGATAGTGGGCTCTAAATTCTTTATCTATAAGTGACTTGTCATACCACACATAGGCATGCCATCCGAAGTATAACTGTTACCCTTCTAAATTTAACAATCTAGTATTTCTCAGGACTATCCATTCTGTCATCCACTCCAGGCAATTTGCATGGTAATACAGTTTTAAGTTAGGTAGTCCCAGTCCACCTCTTTCCTTACTATCTTCCAATACTTTAAATTTTATTCTTGGACGTTTCCCGTTCCATATAAATTTTCTTAATTCTTGATTCCATTCTTTGAAAGGTTTTTCGTTCATAATTATAGGAAGGTTTTGAAACAGAAAATTGATTTTTGGGAGTAAATTCATTTTAACTGCTGCGATTCTACCCAATAATGATAGTTCTAATTTTTGCCACCTTCTAAGGTAACCTCTTAGTTCTGTGCAAATTTTCTATAATTATTATCAAACAAATCCACACTGTTTTTTGTAATATTAATACCTAAATACCTTACTGTCTTTGCAATCGTAAAGCCAGTTTTATTTATTAGTTCCTGTTCTTCCTGTGCTTGGATATTTTTGACAATCATTTTTGTCTTATGCGTATTTATTTTATATCCCAAAAGTGTGCCAAATTCTTTCAATTTATTCATTAGTGTATCTATATTGGTATTAGGACCCTCCAAAATAATCGCCAAGTCATCAGCCTAAGCGCTGAGCTTATATTCCTCCTTCTTGATTTTAACCCCTCTAATTTGTGTTGCTTGTCTTATCTTATTATTAAATATTTCTAATACTAATATAGACAATAGTGGTGCCAAGGGACATCCTTGTCTGACACCTCTACTTATATTTATACTTTGTGTTGTCTCTCCATTCACTATTACTTTAGCTTTTTGATCATTATTTATAGTTGTTATCCATTCTGCATATCGGGAACCCAAATTTATAGCTTTTATTGTTTGCTCTAAAAAACTCCAGTTTACCCTGTCAAAAGCTTTTTCCACGTCTAAAAAACATATAGCCATTCTCTTATCATTGTGTCTATGGAAATATTCTCTTATGTTCAGGACTGTTCGAATGTTATTTTTTAATAATCTCCCTGGCAAAAAGCCATTCTGATCTGTGTGTATTGTTACTGACATGACCTTTTTTAACCTCTCAGACAGTACTGCGGCAAATATTTTATAATCTACATTTAACAATGAAATAGGCCTATAATTACTTAGTTCCTTTGGGTCCTTACCTTCTTTTTGGATCAGAGATATATTAGCTTCACCCCAAGACAGTGGTCGCGTGTTTTTACTTAATCCATTCATTACCTCCCACAATGGATCTATTAACTGTTCGTAAAAAGTTTTATAGTAAAGTGCAGTAAGACCATCCGGACCTGCCGCCTTACCTAACTTTTGTTTCTGAATAGCTTGGATTACCTCCTCCCTAGTTATGGGTTGGTTTAGTTGTTCCCTCTGTTCCTCTGTAATTTTTGGTACCATCCCTTCACTTAAATACTCCTCCATTTTATTTCTTTTAGTTTGAATTATCCCAGGGTCTGTATAAAGATTTCTATAAAAATTTTCAAATGCCTTGTTTATATCTTCTTGTTTACATAATGTCCTCTTATTTTCATTTATCTGGAATATCAGCCGATTTTCTCTCTCTTTCCGAATTTTATATGCCAACCACTTATTTGTTTCATTCGCAAAAAAAAAAAAAAAAAAGTTTTTCTGCTTTATGAATTTTAATTTTCTTTCTATTTCTTGGGTATCTTGAATTGCTATTTGCTTTTGTAGTACCTTTATTTGATCTATTATCTTAATATTTCTGGGTGTGGTTTTTAATACGTTTTCTAACTGCTGGATTTCTTTAGCTAAAGCTTGCTCTTTTTTCTTTTTTTCCCTTTTAAAGATTATATCTTGTTGAGTTAAGTAGCCCCGCATTACAGCTTTACTAGCCTCCCAGACCATATGTATAGATGTCCCCTTATTTAAGTTCTCTGCGAAATATCTTTCCAGTACTACCTTACCTTTTTCTATTACGTTTTCGTCTTTCAGTAATATCTCATTTAATCTCCATCTATACTCTGTATTTCGATCATCTATTGTTATAAGTAATGGGGAGTGATCTGATCTGATCCTGGGCAAGGTTTCCATTTTTGAATCTGTCCAACAATTGTTTTAGTGCACCAAATCATGTCAATCCTTGACCATGTGTTGTATACCTCAGAGAAATAGGTATACTCCTTTCGTTCCCCATACAAACTTTTCCATATGTCTACTAATGTTAAGTTTTCAATCATATTGAAGAAAGCTTTAGGTAATTTTCCTTCATTTCTTTGTTTCCTTTTTACTATTGTTCTATCTAAATCCGGTTGAATAACTCCATTCCAATCTCCCATTATTATGATATTTTGACAATCAATTTCCCTTACTTTTTCCAAAAATTTCTCATAAAATTCATTTTTATTTTCAAGCGGGGCATATAAACCCACTAATAACACTGTCATGCTTAACATTTTAATTTCCACTCCTACATATCTACCCTGGGGATCATTTATGACTTCTTCCGCATCATCTTTTGGACTCACATATAGCGCCACCCCTCTTTTCTTTTTTTCAATCCCTGATGAAAAAACGTTTCCCAATTTTTTGTTCTTTAATGCATCATTTCCTTTTCTTGTTATATGGGTTTCCTGAATACAACAGATATCTCATTTTTGTTTTTCTAAATAGCGAATAACCTTTTCCTTTTTATTATTGAATTTAGTCCTCTGATGTTCCACGATATCAGTTTAAGCCTCATTCTTCCAATTTTGTGTATATACTACTCAACTGTTTCAACTGTTTCTGATTCTGATGATATCTCTTCCCCAAATTCTTCTTGCTCAACTTCTTCTTGCTCTTGCTCTTGGTCTGCTTCCTCTTGCTCTTTTCCCCTGATTCTCATTGTTCTTGCTGAAAGTGTTCTTTTAGTAGACCTTCTGATCTTCCCCCATCTATACAGGATTTCGTTTCTCTTCAATTCCTGAGTTAAAAAGGTGTAATCTTTCCTCCTCTTTAATATTTCCGATGGGACATCCTTGAAAATCTTCAACTCTGTTCCTTTGATTATCAATTTATTCGCATAGCTTTGTTGGATTATCAACTCTTTAACTCTTTCTCAAACCAGGTACACGACGATGTCTCTTGGCACCTTCCTTTTACGGGTGATCAGCAAGTTAATTCTGAAGACCTGGTCAACTTCTATGTCCATTTGTTCAGTTGGCCGATCTAAAAATCTGGCTAATGCTGGAACAACTCTGTTATAAAGGTCCTCTTCTTCCAATTCTTCCAGACCTCTGGTTTTAATACATTTTTCGCTATATTTCATTTCCGATAGTGTGTTCCATCTTCCTGCCTGCTCAATTGCTCCTTTGAGGTCACCTGTTCTTTTCTCGCGTACCTTCGTTCTTTCCTGTATCTCTTCAACATTTTTATTCATATTTCTCACATCCCTTGTGACATTTTCTAGTCTGCCTGCCAAATTTTCCATTTCTTTCTTCATTTCTTTGACTTCTTTTTTAACTTCTGTCGTAAGTTCTTTCATTTCTGTTTGCATATCCAGTCTGATTTTCTTAACTTCTTCCAAAATAAGTTTATAAGGGTCCATTTCTCCTGAGGCCCTTCTTTGAGGAAGCGTCTGGATTTGGGTTTGCACTACTTTTCTTTGTGTTACCATCCCCTATACTTGACTAGTTCCTAATCTTCTTAATCAATATTTTCCTTAATTTTATCTATTAGCTTTGTTAAATATTTTAAGCACCTAATATATATTGATGTGTATGCACTATATTAACAAGAAATAATCATTTGGCAATGAATTAATATATTAATCTTTGGTCCTCTATATATTAATCTGCCCTACCTAATTAATTTAAATTTTAAATTGACAGGTCTTCTATAAATATATCTACTTTCCTAAATTAAATATTATATTATTGAACTATTAAGTTAAATTATATTAAATTAAATTATCCAATCTAAGAATAAAATTTTAACCCTAATATTCTAATGTTATCTTGTTATTTTATTTTATTACTATGTGACCTATCCTAATTAAATCTATTGAATTCTAATAAAATATTTAATCTATTTACTATTATATATTCCTTTACTTGTATACTATTTTATATACTATTTATATACTATTTTATATATGCTATTTATATGCTATTTTGTATACTGTTTTATGCTTGTTCTTTACTAGGCTTATAAATTACTCTTATATTGCTTAGAGTAGGTCACTGAGATAAGACTCTAGAATCTATATATCCACTAGATGGTGCTCTGTCCTTATATCCTTATATCCTTGCTTAACAACTGTTCTTCTTGTCTAAATGTTTCAGCTGTGAAAGTGGGAATATGTAAACAAAAACTCAATGCCAGCAATCTACTGTCCTTGAAGCTATCTCCTACTTAGTGCTAATCCTTAACCTTGTAGCTTATCTCTATCAGTTCAACTTTCTCGCAACACTTTACAATATTTGTAGTTTAACTTAAAGCTTAACCTCTATGGGAGGCAATACAGTACAGCTTAAAAAATGTTTAACACCAAAAGAATCTTTACATCAAAGTCAGTATCAAGCAAAATCTTTGCTTGAAATCTTTCCCATTTTTCATTTGTGAAATGTTGGAGGGTGTGTGACATGCAAATATTTTAAGGCAAGCTCCTTCCCATGTGCTGTGATTTTAATTCAGGTGGTGAACCGCTACAGCTGCTATTTTGAAATAAACATTTAACAAAACACGTACAGTTACTGGGTCTCAAGAAAAAGTAATGAATATAGGACTACTTAATGTATTATGATTGTATTTTTGATGCCCAGAAAAGGAAGCAGTAATTCTGACTCAAGCACCAACACAACATGACTGATCAAAGGTGCTTGTTTGTTGGTTTGGGTGGGGGGAGCCGTATGTTGCTCTGCGTCAGGTAGCAAAATTTCTTAGGATCACTCTGCTTGCAGCAGCCACATCGTTTTGACCTAAACATTTTGTTGATAGCCCAAGAATGGCAGAATGTTGTTGTTTCTTAGTGTGGAGAACTTTGCCACAAGAGAAGTGTTATCATCACCGTTATTGTTATTATTACCTCAGATGTTTTGAAACTGGGCCTTCACTTTCAGAACAGATTCCAGTCATAGTGTGTGTGCACACATGAACATACAGTATTTATTTCATAGTGCCATAGTACTCTGCTCTCTAATTCTAGTGCATTTTCTTAAGCTTTATTCACATCTACTACTAGCAGTGTTTGCTGTACTGCCTGACAGAAGGGAAGATGACAACTGGGTGACAAACACTCATAGTTTGGTCCTCATTTTATGCTTTTTATATTCAGTATTTAGTTCCCATGTGGTTAAGATTGTATGGAGGAGTGGAAGAGTGAGAACTGGGGTGGCTTTATCATTAGACAGAGTGAGATGGCTATCGCAGGTAGCATATTTTAGGTGCCGTGAAAAGGCAACAAAATTGCCATTTATTTTTTTAAAAAATATTATAATTATTATATTTTTAATGCCAGAGATGGGGAGAGATGTTAGTGGAGTTCCTGTCTCACCTGCCAAAATGATTGCTTACTATGCACCTTAAATTGAGGAAGAGGTATCATTTGCTGCTCTATCTCAGATCTTTCATTGGCTTTATTTCCCCTGTCACCTTAACACCGGGGGGTATGTCTTTCACGTGGAAGTCTTCTTCTGTCTCTGTAAACTACTAACCTTGCACAGATCATTTCGGAACCACTTGCTATAATCTTTGAGAAATCTTGGAGGACAGGAGAAGTTCCAGCAGACTGGAAGAGGGCAAATGTTGTCCCCATCTTCAAGGGGGGAAAAAAAGAGGACACAAATAATTATCGCCCAGTCAGCCTGACATCAGTACCCAGAAAGATCCTGGAGCAGATCATTAAGCAGTCAGTTTCTAATCACTTAGAAAGCAATGTGGTAATCATGAGAAGTCAACATGGATTTCTCAAAAATAAGTCATGCCAGACTAATCTTATCGCTTTTTATGATAGAGTTGCTAGCTTGATAGATGAAGGGAATACTGTGGATGTAGCATATCTCGATTTCAGTAAGGCCTTTGACAAAGTTCCCCATGACATTCTTGCAAAGAAGCTAGTAAAATGCAGGCTGGACAGGGCTACTGTTAGTTGGATTTGTAATTGGTTGACCGACCGAACCCAAGGGGTGATCACGAATGACTGCTTTTCATCCTGGAGAGAAGTGACTAGTGGGGTGCCACAGGGTTCTGTCCTGGGCCCAGTGCTGTTCAATATTTTTATCAACGACTTGGATGAAGGAATAGAGGGCATGCTCATCAAATTTGCAGATGACACCAAATTGGGAGGGGTTGCTAATATGCCAGAGGACAGGATCAAAATTCAAAATGACCTGGACAGATTGGAGAGCTGGGCCAAGGCTAACAAAATGAAATTCAACAGAGAGAAGTGTAAGGTCCTACATTTAGGTAGAAAAAATGGAATACAGAAATATAGGATGGGGGACATGTGGCTGGATAGCAGTACGTGTGAAAGGGATATAGGAGTCTTAATAGACCACAAGCTGAACATGAGTCAGCAATGTGCTGTGGCAGCCAAGAAAGCCAATGCAATTCTCGGCTGCATCAATAGGAGTATGGTGTCTAGATGAGGGAGATACTGGTACCACTCTACTCTGGTTTGGTTAGACCTCATCTTGAATACTGTGTCCAGTTCTGGGCACCCCAATTCAAGAAGAACATGGTCAAGCTGGAGCAAGTCCAGAGGAGGGCGACCAAAATGGTGAGGGGCCTGGAAGCCATGCCCTATGAGGATAGACTTAGAGAGCTGGGTATGTTTAGTCTGCAGAAGAGAAAGTTAAGAGGGGATATGATAGTCATGTTTAAATATTTGAAGGGGTGCCATGTAGAGGAGGGAGTGGGCTTGTTTTCTGCTGCTCCAGAGACCAGGACAAGGAGCAATGGATTCAAGCTGCAGGAAAGGAAATTCCTCCTGAACCTCAGGAAGAACTTCCTGACAGTCAGGGCTGTCCGGCAGTGGAACATGCTGCCTCGGAGTGTAGTGGAGTCTCCTTCTTTGGAGGTTTTTAAGCAGAGGCTAGATGGCCATCTGTTGGAGTGCTTTGAGGGTGTTCCTGCATGGCAGGGGGTTAGACTGCATGGCCTGTGTGGTCTCTTCCAACTCTACATTTCTATGATTCTATGATTGTGTAGCTTTCCAAGTCATGGGAGAGTCTGTGTATATTCAGGAGAGTCTAAGACCATTTCTGCCCTGCATTGTTATAATGCTATTATTCCAACATTCTATGGAATCCTGGGGTTTGTGGTTTAGGGAATGGACTTTAGAATATTCTCAGCCAGAGAGCTCTTTGGCCTCAATTCAACAGGATGTCAAAAGTGGAATAATAGCACTATAACAGTATAGTGCAGAAATGGCCTAAGTGTATCTGTCCAATGGGAGCATATTGTTGGAGCAGTGCTGGCAGAATGTGGATAGTTGGGACTGGACCAGGATCACAGAGTGCAGCATCCTCTTCACATGATTTTAATCTGGCTGATGGAGGCTATGGAATCTTTTCATATGGAAACTGGCTCAGTGCTGACTCAAGTGTGAATGGAGCCAAGATCAAGATGTTAGGGGCTTGCTTATTTTTTAGAAATTGATAGATTCCTCTTCACATATGCTTGGGGCAAATAGACTTTCTGTTTGCTTCAACTTCTCTAAAACTGGAGACAGACAAATGTCTCTGTGAAAACAGTTTCTATTTTTTGTGAGATGAACATGAGATGCTTCCTTATCTCAGTCTTTCCAGGTTTTAATTAGAGATCTTTCCTTTTATTTGTTACCCAATTTCTTTTAAATGGCAATGCCAGGGACTGCATCTTCAGTGTAAAAGCATGCAGAGAGTAATTGCTTCTGTTCACATCAGTTCTTTTGTCTTAATTTACTTTTGGCTAAACATGTTCTGAAATTTTTCCCAACATCCACCTCCAAAACTTGTTTACAAGAAGCAAAACTAGAATGAGTATCCCTACTATAAAGAATGACATTATATTAAAACCATCTTTACTTCATCAGGGGAAAATATTATTTGTCCCTAGCTTTATTCTGATAATTATGCATTATATTCTTTATTTTTCTAGATGCATTTTATTACTTTTCAACCCTCATTCAGGCAGATGTGACATTTTCTTTCCTGAGTGTCACATTTTGTTGTAGAATTCACCCAGAATTAAAACTACAAGGCAAGCACTTTACAACATTGTCACATGCTGAGTTGTAAACAGTGTCCTGGAGTTTCAGTCGCCTTCCATGTACAGGTTTTCCACTCAGTAATTGACACAATAATTGGCACAATAATTTGTCCAACAATTGACAGAGAAATTGTGTTGGTTAGATCTCTTTCTTTCTTTGCAAAAAAGGAAAACTGACGGGTACTCAGAAAAAAGATTCCATCTCCTATGAACATGTGCTGACTAGAACTTGGTGTTCAGGTATTGTGGAACACTTTTGATTCTGCACCCACAAACCCTTTGTGGACACTGGACATTTAAAGATCCCCAATTTACTGAAATTCTCACTGGGGTGAGAAAACACCCAGTTTAAGGCACTCAGACGAAGTTCTTTTCATCTGTCAGGATGATAGTTGAATCGTATTCCTGTACTGTGCCTTTTACTGCCGTCTTCTATTTCTAAACTCAAAGCATTGGAACAGATATACTCTTCCATTTGGAGAGGTAACATGGAGCTTTATAGCTCAGTAATGTAGCAATAAGCTCTGCAGTTTTAAAATTATATCTCTTCTGAAATTGGTCTTCTTCACTTAAAAAATTAAAATCCAGTTCTTTTCTCCCATAGGAAAGAACAGAGATAACAGTTCTACCTTATCTGTTTTCCTATAATAAAACTAAAAAACAAAACAAACAACAACAACAAAACCTCTAAAATGTGGTGGCTTTAGGATATCTGTGCAGTCTATACATAATACATACAGTTTAAAAAATACATTCTACCCATATATATTTCTTGATGGTGTACAAACAGAAGGAACAGTAAAGGCTACTGTTCTCAAGAAATGATATCCAGAGCTAAAGTTAACATGATTTCAAGGAGCTGTACATCCTTGAAACAGGAAACACCACCAATAATAGTTTTTTAAAACGTCATCCAGCTCTGTGGGCAGATTTTATTTCCAATATAATAAGAGCTGGTTTTCAACACTTTGCTCCGGTAGGCTGCTGCAAATGCTTCCTGGGCAAGACGTCGAAAATTGTTATATAATCCCAGAAAAGCATTCGGCTAAAGTCTAGATGTGACCCTGGCAGCTTCTGAGGACTGTTCTGCCACTTAATATGAAAAACAACCACCCTCCCAGTTTAAAAGGGATCCTTGAGATGGGTTGCCCTTCCTCCTCTCCAACCCTGACGTGAATGTAACAACTGTAGTTTGTCATTTTGCCCTTCCTTTTCTGAGGAAAAAAATGCTAGTGATTTCTTTTGACTTAAACTGGGCATTCAGAAAGCTGTTTTTATTAATGAACCATATTAAGCCACCAGTGAAAAGCTCCCTGACTCTGTTTAAATAACAGGCTATGATTCCTCCCACCCCCTCTTTTGGCTCCACTGCTATTAATTGAGGAGTTTCTTTGTTTCTTTCCTAATGAAGCTAACAGAACACATCTGTCAGGTGCTCGTATTCTTCACCCGTCTATAGTATGTAATAGCCCAGCTGGAGGCTATAATGCTACACAATACCCCTGGCCGTTACAGCAACTATTTATTCCTGGGCTTTTCCTCAGATAGGGATTTGGAGGGGGGAAAAGTCTGAAATTTGGGCCTAATTGCTGTTTACACAGCGATAGACACCTGTTCTAGCCGAGACCCTGGCTCGTGAATCCCACACCTCAGACCTTAGGGAAAGTGGGGAGGAAATTTCAGTCAGCTGCCAGTTTAGACACTGAGACATTTCCTGTGTGCTTTATATAGTATGATCTACATCCAGTAATTGCCGTAACGCCGTGCTGCTTTTTGGCTGTGTTCACTGCTGAGGGCTAAAATGGGCATGGCGGGAAGTGTATGCATTCACACACAATTGTGGTAGGCGGTTAAAATTGCTCACTGCTCCTGCTACTTTGAAACCTAACTGTCAATAGCTAAGGGCCAGTTTATATATAACGTTAAGGGTTCTTTGATTAGCTCTGTTCTTAAATGTGTTCCCCTCGCCTTCTTGTTTTGGATTTCTTTGGTGTTTTGTTTTGATTTTTGCATGTGAGAGAAAACTAATATGCATAAGACTGATGTTCTCTGTAGTATGAAACTAGAGAAATAAAGAGAAATGAAAGGGCAAAAGCTATTCATGTCACACCATGGCTTTGAAACTAGCTAGACCGATTCTAAGTGGAGCAAAACTAGAGCATCCAAAGACCTGCATGCTGTATCCTAAGCAATACCAGGTGAGGCTAGCCAAGAAAGAAAGTGTGTGTGAGTTGTGACGTGCCAGCTTTTTCAGAGCAATGGACCTTTGCATTCACCATTGCCCCCTCAGCAGCAATGGTGGGAGGTATTAGTTATGACAGTTCCAGGGCTGGCATGCTGCTATACCCAGATTGGGTCCATCTGAGAGGATGATGTGACTTTGGATCCAGCAAAACCAAAGTAATTCTTGCTCATGAATACTTTCTGTCTATTTGGGTACAATGGGTCTAGTCTCCCATAAAGGACTGCCAGGTGAAAAATGGGACACAAAAGCTCTACCACCTGTAGATATTCCCTCTTTGGTACAACCATTAAAGGTACAGGAACCCTGTCCTGTTTTTCACCCGGCAATCTTACTCCCATGGCAAAATGTGTCTCCATTATCAGAGTGGAGAACTGCCTATGTGCTTTCCTAATCACTTCCAGTCATCAGCTTCAGGACTGAAAGAGTACATTTTATGTTAACAAAGAACGTCTTTACCTTAAATATTACCTTTGACCATGGGGATGATCCTCAACAACTTACTATTCCTTCATGTTGTGCACTTCCCCTCACCAGTGGTATGGGAAGCGTAATAATGATTTAGCATAGAGGGTTGTTGTAAAGATGACTGAAGCAAACATATGAACAGATTGCTATATTAAGTGTTGCACCTAGTAGCCATTAATATACCTGTTCCCTGTGAATCCAGCAATGGCTATTAGCATATCTTGTAGGATTAATTTCTAGGGGACTAAGGCTTTGGAAGGAATCAGGCTTTCGTGGAGCCTCAGGCTTCTTTGCTTAGATAATCACAATGCTTCCTTCACAATTCCATCGCCTTATAGATTCTTAGCTCTCCCCCTGCCCCCACCATTCTCAAAAGATGAAATATGCCCACAGCTTAGTTACTGGGAGTTAAAGAACTTTAAGCTAAGCTATGCTATTGTTTTTGGTCCCACCTTTTTGACTCTGGCCACCCCTGGAATGCAGTCCTTGAGAACTTCTCTGAAATGGTATTCAGTCCTGGACTTGAAAGTGGATTCTCACTTTTGCTACAAAGAATAGTGTATTGTCTACGTTATGCTATTATGAACCCACTGCTGATCAAGTTCATTTGGATAACTCTGAAACAAATTGTGGGCGTTTAAAACAGAAATGTTCCTGGCCCAGGCTATAGATGCTGCCAGTGGTTGAACTAGGAGTTTGGAATGGAAAGAACACAACGCTTCTGTTCTACCTAATGTTGCATTGCAGCTTTTTATCAAATGAGTGTGGGGTCATTTATTAATGAGAAGGAAACTCTCTGCACATGGTCAGAGCAATTATTTTATTTATGCATGGCCCAGTGGTGAACTCTGCAACCTCAAAAGCTGATTCTGTGATAAGCTCCAACTTAAGCTAGGCCCTGCTTGTTAGTCTTCTCAAAGTATGAAATTTTGGAAAAGGCTTGTTCATCAAGGAGCTTTACTACTTGCTTCCTGGTTCACCCTCACCTGCTATCACTTGAATGGGTTGAATGTCCATCAGCTGTGTTGACTGGGGGATTCTGAACACTGTCATCTAAAGAAATAATTTCTCCATATTCTGCCTGAGGTTTGTTTTCCCCTCTTGGGCAATTCCCTCTATAGTAAAAGGCCGTACTGATGGTATCCCTGGGTGGCATTGTTATAGCCAACCCATTATTTAAAGGAACTTGGTGCAATAAAACCATACATGATTCTAATATAAGTTAGCAGCTTCTCCAATGTAGTTCAGAGCTCAAATTGATTAAAATGCAATTAGGCCATAAAGCTCCCTGTTTATTACCTCAGCTGTTTGTCAAAGCCACAGAGCTAACGGGAGGGTTTGGAGTCCCCCCCCCCGTACACCATTTTTCTTTCTTCTCCTTTTCCTTCTGAATTTATTTCTGATGAGTGCCAAGTACTCTCATTAGTCAGGTACAGGGCAGGAATAAAAAGTTATTGCCCTGCCATTTAATCCGTAGTCCAATCAGAGGATGGTATTCTCTACTGCTGACAAGGGAGTGTTGCAGGCTGTTCTTGAAACTTTATTTTCCACTTATTCCACTTACTAAGCCCTGGAGTTCAGTACAGCTGATGGTTATCTTGTACTATTTGGTTATTCAGGAACTGTAGATAAAATAAAATATGAAATGAAATAAAGACAATAATGAAGGTAGCAAGTGTTAACAATTAATTGGAAGATGAGCTGCATGTTGCTAAAATGGTTGTGCAATCTTATGAAATCATACAAGTGAAGAACTGGAATGTGTTACAGCTGAAGGGCATTGTCACACATGAAGCATAAACTGGCTTTAAGGGTGACAATATACATTTTGATTTTTCTTCTCAGTTCTCTTCAGTTTCATAGATAATCCAAAGGAGCAAGGGAGCCTCATATACACCTTTTTTAAAAAACTCCACAACCCCATGTGTAGTTGTTTGGGAGTAAATCTTACTAACTCAGTGGAACCTTTTTTTTCTGATTAAATGTGAATTTGTTGAGCCTTCCACTGCTGGAATACCTTAATAGTTAGAGACTCTCCCCAAAAAATTCAAGCACAGTTACAGATGTTATTAGAAAAACAATACTATATGTTTCTGCATGTATGCCTGCATTTATATATACACACACAGACACAAAACCTTTGAAAGAAAGAAAATTGATTCAATGGGTAGCTAGCAGAGGTGGAATGTTGAGGTTAATGTGGAAAAGGGGGACAGCGCCAATTCCCTCTCAGCCTTAAGGCTCAAAAAGATGGATAGTTAAAACTAGAGACAGAAATTAATTTCCTTTGGGAGTAAACAGAAACATAGGGGGAAATTGGTGTCATTTATGGACAGGTAATAACAAAATTAGAGTTAATGAAGTTTAGAGGACATAGGTCTGAGCTAGGTTCTCTATAGAATTGAAAAGGGGATACTAGCTTCAAAAACTTACTGTCAAAAATGGTGGGAAGCAACTCGCAACTTGTTTTAAAGGTGGAAAGAGCCCACTCCCAACAACCTTAGAAAGTTTAGACCTAACTTTCAGTATTTCAGAAAAGAGTACAGCTTTTTTTTCCACAGGAAATCCATATAGAATAATATTGTGTGCAATAATGTATTCTAAGCATGTCCCCCTGACTACCCCTATCTTACAAGGCACTAGAAAATTCCCTTATCTAAAAAGCAAACATCTGCTTACGATAATTTAGAGTGCTGTAGAGTAAAATCTTTTCTTCTTCTATTGCAGTGGCAAAAATCTCACTGACTTCAATGAGGTCAGGATTTTTTTACTGTGGTTTCTCTTTTCATTCCAAGCATCATGGAGAGAGAGAAAAACAGCATGTGCCTGTTATTACATCAATATTCTATACATAAATTCTTCTACGAATAATTTTGGTCATAATATTAAATATTGTTTGTTCTTAATGAATACATATTTAATTAAGGGCATTAGGTAAATAAATAATACCACAAAAAAGAATTAGACCTTTGATCCACAATCTTGAACTAGTATAGCAGTACTTTAGTAGTAACTATCTTCTCTCAAAACAGAGTATTATTTTCATTGCGTTGTGCCAACTTTTCCAGAATGTTTTTATTCTGATCTCATGTTATACCATGCTATGTGTGCATCCTGCAGCTCTGAGGTGATGCTGGGTTTTGAGGCCAACATTCAGTGTCCTGAGAACCTCTTTTGTCCTTTGTAAATTTAAGTCCCCTAAGGCTGTGAAGATTAGGCCTGAGGAAGGGGTATGTGCAATTGTCAGAAAGGCACAAATACATCACTGTGATTTTCTGATTCCTTGCAGCTGCACAAAAACACAGGCATTGAAGATGAGGGGACAACAGTACAGTCTGAGGAAGCAGTGGATCCGGGCCCAGACTCTGCAGACTGAGCCCAAGAACATCCAAGGCCTTCCTAGACTCCCTTGTATTTATACTATCAAGGACCTGGCTTCTTCATTCACCCCGTGTGCCTTATAGTACACTGGGCCTTCTTGCCAATGCAGCTAATACACCTGGCAAAAGACTTCACACAGAAAGGTGCCAAGCTAGAGGGTACACCTTTAACATCCCAAATTTGTCAGCAAGGGGGTGAAAACTGAGAGGCTTGGGAATTATAGGACTGCTTCACTGTGAGAGATGATCTGCTCCTTGGACTGTCTCTGGTGTCCTGACAAGATCTGACTTTAACTACGCTTGTTTCCTAAAATCCTGACTGAATCCTGTCTGCGTGCTTCCATCCTTTCCTGTTTTTCTCTTTTTTAGCCAAAATTTGCCCAATGGCTTAACATTGAGCAAAAAAATGTAAAACTAACTCGTATTTTGCAATGTCTTTTTGGCCTTCTCTGGGCCCCTTTGACATCCTCCCTCCCCAAGCAAGAATCTTTACATTACCCACTCAACATTGCATTTTTCAGGAAGTTTGATGGCATCTCTTATCAATGCATTATCTCAGCTTTGTTCATTCTGTGGGCAGGTTCTTCACCAGCAACAGACTCCCAATAGAATATCCACTGCCAGTGCACTGACATTTTCTGTGCCTCCTAAGTAGATATGAACAGAAGCTACATGGCTGGTTTTGTTAGTTTATCATTATGATAATATTTGCTTCTCAAAAACACATTGAATACTTCTCATGAGCAAGACCATTAGATTAAAAAAACCCATAGAGATGGGAAGGAAAACAAAGATCATTTAGTCCAACCCCCTGCTAGTTCAGGAATTCTCTGCGAAAACCTCCCCAAGAGGTGGGCATCTATCCTCTGTTTAAAAACCTAGAGTGAGGGAGAGCCCACTACCTTTGGAGGGAGACTATTTCATTGTCATAGAGGTCCCCCCTCTGCATTGGTTCAGGCCCTACAACAGAAAACAAGCTCATTGCATCTTCCACATGACAGACCTTTGGGTATCTGAAAATGTCTGTCATATCATCTATCAATATTCTCTTCTCCAAGCTAAATTTACCTTTCTCCCTCAACTAATCCCCATAGCCCATGGCTTCCTGAAAATTTGGTTGCTGTCCTTAAACTCTGGTGCCCAGATCTAGACATAGTATTCCTGGTGCAGTCTGACCAAAGAAGACTAAAGTGGTTCTGTCACCTCATTTGATCTGGACACTATATTTCTCTTGATGCAGCCTAGAACTGTACTGCCTTTTTTTGCTGCCACATGACATTGTTGACTCATGTTAAGCTTGTGGTCTGTAAAGATGCCTAGGTTCTTTTCAAATGTATTGCTGTCAAGCCAGATGTCACCATCTTATATTTGTGAATCTGATTTTTCCTGCCAAAAGGTAATATCATACTTATATTTATCCCTGTTGGAATTCATTTTGTTAGTTTAATATGTATCTCAGCATATTGTGGTGGTTGATGACTCATATTAGATCAGTCTGCCCTGACTTTTAGTGCAAATCTTGAAGAAGCTATCTAAGGTGTTGAACTTATTTGGAAGATAAGATTAAACATTTTCAATAGATTCTTGACAGTTTGGTCTAAAATCTAGACCAGATTTATTGTGCTGCTTTTGGCAATATTTGTATTATAATATATATACTGCAGGGTTTTTACAATCTACCCCCCGCCCCAAAAAAGGGATCAGCACAGCAGATGAAGTGGCAATTTTGGTTGATAATTTTAAGCCATTTCTCTTTCACACTTTTCAGAATCCAGGTGTTGTTGTTCCTTCTGTTCTTCTTCTGTTTCATTAGTTTAGGAGCCCAGGAATAATGCTCTAAGGCTACAATCCTATACATGCTTACCTCAGAGTAAGTTCCACTGAACTCCATGGGGCTTACTTTTGAGTAAAGATGCAAAAGATTTGTTGTAAAGCAATTAACTGGAATAAAGGTCTTTCTGATAACATTATTTCCAGTCCATTAGGAATCTGATGATCTCATAGTCATTGGTCATTTGGACATTGGTTCCACATTAATGCTCCAGAGACGATATGGGTAATCTCAGGGTCCTTTCATAATGAACATAATGGGATATGTAAGAAGACATTTTTCTACCTTTAGGCACAGGAACAGGGATTATTACTGGATCTGTCATATGTATAAAAGTTGTATCTATATTAAAGGGTTGGTGCCTTCATGAGATGTGGGATGCTTCCATTCTCTTGATACTGTTACACCCTGTAAGCAGTCTGTGCTAGGGAAATGGGAATTTGTCAATTGCTCAACTGGGACAAATTTGGAGTTGCTAATCCCCTGAGAAATACCTGTAGGAATTAAGATATCACACTGAAAACTTGTGGGAACTGTTGTTGTTGTTGTGTTGTTCCTGCTGCAACATAAACTGCCCCTTTTTTTTTTTTTAAGGTGTCCAGGATTTTGAGAAATTGCAGCTTTGCTGTAAAAATCTATGCTTGCAATCTTTTCACTATGGACGGAAACCTGTGCAGTTTTCTGAAGAGGGGGAACACACCACTTACATTGTGTTTTTTTTGGGGGGGGGGTCAGCTAAGTACAGTGGAAAAGTACAAACATGGTGAAGCGTTCAACATTGTGGCTGTAGTTTTTGCCCATTTGAATGTTGTGCAATTTCCTTTCTGTGAGGAAAGCTGGACAGATTTCAGTTTCTGTGCTGAAAGCCACAGTTTCTGGAAAACTCTGCAGTGTTCTAGCCAAGCTGTGCAACTTTTGTAGAAAAGCTGTTTCACATCATTGCAGAAGGAAAAAATTCCCAAATGTCCTAAAGCTATAGGACAAAAAGCTACTTCATGGTTCTTGATATCCACCAGAAATCAGAAAAATGGAGCTTTTCCATATCCAATGTGAGCCACAATTTCTGGTTTGGTAAGTGTTGTGTGATACATGTTGGTTGTTGTCTGAAATCCCTAAGAAAATGTTAGTAACAAAATACATCTATTACATCGGTATTCAGCTTTGACAGAAACCACACCAAGTATCATGATTAGTAGTTGTTTTCATGTATGGGGTGAAGAACTTACAGCGTTTTAATTGCAACTCCCATCAGCTTTCATTGCTTGACAGACTGACTGGTGCTGAATCAGATTCCACAAACAAGTGGAGGGCCACACTCCAAATGTCATCCCCTGGTTTATATAAATGTAGGACAGATAATTTTGACACGTCTAAGTTTTCTATTTATACTATTCTTTATGGATTCCACATGGTCCCTCACCTCCAACATCCCATTGCTTTCTGAGGATTTAACCAATAGTTTTCAAAATGTAAACAGTGGTAAAAATGAAAATTTGGCAGATGCAATAACTAAGAAATTGTTGAAAATAGTTGATGTCGAACCCATTGAAGAGGCCACTGAATCCTGCACATGAATGTCTGTGTGTATGGGGCTTACTCAAAGGGAAGTGTGGACTTGTCAGATTTCTTTCATTGCTTGTTTTATTGCAGCTTTAACTGTTCGGTAAAGTTAATTTTTGGAACAGCAAGATAGCAATAGAGGATCAGAGTGGAGTAGTGGTTTGAGTATTGGATAGGACCTTGGAGACTGGAGTTCAAATCTCCGCTCAGCCATGGAAACCCACTAGGTGACCTTGGGCAAGCCATATTCTCTCAGCCTCAGAGGAGGGTGAAGGCAAGCCCCCTCTGAATAAATCTTGCCCAGAAAACCTCATGACAGGTTCACCATAGGGTCACTATAAGTTGAGAAACTTGGAGGTACACAACAAGATAGCAAATAAATTATGTATGTATGTGTATGTATGATTTAAAACACACACACACACACGTACATAAATACAAATTATAAATACGCACATACACATATTTCCAGTCTCTACTGCTTTTAACTGATCATTGGCTATAATGTTTCTGTGTTGTACTTTCACACGAATTTTGCACTTTATCTATGTTTTTATTGTTATGTCACTCCAAGAACTATAGGCTGGTCAATAAAAGATGATGATTCTGCCTGCTTGTGTCACTCCTGTTCTACCAGTCTTTGGGAGCTGTAGTATATTTGCCCTTCAGTGGGCTGGGGGTGGTCATAGAGGCTTATGATAGAAGAGAGTGGGAGGTGTGGTGGCTGCAACCTCTTTGACTGATCTGGGAACCAAGGGCTCTGCATGGCACTTGCAGCTTGAGACTCTCACCTCACAAATCCTGACTCCCCATCTTTTTAACAGAGCTCTTAGTTTGACTTACAGCACTTTTTTATCCCTCTTCACAAGAGTAGAAAATAACTATCAAATCACAAAAAGTGACTTCTTCTTCCTGGAACTTCACTTCTTAGTTGATGAAAACAGTAGCACTGAGGCCTGTCAAGGGTCTGGAGTCCCTGCCAATTCTATGATTCCATGATCTTAGATCCAACATAACATTGGCTATCATATTAGACAGTCTACTATAACGTATTCCAACCCTGACAGTGAGTTGATTGAAATCATTAGGGCTTTCTTTCCATGCAATACATTTTGGGTCAGTGTGCTGTGTGCCTTAAAGTAATTTCTGACCTGTGGCAACTGAAAGGCAAACCTATCACAGGGTTTTCTGTGATACATGCTCAAGGTCACTCAGTGGGTTTCCATGGCTGAGTGGGAAATTGAATCCTGATGTCCAGGGTCACAGTCCAATAGTCAAATCACTACACCATGCCGGCTCTTGCATGTTGAGTCACCATTTGATAAATCTTTCGCCAACACATTTTTTAAAATTTCCCTTTCATTTCTTCATAGTATCATAATACAAACTCCTGTGGCAATTTATGACACCCAGAAGAAATAAAATGAATTCAGAGATAAACATTTCCTTTGTTTTTTTCTTGTGAACTGAAACATAAAACCATTTTATTTCTGAGTATTTAGTAGCATTTTACCCTGAGGCATGTCCATGTCAAGAAAAAGAGGGTAGTATTTACTATGGTAACTGTTCTGCAAACACAGCCT
Source organism: Iguana delicatissima (assembly GCA_948472985.1). NCBI lineage: Eukaryota > Metazoa > Chordata > Lepidosauria > Squamata > Iguanidae > Iguana > Iguana delicatissima. The sequence continues at coordinate 163,126 of CAOKZL010002073.1, read as the reverse complement.
TTCATTTTGTGAAAATTTCAATTAGGACCAAAATCATTTTGAAAATAGTAGAACCATTCCAAGTATGCAGTCGTTGCTCAGCTGTCATTCAAGCAATAGATGTAAATATAAAACAGAGTGGTAAAGGCTGGCTAAACATCTGGTAATATAATTTTGCAGACATTGTCTCGGCTTCTTTGTTTAGCTTTCATGGATTTGTTTCTCCCTCTTTGTAATAAAATGTATTCCTTCAAAACAAAGACCTATATGTCTTTTCATTTCAGTAGGTCTAGGTATATTACGATGCAATGGGACTAAGCAACTGTGCCCTTTAATTGTTCTATATAAAGAAGAAATTGCACAATTGCAGGTTCACCCAACAGAGTGATGCTGTGTCATAAGAAGCTGTGCCTGCCAAAATCTTTCCTTCTGTGCCATTACTAAATATGGAGGGATCCTCTTCAGTACTGAAAACAGAGGCTGACATTTTTGGTTATTTTGTTCTTGCCAATAAATTTCAAATCTTTTCTTTCTGCCAGCTGAGATTGCAAGTGCTTTTTTTTGCACATTTTTTTTATGATTCTTCACATTTTAAGACAACATATGAAGAATCATCAGGCGAATGCTGACTTAGTAAAAGGAAATTTTGGAGGAAATGAGGTAAGACACCGTACCGTCTAAAAGGGTAGTATCCTATAAGGTACACCAACTCCGATTGAGCTTTACCCACCACCAACATACAGATCACATCAGCTGGAAGTGAATGTGGATCTCAGCAAAAAGACAATGGTTCCCTTAATAAACTGGAAACATCCATACCACTGCACTTCTGTTGTTCCTTGATAAGACTAGGGACATTTCCGCTCTAGACTGTTATAGTGCTATTATTCCACTTTCAATGTCCTATGAAATCCTGGGGTTTGCAGTTTATGGAGGGGCATCTTTGGCCTCAGTAAACTACAAACCCCAGTATTCCACAGGATATTGAAAGTAGTATAACAGCACTATAACAGTGTAGTGCAGAAATGGCCTAGTACTCACTATGGTTGCATACCTGTTTCTGGGTGAGGCATTCAGGAGACACCTCACAGGACTGAGAGATACACAGTCACTTCCTACAGATAGAAATCTAGTATGTCAATTCTCCCTGACACCGAGCTTTCTAGGAGTATAATTTAAAAGAAAAGGAAGCAGTACATTCAAGGAAGGAACTGACCTTTCCTAATAGGGAGTGGCTCTGGTGCAGGAGGCTAGGAAGTTACAATAGCCCCCCAAGGAGATCTTGGGTGATCATACTTCCTGTTACACTCCCCTCCAAAAAAAGTTCAAAAGACACTTCCTGTTCTTAGAAGAGGTCCTCTCCTAGGCCTAAAAGGAACCAGGGAGACCCAAAAATGTCCTGAAAATGATTCTCACACTTTACAGAATGCTTGGTGTCATTTTGAGGTCCCAAACAATCAAAAATTTAGAAAAGAACTTTATTATTATTTTTTTATCCTGGGGGGTAGGGGCTTCAGAAAAGCCACCTCATGTCACCTGTGGGTTGCACTTTATTCCCCCATGCTCTATCTTGTTGGTCGTTTTATCACACCCTTTCTGTTAAGTGAAATGGAAAAGCACTCAGTACTTCTTCTCAAGGCATCTTGCAACTACAGTCATCCCGTCACATTCACTAGAGTTAGGGACCCTTGTGAAAGTGAAAAAAACATAACTTGAGGCTCTCCCAAACCATGTGTAACACACAAAAAAGTATGATCACCATATTCAACCCATCATGGATTCCTTTGGGGCATCAGGGTTCCTTCACAAGGCAGAAGTGGGTGGCTGGTGGGACTTACTGCCATCTCTGCTGCTGCCCCACACCATTTTTAATAGGGACTTACAAGCCTTGTTCACAGTGTCTCAGTTTCATGAAGCTTGCAGTCCTTATTAAAAATGGCATAGGGCGGCAGCAGAGCTGACAGCAAATAATCTGTGAATAATCAACTCTGCAAAAGTGAAACCCGCAAATGTGGAAGGCTGACTGTAACTGCTATTCCCACATTGTTAGGAAGGTAATGATGAGGCTGGAGTCCTACTTACTCTGTAGTTAGCTTCATGTGTGTAGCATATTCCCTTGCTATCAATAATTATTATCCACCTTCCTCTGAGAAACCATTTTTGAATGTTGAGAAGTGTTTGAAGTTAGTTTGTGATACACTCTGAAGAACTAATTTGAGAAGGGATGGGGGAATCAAAAGCTCCACTGCAATATGCCCAGATAGCCAGTTGCAGGATTGAGCCTAGGCAAAGTTATACAAAGAAGAACTAAGTCACTTAACAGTTGCTTACCAGATTAAAATTGGCCTCTGAACAATCCCAAAGTACTTAAGCAAACCACTGTTCTTTGTGGCAGGCTGTGATTTGGGAACAGTGTCTTATACGGGAACTGAGAGAATTTAATATGTCAATGTTCCTTTATTCATCCTCTGGACATTAAAGTGTACCCGGAGGAAAGCTTATAAAATTACTTTCAAACCTTCAGTAAAAGAAAGAAGGGAATTGAGGGACAAGTTTAGATTCTGTCCTTTGATCTTAAAGCTGACTTTGTGAGGAACAAATTGTTGTTTGATTTATGGCAAGGCAAGCTTCAAATTGATTAGATACACAGAGTGATCCTAAACACAAATTTACTCAGAAGTAGATTAGCTGAGTGTGGTGGGGTTACTCCTCAGTAAGCATGCTGAAGGAACAACTCTTTTTTGTGCTGTCTTAGATTATACCCACCAACATTTCACAGATGAAAACTGTGCAAGCTGTGGCCAAGTAACATTAGAGTGTGTCCAAGATGGCAAAATTATTAATGAGGAGGAATGCACAAACCAGAAGAGGGTGTAGCAGTTTGCTTTTGCCTGAGCCTACTGGGAAGGGCAAGATTCTGTCCTCTCCTTTCCTCTCCCCCTGTTGAGTTACTTGAGTAGAAACTACTTTTGCACTTTGAACTCAGTTTGCAGCAAGTGAAGTAAACTGAAGATGAAGAGGGAAAGTGGGAGAAGGAGAAAGAAACTGGGACATATTAAAAGCAGATGAAAATTGGAACAGCCAAGGATTAAATGGGACTATACCTGCCAAAATGTGACAGTTGGAGGGTATGATATATAGAAGTTAAATTCCTATGTATGACAGTGTATATGAATACTCCTTGTAGATAAACGTTCAATCTATATCAAGGATGGACAAGGTCACATTAAAGTAGTTGGAGCCCTACAGCACATCCAGAAACAGTCGCTCCATTATGTTAATCTGTGAACTATTCTAGGCCTCTCCCAAAAAGAAAAAGAAAATGTTCTTTTGCTTATTGGGCACAGACTTCTAGGAGACAGGATGTGGAAGATGAATTCTTTTTATCTCCTGTAATCCCCTCAACTGTAGAAATCCTCCTTTTTGCTCAGATTGGCTCTCTTAACGAGGTGGTTATCCCCTTCCCCTCCCACTCCCCAAAATATATATGGAGAGTTAAAAACTATATAGAAAAAAAAAGTTTTCAAATGACATTTTTATTAACTCCACATCCAGATGAAGTGTTAAGCCAGTTTCAATCATCTCCAGTCTAAAGATCAAGGGAGCAGTACAGCTCAAGTACTTGGAAACCTAGTGTCAATAGAATGAATGGATTAGTTTTTCTCCACATGGTGCCTTTATGATAGCCATTGTCTGTGGATGATGGAAATTGTACATGTTAAGGACACCAAATTGGTGAAGGCTGGGCTAGATGGAGCAGTGATATAAGGCACTGATTAATGTTGGGGAAAACGCCATCTTGTATAATGCTATTTGCTGAATTGCATAAATATTTAGACATACAATAAAGATGCAAGTTAAGGTTGCTGCCTTCCACGAGGGGACAATTCCCAGTTTATCATGCAATACAGGAGAAAAATCTGACACCATGCAGTGCAATTGCTTCTAGATAGCAGCTTCTTCTCCACTATAAATGATCAGCTGAGCGCTGAGCCAGAGTGGTTAAGTTGTTGTCATTTTTTGCGGGGGCATGTTCTTGTGAGTTTAGCAATGTCTTGAAACTTAGATGTTTAGCCAGAAAAGGTTTCCTTTGTGTTCCTGTATAAAAATTGGTGGTGAAAAGCTTCACCATCATGAATTCCATGCCATTCTGCTTTTAAAGACAGAGCAGTAGTGCCTGTAAAAAGCTGGCAACTTTAGAGCTTACTGCTATTATTCTCATTGAGATCAAAATTGTACCATGCAGTCAAAATATTCTTTGCTGCCTTTCTTACAGTGTGTGTGTGTGTGTGTGCACCTGTGCACCTTCAAATAGCCTGTTGACTTATGGTGTCCCCATGAGTTTCATAGGGTTTTCTCAGGCAAGGAATACTGAGAGGCGGTTTCCCGGTTCCTTCCTCTGAAATGTAGCCTACAGCACCTGGTATTTGTTGGTGGTCTCCTATCCAAGTACTAATCAGGGCTGACCCTGCTTAGCTTCCAAGATCAGACAGGATCTTTAGGGTACTTAGGCTACTACCTGTACTGTTCTCACTATTCTCCCCTTGCTTCTTTTTACTCTCCCCCCTTTGTCCTCCCCACTCTTTCTCTTCTCCTGTTCTCCGTGCTCTCTTTCCACACCACTACTTCTGTGTTTTTCTTCCTCTCTGCTTCACTCTCCCACTGATTCTTAACACCTTACCAGCCAGCTGAGAGACAAGAAAGTTAGCAGAAAAGAGCTGATGCATTGGTTAATTGTTAATAAGCTGAACAAAATCTAATTCAATTGTGTGTACATAAGAAGAGAGAAAAAAATAGCTATTAACTTTATGTTAAATGGGAATTTAAGCTAAATGTCTGCATTAAAGCCTTGTCAGAATGAAGTTGAAAAATATTATTCATGATTTTACTCCTGCCTTGTTTCTATTTTGAGACTGGGAGAGAAAGAAAGAGTTGCATGAGTTTTTGAAAAAACCCCATTTCATCCACACTTCCGAAACCCTTTATCTTGCTTTTCTTTTCTCCCTCCCTTATAATCTCATCCCCCTACCCCTGCCCTTCTTTAACTTACTGATTTCCAGGTTTCTTTGCAGTATCTCATGTAGAACAAAAGAAGGGTAATCTGAGTGCAAAGACTATCCTCTTCCAAGTTGCCCTTACTACTTGTTCATTTGATTTTTTTTTTAACTGGGAATTAGCCAACTATTATACTCTAATCATGAATTAAAACAAGTGGTTTGGTTCTTGTGACCTGAACATTGTAACTCCCCATGCCTGAAGGACTAATAGAAGGGAAAAAGCACAATGTAAATCATGATGTAACAACTGTAGCACCTTAAAGGCAAAATAATTTATTATATATTTTCATTAACCAGACACTTTTGTCAAATGCCCATATGGCTAACAGGGATGGCAAGACATTTTAGCTGTTTGAGGGAAAGAACAAGATGGCAGATTTTTCCATTACATGTACAAAAGCCTAATCAACTGGAAACTGTATCTGTCTACAACATTGGCGTTATCAATCTGCCTTTTACTGCCCCTGAAGGCAGCAGGTTGGTAGACTGAGTGGCAACCGATCCTTTCCTCTGACACCTTGCTGCCATCTCTGAGAATATGTTGCTTGAAAAAATCACCTCTCTTTTCCTGGAGGCAGGGCCAGTGCTGATGGTCAACAAACAAAAGACATTCTGTCATGACCCCTCCCTCTGCTTTTTCCCTCTTAGTAAATATAGTTCTTCCATTTCCTATTGCGACAAGCTAACAAAGACTACCACTTGCTTCTGTCTTTTTTTAATGGTTACTTGATGTTTTAAAGAAATTCTTAAAGGTTCCTTTACCACTCTTCCAATGCACCAAGTCTGAGAAAAAGAAAAGCTCCCATTGTCTCATGAACACATGGAAATAGATGATAAATAGCCACTGTCGATATGGTGCTCCATGGCAATTGCAGTGGTAGAAATCATAATTTTTCAACCTTTTGTTAAACTAATAGGATTGTTTTTGCAATATGAAAATTTTATTAAGCAAATAATAACATTTCAGAACTTAGTTATGGTGAAGATGAGATCGTTCACAGTGAATTTTCTCTCTGGCTCCTTGCAGGTCAGTTTCTGATATATGAACTGCTGATAATCTTTGAAAACTCATTTTTTAAAAAAAAATTAAGCAAACTCATAAAAATGATTTGAATTGTGTGACCGCCCTCTGCAAACTAATACATGGATGGGCTCAGAGAGGATTCTTGAAGGGGAATATTTAAAAGACTGAGATTTTAAAAATTCTGCTTTGAATTTCAATCAGATGCTACAAACAGCTATATTGCTGGTGGTGTTGCACAGATCAGTTCAAATTCAATGACCGCAAATCTGATACAGTACAGTGGTCAGGAATGGTTAGCAGCCAATCCACCACTAACCCCAGGTCTAGGCTGGATATGTGAGCTGTCCACAATTTCAATTTTGCATGCACATGCTGTCTATTCCAAGGCATTCTGGATAATGAAAATGGTGTTGGATTGCAGCTGACCAGGGCAGTTCACAACACTGCTGCTGCTACTATCTCCACAATGCAAGTCTGCTGGCAAGGGTACCCATGTAGGAAGGGGGCAAAAAGCAAAACAACATGTTTCAAAATTAGTAATGACCATCATGAGCATCTCTTTGATGCTTCTGTTATATGACAAATACACATTGGTCTTTTTATTAGGGCTTCCCTAGGATTTACTGAAAAAATCTACTGCCTGTAATCAAAGGCATTTATTAGCATATCATGACCTCGATCCAGACTAAACTAGTCACACTTAAGTCCTATTGAAAACCATGAGATTCAAGGTAGTCAAGTGTTTTGGATCGAGAGGGAGCATCCTGACATCAGTATTCTTGATGCTCAGCTGCTTGTGTGTCTCGTTTTCGAGGGCACTGACTAAATTTTCCCAAACTCACTTAATTTCATTCATTGTTTTTTAAAAACAACTCAATGACGTGCCTTCCAGCTCCTAAAGAAGTTCTCTAAAGGTACTAATGAGTTTCTCAACATTGTTTGGAATGAGGCCGAGTCTCTCAGATTCCGTTGCTGGCGCTTTCTTTCTCTTCCCCTTTTTCCTTTCCTGAATTCATTGTGAATGTTCTGTCCTAATTTGTTGTCTTTCCTAATGGTGCCCATGGGTAGCCCACTCCTGCTTTCTGCAGAGAGGTGGGTACTGCTCAGTGATGGAATAAAAAATATGCAAGCACAAACTTGTGCCACTCTTGGGGGTTCCTCCCTAGATGAAAGGCGTCATTATAGCAGCACGATCATTATCATTATCATGAAAAATCTTCTCAAGGAAGTGATTCCACCTTCTGTTTCTGACACTTCATTTCTCTGTGGTCTCCAGAGCCTCTTTTGTATCTCCTAGGAGTGTCAGTTCACATCTTAATCTCTTTGTGTGTAATCTTATTACAGATAATCCCATTTGCTGGAGATGTCAGGAGTACCTCTCCTCTATATGAGGAAGGATTTCCACTCATCTTGTTTTTTTTGTAACTGATCCCAGATTCATTTATTGTATAAACAGGCTAGCTAGGGCAGGAATCTCCCTCAGATTGGGGTTGTCTATATTCCGCTGCCACAGAAATGCGGGGAGGGAAGAAGGTTTGGAGAGGGGAGAACACTAACCCTTCTTTTTCCAATTACACTCAGCAAAATGACTCACTATTTACATTTGTTGGAGAGGGAATTTATGATATTTTCCCAGCTAAAAGAACAAGATTTATAAAGTAATTAAAAACAAAAAAGCTCTGAATGACTTTTAGAGACTCATTTATCTTGGGCCCAGTCAGGTCTTGCGGATACAGATGACTCTCTGTTTATAAAGATGGGCCACAGTAGGTAACCAATGATGATCTGAGGGATGCAAAGGCCGGGGGCTGGGGGTTGGAGGGGAGTTGAGGAAGACAAAACAAACATGGAGGATAAATGATATGCACAATTTAGGAGAAAATGCATGCAGTTTATTCCAACATGCCTAATTCTTAATATTCTTAATATTCTTCCATAGTCTACTATCACTAATGTGTTTTTCCCCAAGATTAGAATATCTAAAATCTAATATTCTTCTTAATAGGAGGGGGTAGTTTTTTTTTTAAATCAGTCATTTTCGTTTGATGGTTTGGGAGGGTGTGGGGGGAGATGTTTGTACCACTCACTGACTGGCTAATGAATAATCAGATTTCACAGCTTGAGTGCTGGGGTGGTAATTTGGTTGCACGCCATGCTCCAAATCCATGGAATAGTGCTTCATTAATGTGAAGACCTGTATAATCAAACAATTAGCAGTCTCTTTCCTGCTAAAACAGCTTTTCATCAGCACATATAGTTTGGTGTAGGATGAAACTCAGGCTGCCCAATCTGACAGCAGAACTAGTTTTCTACTAAATCATGGTGGCTACAAAGCAGTGTGGACACAAGAGTCATTTTGAAAAAAAATCTCTGGGCATGTCATCATTCCAGAAATATCAGAAGGCATGTTCTGTATCCTTGTGTTGGTCAGAGTGAGGCCTTCTAATTGGACTGGGCATTCAATCATTTCCTATATGAAACCATTTCCAAAAAAGCTAGGTAGGTGTCCATGGAAAATTAAACAGGAGGGATAATACCTAGAGTACTGTTGATGGGTAAATCTGATTGTACAAGGGTTTGGAACCATTTGAAGAGCTGTGTGGTAGCAATGAAACCAATGAAGAAACCTTACTTTTCTGCCACCTGAATGGACCTGAGATACTTTGCTGAACTATGTTAAGCTGTTAAGTGTTAGTCAATTGCTCACTGGGAGCAGTTTGCTCCATTCTTTACAGATAAAATTGCTCAGATTCACTTTGACTTAGATTCCAGTACAAAAGCAAATCTGACTGATGTAACTTTGGCACCCACTTGTCAGCTTTTATGTAACTCTTTCCATCACAAATATATCTCAAGGATCAGAGTAGGGTTGTATGGAAAAGTAAAGTCTTCTACCTGTTTACTCAATCCCTGCTCTTCTTTTCTGGTTAATAATAATAATAATAATAATAATAATAATAATAATAATAAAATTTATTTTTATCCCGCCTCTCCCAAATGGATCGAGGCGGCATCACAGAACATATAAATATTAAAACATCAAAATGTAGCCCACCCTCCCCACCCACCAACCCTACCATCCCCCTAACACACTATTAAAACAGATTAAAAATAAATTGAAAACTAAAATTAAAAACAAAAACAATTAAAAACAATTAAAAACAAAGGTTAGATCTACCTAGGTGGGACACTTGCTGTGGTTGAAGGATGTGATGAATGGCTCTTTATGGAGATGGATTGTTATCCCTTCCACTTTAAACCAGGCAATAGGAAGATGTTTATTAAAGAAATATTCCCATGACCTGGGATTTTGATGAATAGACCAGTGTTGAATACATCATTCTTGGTGAAAGCATTTGAAGAGGTAAAGGCATTGCAGCTCCAGACACTCTGCATCTGTTTTAGCTGGGGTTTCAGTCATTCTATGAGACTGAGAGTACTCGGCAGGTGACCTGTCATAGGGACTGGATGCAATGAGCAAGGCTCTATTAGTTCTCTTGAACTTCTCTGCAGCCTTTGACAGCACTGACCATCATATCCTTCAGGATTGCCTGGCTGAATTGGGTAGTAAGCCCCTATATAATTGTCTTCCTAATCTTTCGAACTAAGTCTTATCTAGAAAGTGGTGCCCATGGGCTTTGATGTATGGTTTCCTAAACGCTTTATCCAGCCCTCCTGCATTTTTAAATATCTACATGAAGCTACTGGAAAGGGCCATTTGGAGCACTGGACTGATGTTCAAATGCTGAATATTCAGATGCTGAATCTCAGCTCTGTTGAGTCTTGTCACCTAACATGAAGGAAGCAGTTGAATGTTGTCTGTGATGGCTTGAGGAAAGTGAACAAGCAGAAATTAAATTCTAACAAGACAGAGGTTATATTGGCCAGCTGAAAATCATACTGGAGACTGGGATTCGAAATGATCTGGAAGGATTTGCTCTCTCCCTGAAATATAGGTTTTGTAGTCCTTGGATTTACACTATCCCTGGATTCCCAAGTGGGAACAGTGGCAGGGAGTGTTTTAGTGTAACTTCATTTACTGTACCAGTTGTAATCTTTTCCGAGTGTTTGATTTGTGAACAGTTATCCATGCTTTAGGTGCATCCTGTCTCGACAACTGCAATGCACTCTGTATAGTGTTACCTTTGAAGAGTGTCCAAAAACTTCATTTGGTGCCAAATGATGAAGGTAGATTGCTAACTGCCTGAGAACATTGAAAGTATATTTTTCTATTATTTGAAAGACCTGCACTGGTTGCCAGTTATTTTCTTGGCCCAGTTCAGAGTGTTGGTTCCAACTTTTAAAGCTTTAAATGGCTTGGCACCTGACTGTCTAAAGGACATCTTTAGGAGATGCATTTTGGGCAATATCATCAACTAGAGAGGCCCACTGGGCAAACATGAAGGAGAGTGTTTTCTGTTGCATTACTCCCAGACTGTAGAATGTACTCCACAATAAATCTACATTCTCACTGCCTTTGGGAAGGGTAGAAGATACATCTTTTCAATTTGTTCTTCTAAACTGCTTTGTTTATTACAATGCCTTTAATGGTTCAATTGTTTTAATGTTTTTAATAGTGTTAGCTGCCTTGGGTGCTATTTATATTGTAAAAACAGGAGAAAAATGCAATAAATAAATGAGAGCAAGACTTAGGACTGATTGTCACAACCATCCTTCTTCTGCCTGCTTTCTTCTTTTTTATTTTATAGACAAGTTGGCTTAGATATATGAGGTATTCCAGTCCTGCAAATGGGTCAGCATATAGACTGTAAGCCAACCTTGATTTGGAAAACTGAAAAACTGAAATAACCACAGAGCTTGGAATATTTATTTGTTTATTGGATTAGAAAACCCTAAATCTCTATCTTTCACAGCTAAATTAGTTCACAGAAGTAACACATGTATGGGGTTTGAGATGACCGGAAGTCAATGGAGTTGAAGAAGTTGAGCTGATTGAAAGTCAACTGAGGTTGAAAAAAACAGCATCCTTTGGGAGTTATCATCACACATCACACATTGATGCTGGCAGAAAAAGAAAATCAGTGGAGCACTCTGACTACAGAGCATTATACATATGTCTGTTTCACTTTGCATTCATATAATGGGAAGCTACCAACAATTTTTTCAGTGCCTCCCAACCTTTCCCTTTACCAATATTCAAGAGTAGTTAAAATATAATTTACTGGACCATAAGATCATTCCTGCTGTGTCATTTCTTGCCTTCTCTCACAGAAGTTAAGAGAGACATGGTACAACTATGGTTTCACGACCGTATGATTTTATCACTGGTGTTTATAGTGGCTGCCTGGTTGTTGTTGTTGTTGTTGTTTTTGGAGCACTCTATCTAAGCATTTGGAGCTCTCTCTCCTACTCTAAATTCTTTATTCATTCTGTGTAAATTGCCCAGAGAATGTTTGTTGTGGAGTGGCATAAAAGTGTGATAAAACAATTAGATAATCATATACACATTAAGAAATATGCATCCCACTCTGTTTATCAGTCCACTAATAACTTATCATAGGACCTAACATAATCAAACAGCAGCCCAAATGATACTTCTTTTGCAAGACTAAATATTGTCTCCTGAAGTCAAACATTGCACCTAATAAAAAATTGATGATTTCCAAGCACCTTCAGCAGTAAGAGTTGCCTTTGTTGTTGGAGTCAGTGAGGACTTACAAGACCGACAGCTAGATGGGTTTTTTTGAGCTGGCTTTGGGCCCAATTCAAGATTCTGTTCTGAATCTTGAAATGCTTTAACATTCTTTGGCAACTTATGTTATTCCAAAGATTGCTTACTTACACAGGAACAGGTCAGGTCATCTTCTGAGGACCTCTTTCATGTAGCTCCATCTTCAGAGATATAGTAAGTAAGAAACAGTTCCATCTAAGGAGTGGTCCTTAGACTGGGAAATGTTTGGGCTGAACAGAGAAAAATTGCTTTTTGGAGTATTGTTCCCAGAATCCCTTAGCCAGTATGGACACTATCATTTCTCCAAGCTCTGCTTTTGAGGAATGTTTTTCTGCTGTTTTATGTATTGTTCTGTTATTGTTTGAATTTCAATTTTGTGGCATCTAGAGGTATATGCATGGACTCATACACACACCACACACGCACACAAACAAACAAACAAACAAAAAATGGGTGCCATTGTGAAAAGCACAATGTAACATTTTAAAAAAGTCAACCTTCCAGCTTTTCCCACTTGATTACTGTATTATATGTTACTCTGAATAAGCACAGATGCAATGGGTCAAGCTGCAGCAAAACTGAAGGGTATGCTGGCTTAGAATAAACTGGGTTGCTGTCTTATGCCCTTAAGATGGGATGGGCAATTGTGGCATCTCAAATATCTTTGGGCTGCAACTCCCACAATCCTTCAGCACCAGGTGTTTCAATAGGACTACTGGGAGTTATAGTCCAAAATGTATCTAGAAAGGCACAGTTAGCTGTTTTTGCCCTAAAAGAAAAAACAAAAGATGTTATCACATGGATTCTTTGTTTCTCCCATCTTTGCCAGTGATATATATCACTCTACTCTTCACTGAGAATTAGGAAGTCCTCTGATGTAAGATTCCTAGCTGCTTAGGGTCCATGAGGCCCTTCTAGGAAAAATATGTCTGTATGCGCCACAAAATTGCTAGGTGAAAGCAGCTCCATGAATTTCATAGGGTTTTCTTAGGCAAGGATTACTCAGAGGTGGTTTTGCCAGTTCCTTCCTCTGAAATATAGCCTTCAGAACCTGGTATTCATTGGTGGTCTTCCATCTAATTACTAGCAAGGGCTGACCCTGCTTAACTTCCAAGATCAGGTGGGATCTAGTCCTTTTAGCGCATTCCTTCAACATTCCACAGATGAAAACTGGGATGCACATGGCCAGGGATGGTCACATTGGCAAAAGTTAATAATGAAATAAAACAGACAGGCTAGGAGAGGCTGCAGCACTTTGCTTTTACCTGAGTCTGCTGGAAAGGGCAAGATTCTGTCTCTCCTCTCCTCTCCTCTCCTCCCATGCTTAACTGAATGCAACCTACTTTTGCACTGTGAACTTAGGCCCTTTCCACACGGGATAAAAAAAACGGCTTAGGGCGACCTCATCCGGAGGTCATCCACACTGTGGGGTGCACTAGGGCGGTTTGAAAAGTGGAGGTTCCACACCTCAAACCGCCCTAGTGCAGCCGCAAGGGGTGGCGCGGCGCGTTTTTTAAAAACCACATATCATGTGGTTTTTAAAAAACGCGAGCGCACTAACCCGTTGCAGCGCCCCGTTTGAAACTGCAGGGATGCGCTAGCGCGTCCCTGCAGAGCTGCCCAGGGGCGGGCTTCCGGCTGGCGTGCTGCCCTGATTGGCGGAGTGCTGCTGGAAGTTGGCGGCCGCCATTTTGGGCGCCGCCGAATGCCGCCGAAATTCGCCAGCGTGTGGAGCGGCGAACGCGCGCTCCCCGCATGGACGGAGCAACCCGTTTTCAGGTAAGATCCGTCCCTGCGTGCGCTGCCCCGTTCCCTGTCCCCCGTGTGGAAAGGGCCTCAGTTTGCAGCAACTGCAATAAAATGAGGACAAAGGAGAATAGTGGGAGAAAAGAGAAACTGAGCCATTTTTACAGAAGCTGAAAAAGTGGGATGATAGAGGATTAATAGGGACTGTCCCTGAAAAATTGGGACAGTTGGAGGGTAGGGAAGAAGAGCTGTGGCTAAATTACTAAATTAATAATTTCATACATTATCACCACTAACCTGGGTGTCACTTGAAAGCCCTTCTTTTGTAGCCTAGATGATCAGGGAAGAAAAAACAAAGGAAACTGCTTATATAGTGAGCCCAAACTTTGGTGTGCCTAGCTCAGCAGTGGGAGTCCTGTTGGCTAGGTCTGCCTGGACATGCTGCCCAACAGCAGCTAGAGGGCCACATGATTCCCTACACCAGTCTGACTCATTACTACATTACATTACTGATTACCCACCTGCTCTCCAGATTTTCAAAGAGTCCCCCGCTCGAGCCATATCCGGGGATAACCAGGATTGACCCTTGAATTTACTTTTTCATCCAAAAAAATGTGCTCTACCAATCAGCTGCAATAAAGTATTTTGGCTGTGCCAGTGAAGGGATGGTTCTGGCATGAGAAGTCACCAAATGAACTGGGAAAGCCATATGAAACTATAAAGTATATGTATATAGGGCCTTTTCACATTAGTCTGTTATAGTGCTATTATTCCACTTTCAATATCCTGTGGAATCCTGGGGTTTGCAGTTTAGGGAGGGGTATTTAGAATCCTCACCCAGAGAGCTCTTTGGCCTCAGTAAACTACAAATTCTAGAATTCCAGAGGATGTTGAAGTGGAATAATAGCGCTATAACAGTGTTGTGTGGAAAGGCCAATAGTACTGAAAATGCACAGCATTGTATGCTGGATATAGACGCTCCAGTCCAGGGAAAATGTAAATGTCCTTATCTATCAGAGAAGAAAAAAAAATGAGAATAGTTAGCCATGACCAACTTAATCATATAGAAAAACTGAATGAATAATAATAAATAGATTTCAGAGCAACAGCCACAGCTAATTTCATGGGGAGCAGAACTGTAAAGTTTAGTCCACAGCAAAATGTAGCAGCATTATTTTTATTGTTGTTATTACTGTCACTTAATAATAAACACATATATATTCCTGCTTTGCACAACTGTATATGTTATAGATTTCCCACAGAGTTGCTAATTGGAAATTCATCCACTCTCCTACTCATAAATTTGACCATTTCCATAAATTAAATGAGTTTTGCAATACAACAGGTTTATAGATATTACTAAAGTCTGGCTAAACCTGAAAATAGCATAACATAGCTTGACCATTCCAGAGGAAGAAAGATTTGAATGAAGATGTTCAAGTTTTTCTTAACCCATGAAGAAAATTCAGTTTTGTTTTTGCACCATTCTGCAGAGAACCTACTTTAATAAATTTCCTGCTATGAGCTAACCTACATCTAAAGCCAGAAATGACTCTCAGAATCATCTCTCTCTGTTCACGTATATTTGATGTAAATTACATCAAATTGTATTTGAAATACCAAACTGGCATTAATGGAAGCTTCCCCCCCCCGCCCCCATACACACTTTGCTTCAGGCACCATTTTAAAATAGATGAGCATAAAAATGCAGTCTGCATCATTAAGTTCATATGAAACTAGTGAGAATAAAAATCACCATGTAAGTTTTTAATAAGATGTGTTTTTCATTCCAGTTTAATAACCCAAGTCTATATTCATCTTCCAGTATAATAAATACACTGAAAGGAATGCGTCCTTTTGTGGGCTTTAACGTGTTGAAGATTTCAGAAGATGGAGCTTTCCGGGAAGCTGGGAGAAGAAAATTCTTTAATATGGCAGCATGGAGTATTATTATCATAAATAATTAATGTGCACAGTGGAAGAAAGCCGAGCTTCATTAATAATTCTTATTTTTAGTTGGCATAAGCGAGAGGTGTTATATCTTTTTTCATCTGATCTGTGTCAATTTTCTTGATTTTAATTTAATAGATGTTAAAATTTAAAGGTATTATACGCTGCAATTGGCGGTATACTACATGTCTTTCCTTCTCTCCCTGTGTGTGTGTTTATGCATTTGTTTGTGCCTTTGCATTAATAACCCTGCACTAATTCTTACCCGCAAAGATATTTTTAGAAACCCACACACATATCCAAGAAGGAGGGAAGAATGCAGCAATGTAGACGCAAGGTAGAATGGGCATCAATGTCAGCTCCTTTCATCTTACATTTCCCCGTGGGACTAGTTAAGATTCTTCTTTGATTAGGACCTCAGGAAATATTAAAAAGCTTTGCTGTGAATTTGAGCTCGTCAAAATTGGCTCTGTTTTTCTTTTCCTTTCATTTTTTTTAATAAAGGGGTGGGGATAATTCACCTTTTGCTTTTGGCTTGCAATGACAGGTTCCCTTCAAAGGCAACCTCCTGTTTATGATGAACTGGGGTCTAATTTCTCTGATGTGCCTATGTGGTGACACTTGGCATTTGCCCCTCCTTCCAGGAAACAGCAGCCATCATTTAATTGCTTTCTCATAGGAAGGTGCTATGATGGATATGCTGTAACATGGATAGATATGTGTCAGTCTCTTTCTCCTTGTTGTGAAGGAAGCTGATGCAGAACAAGCAGTATCTGATAGTGAAAGCTTGATTATGGTTTCATGTTCTACTTGTTCACCTTCATACCACCACAGACAACATATATTCATTCTAGGCACATCGGGGGTTGGGGTGGGAGAAGGACACAAATATTCATGGTACGTTTGCTGTATTCTAACCATATTCATATCCAGATTTCTGGGGAGCACATTTGCTTCTATTTGTAGGGTGATTTGGGCAAAAATTAAGGGAATCATGAATGGGACTTGTGAAATTCATTTAGGGCCTCCTCCTACAGTGAGCTTGGAGCTGAAAGTGTGAATCTGGAACATCATGCAGTCAACTTTTCTGCCGTTGTTTTCATCCATGGCAGTCATTAACAGGGCTGAAAAACTCTGTATGATGAAAAGAGTTCATCTGATGTGTCCCTTTCCCCCCCAAATATGACTGGAATATTTGCCATGGCCCATGGATCTGCTGACAGAAAAAGTGAGTCTAGTGCTGAAGAAAACAAGAGCTGGAACTTTCTATGCAGCACAATATTCATAGGGCAGCTTGGACACCAGCAGGAATGTGTTGCATCAGTCTTTATCCCTAGAGCAAGTGTGTTCTTGTTGCTGTATGCCTTCAAGTGCTTTTGACTTTTTGCAACTCTAAGGCAAACCTATCATGGGGTTTTCTGGGGCTGAAAGTGTGTGACACACCCAAAGTCACCCCATGGGCTTCCATGGCTGAGTAGGGAATCAAACCCTGGTCTCCACGGTCATAGTCCAGTCCTCAAACCAGTCTACCACACTGGCTTCAGTGTCACCAATATACATGGATTTGTACCTAAAGTGGATTCAGAAGAGGGAATTTGTGTGGTGGTTTTCCTTTCTAATAGAGCATTGAAGACAATTACTTTTTGCCCAAGACAAATCACAATCATAGCATGTTTTAGCATTTCACCAGAGTTTATTACAGTATAAATATGCCATGGTTACTTCTTAAAAAACTGGAGTGTGTGTGTGTGTTTAACATTTTTATATACAACTGCCAAATTGCACATCTGATGTTTGCATATCTCAAGGCCCAGAAGAATGGAAAAGGCTTTGTCTGTTGGTGGAAGGACAACACAGAAGAGGCTAATTTAGCCTCTCTTGGTGGAAGTCTTGTCTGAGAGTGACCACCAAATAGGAGAGAGAAAAGTATTATTTGTCAGTCAGGAGTTCTTGGTTATGGATTCCATAGTGACTGGAAGGATCATTTGGTGCAACATTTCTGTGAATCATATGATCACATGGAACTTGGCCTGTGAGTATCATGGTTTTGACTGTTGGCAAGATAGTAATCCTAGTCTTTATCTAAAGTGGCCATGTTAAAACTGCCAAAAAATAAAAAGTAAAATAAAAAATAGAAGCAGGACTCAGATGGCCTTTTGGAACAAACTCCAAGGCATAATTTCTAAACAGTAGAGATAGGCTGCTTCTCATACTTACTATTGAGATTCTGTTGTTCGTTCATCAATATTATACCTCAAGAATATTACTGGGAATGTTACAAGCTATAACAGGAGGAACATTTTTTTTAAAAACAACCCCTCTTTTTCTGACAACCTCATTTCAGATAGGATTTTAAGGACTGATTGGCAGTTGGCATAAATTAATGACAATGAACTCATTTTGATAGGAAATGAACCAGATACCATGCCGGCTGTTGAAAGTTTTCAAATCTGGTTTCTTTCTGTCCATCTGCTGACCACAAAAAAACTTTTTGTGGGCTTTGAGTGTGTGTGTGTGCATGTGTGTATGTGTGTGCGAAAGAGAGAGAGACATTGAGGATCTTACAATAAAAGTACTGCTTTTATAATACTGAGTTACTAATTACACTTGTTACTTGTTACACTTGTTTTCAGCAAGGAAGCTAGATGATGCTAAACTCAGATCAGAAGAGCAGCAGGTAACCTGAACACAGGAAAGGGGGAAAATATGTTCAGTTTGGTTCAGGATTTCCTGCAGATTGCAGAACATTTGATAATGAAGATGTGTGTGCTGAGTACACAAATTTGCATATGTTATAAATCCAAAATATGGTACAACAACAACAAAAAAAATAAATAAAGAAAACCATACCTTTGATTATGTGCTGCAATCTTGTACCATTTTGGCAGCTTCAATAAGATTATCTTTGGGGGGATTTACTTAAGTCACCCAGCTGCGCAAAGGGTTGCTGCCAATGTTGCTGATTCACCATGCAGATGAGATATAATTTTAGAGATACAATATCTAAATGCTGCTAGTGGGTCATTCTTCTCATTCTGGTATGGAAATGGAACCATTCTTTCAAGAGCTTTGAAAAATTATTTGGATGACATGCAGGTTGAGGGGTTTTGGGAGCTCTCCCCAAAAAGTAGATTTTTCACACTCTGGCTTTTATCCACATGCAGCAGTAGAAGGTAGTTTCCATGCTACAAGTGGCAAATCTATTCTGGGTTTGTACCTACTCCTTTTGAAGGAACTTTCCAAGATGTTGAATCCTACCTCCAGATATGTTGGGAACCATAGATGGCTCCTTTGAAGTTTGAACTAAAATCCAGAGAAGAGTCACCATCACTTGGGCAGGGAAACCTCCAGCTGCTAGGGTCTACAAGGCAGTGCTGAGCATATTGCTCATTTCCTTTGTAAGCACTGCAAAGATGCCACCAGACACTATAAACAAATGCTCTTATGCTTATGTAGCATATGAAGGAATTCTCAGTGAACTAAGTCAGGGTTTGTCCCACTGATATTACTATATGCCTATCATTAAGGAGGCAGTCCTATGTTTCTCCACTGTTCAGCAGATGGAATACAGCTCAATGATATGAGTCTTTCTTAGCAGAAGGTTTCAGGTTCAAGTCTTGACAGCTCTGGTTAACAAAGTTTGGGAGCGGGTGATGGGAAAATCCTCTGCTTGAAACCCTAGATTGCAGCTGCTGATAGGTAGATAATACTGGAGTAGATGGAGAAACAATTTGGTCATTTATGATGTTTTATGCTTTATAAATACCCAGGTTATCCCAGAACAATCTGCTAGACTCCAGCCTAATGTGCAAAACAGTAAGGATCTGTCAAATAAAATTTAAATATAGTGGATTTTTTAATGAATTAGCCTATATTTAATCCCTGTCTATTCAACAGTACACCTATTCCATTGAGTTTCTGCATCAGTCCACAGTTTAAGAAGTAGGAAAATCTGCATTTATTTTAGATGCCACTTTTACTAATACTACTATGTTTGAGCACCACTTTCCCAAATATAAGCTTTTTTTTTGCAATTTTTAAGGCAAAGGACTGCATCACAAAAGTTGCATGAAAATTCACTGTTTATTTTCATGCATAGTTATCTCATAGTTATTCGTGCATAGTTTCTTCTAATATGGCACTCTTTTTTTGCTTATATCTTTCTCTAATATTTGCCATTTTTAAGCCAGAAACTGCATTTCCAAATTTAGAGATCTGGGGCATCCAAGCAATAACTATACTTTGATCCACATATTAGTCAGAGAAGTGCAAATTTAGATCAGTTTGGTAGAATCATAGAATCATAGAAATGTAGAGTTGGAAGAGACCACAGGGACCATCTAGTCCAACCTCCTGCCACGCACTACCAACAGATGGCCATCCAGCCTCTGCTTAAAAACCTCCAAAGAAGGAGACTCCACTACACTCCGAGGCAGCATATTCCACTGCTGGACAGCTCTGACCACCAGGAAGTTCTTCCTGAGGTTCAGGTGGAATCTCCTTTCCTGCAGCTTGAATCCACTGCTCCTTGTCCTGGTCTCTGGAGCAGCAGAAAACAAGCCCACTCCCTCCTCTACATGGCATCCCTTCAAATATTTAAACATGGCTATCATGTCCCCTCTTAACCTTCTCTTCTGCAAACTAAACATGCCCAGCTCTCTAAGTCCTCATAGGGCATGGCTTCGAGGCCCCTCACCATTTTGGTCGCCCTCCTCTGGACTGGTAATGCTTGAAAATGTAGCCCAAACGAGATTCTCCAGCATCTCTAAAGGGCTGTCACATATTTGGGTGCGGTAAGGTGCAAGAAGGAAGCTTGGCCTGGAATAAAGTTGCTCAACTCACAATGTCTTTGCCTCTCCCCCCACCCCCTGCCTTAGCCCAGCTTCTTCAAAACAGGAAAAACAGCATTTCTCTGCATTGCAGGGTTATGGTCAGAAAGATTCATTAGTCATTAAGAGAGATTCTTTTGCTACCCTAAGAACTGAAAACGTAATTTTAATATTGAACCTAGGCTTGAATGTGCACATCTCAGAGCAGTATTTGGCATTCGTTCTGTTCTGTTCCTTACCTATGTATTTATGAATGCAGCTATTTGTCTTCTTTACTGGCGCCGATTTCATACACATACACCCACAAGGATGCACCACACTGGCCAACACAGATGTTAATTATATTGCATCAAAAGAAGCTAATGGGGAAAAAAATGAACGAATTATTAGTTCCTGCCTTGAGATCTTCTTTAAGAAAAAAGCTGGAAGACTATTGTAACTTTTTTTAAAAAAATGTCATTACAAATTATTGCCATTATTGATAGTGATAGCAGTAGTAGTCTCACCCAGTTTTACAGTGCACATTTAACATAAACAGCTTCTAATGCTGAACACAAATAGATAACTATATGCCTCCAGTCTTGTGCTACACTCCCAAGTGATGGATAACAATTTCAGTTCACCTCTTCTATAACCTAAAGTTAAAAAAAAAAAAAGAATGAGCAAGACATGTAAAATGACAGATTCTCCAGTTTTCTGGAGTTATTTCAAGTGCTTAGCTCTTCAAAGTTTAGCTTTAAGTGTCTGTGTATTAAGCTATGGTAGATGAGAATGAGCATGGTGTAGTGATCTGAGTGTTGGACTATGACCAGTGTTCGAGTCCCTACTAAAGCCATTTCTGCACTAGACTCTTATAGTGCTGTTTATTCCACTTGCAACATCCTATGGAATCCTGGGGTTTGCAGTTTCGGGAGGGGCCCGCTGACCCCTGCCAAAACTGCAAACCCCAGGATTTCATAGGATGTTGCAAGTGGAATAATAGTGCTATAAGAGTCTAGTGTGGAAATGGCCTAAGTTATGGAAACCTACTGGTTGACCTTGGGTAAGTCACATACTCTTAGCCTCAGAGGAAGGCAAAGACGATCCCCCTCTGAACAAATCATGAAAAGAAAACCTTGTGATAGTTTCACTTTGGGGTCACCATGAGTTGGAAATGACTTGAAGGCACACAATAAGATGTATTTAATTAGTGTTGTCACTGACAGGATTCCTCATTGTTAACAGTAACCTGAGAGGCAGATACAACAGGATTCTATATATTTGACCAGTGCAGATGGAAAATTATTGCTTCATTTGCTTTAAGAGAAGCTGTTAGTCACCTTGAGTGTTATTTCTTTTTTCTTAGTAAAAAGATTAGGTAAAAATGCAGTAAAATACATATATAAATTAAGTTTCATTTAGTTAGTTCTCTATAAGTGTGTTATCAAAATTCACAGATTCACACTTGAGCCACAATTCCAAATTCATCATAAATTTAATGAAATAAACTTAAGATCAATAACATTTCCGGGTGCAAGAAAAAGAAACTGACAGGCTACACATTAAAAGATTTACTCATCTGTCTTCAAGACTTGAGCTCCTTGTAATTTGGGACTGTACCTTTAGGTAACAATCTTTATTCCACATTTCCTTTGGAGCTTGCCAAAGATATACCTGTGAAATGTATTTGCTTAAAGCTTGTGGGTGGGGGAGGAATCACAGAATCTGGCAGAACTCATACTATTTGCATCATTGTTTATTAATCTCCAGGGCCTACTGGGTGGGGAGGAGTTCAGACATTGATACACACACCTGTGTTACACCCCTCTCGCCTTTCTGAACCTCAAGGAAAATCCCAGAGAAAGCAGAAGGCACCTCGAAGTCCATAGTCTCTATCAGGGTGATAGAGGGCAGAAACAAAAGAGACTTCTTGGGTGCTGCTGCCTTCCGTTTACTCCGTGTAAAATAACTGGCTTTCTTATCCTGCCCCAATGTTTACTCCACCTGTTTAAAGATACTTTCCTTGCCACGTCCCCTCCCACTGCAGATGCTAATCTAGCAGGTGAAAACTACAATCATTGTTCAGGTGGCTGCAGGTGGGAGGCTGGCAAAGCAATTTTTAAATTATTAAGTCAAGGGAGTGAAAATGTTTGTGTTCCAAGGGGATGTTTTGTCCGCCCGTTTAATTTGAGTAAAGGGTATTGTTCTGCACCACTATGGGAACCTGGGTGAGCAAAGTAGTGATCATGGCTGAAACGTAGCAATACGCTGGAGCACGTAGGTTTTTTGCATGCAAATACCTGTATATTTGTGCATTCAAGAATGGATTCGTCTTTTACTTTTTAGCCTTGCTACATTTTATTTATGTATTTGTTTATTCATTCATTCATTCATTCATTCATTCCATATGAATGTTGCCTTTCTCCCAGAGTGAGACCCAAGGTGGCTTCCAGAAGAGTTAGTTAAAACCAGAACAACAAAATTTTAAAAACAGCCAAAATTCCTATGTAGAGCAATATAAAATCATTAAAAAGCCATACAAAAGTTAGAAATGAGCTTCAGTTCAGTCCTATTCTGTGCTAGTTCACAGCAAAGCAGGGCAGTACTGTGTGTTCTGCTAAACTAGTAATCAAATAGCCTGCAGCTAATATTTGCTTTTTTGGAATGTGATACAGAGGCATTACTTAGAGGGATTTTTTTTTTTGGTTTAAATAAAAGAGCTTTGGAGAAAACGAGAGAGCTTAATAATAGATTCTTGACCACAAAAAGCGAGCAACAGCACAGACATGGTAATTGAATATAGTTCTGATGGTCAGAATCTGCCTTAATGCTACAGCTGTATTTGCAGATTTGAGGCTTGATCCTGCCAGCCGCTGGGCAGTCATGACGACAAGTTTTTGCATGTAAATGCCTGTATATTTGTGCATTCAAGAATAGATTCCCCTTTTACTTTTTAGCCTTGCTACATTTTATTTATTTATTTATTTATTCATTCATTCATCCATCCATCCATTCATTCATTCATTCCATTTGTATGTTGTCTTTCTCCTGGAGTTGGGTCCAAGGTGGCTTCCAGAAGAGTCAGTTAAAACCAGAAAAACACAGTTTTAAAACAGACAAAATCCCCATGTAAAACAATATAAAATCATTAAAAAGCCATACAAAAGTTAGAAATGATAAGAGAGTGTGTGCATGCAGTGGGCAAAGATCCTGATTAAGGAGCAAAGACATGAATGGCTTAGAGAAACAAACTGAAGGCTTTATTATAGGAACTCCATTCTAGGAAAAGAAAGTTACTCAAGGTGTTAATCTAGTCTAGCTTCCTTCTAGGAAAGAACTGCTATGTGTTGTTGCACTTGAAACAAAAACAACAAAAAAGGATAAGTAAAACACCCTCATAAAAGTTTTCCTCCTTATGTATTAAAAGCTTGCTTAAACCAAAAGGATTTTGTCAGCAAAAGGAAAGCAGGGAGAACCAGCCTAGCCTATGATGGAAAGGACTTCCAGAGGGTGGGAGCAGCCACTGAGCATTTTACTCTCACTTTAATGATGCCTTGAGGATATTTTTCCATGTTGTTGGTACTTAGAATCATCCTGCACTTCAACAGCACCCTCCCCCATTTATATAATATATTTAAATTTTATTTATTCAGTTCCCAGGCCAGTAAAGCATGTGTGTTGTACCTGAAGTACTCTTGGATCAGAGCACAAATAATTTTTGGGTTGTGTGGTATTAATGAAGGCTGGCAGTCTGAAAGCAATAAGGTAAAGCGGATAGGTTTTTTTAAAAGTTGTGTGGTATAGTGGACTGTCCACAGCAATGCTCGATATTGCATTTATGTGTCAAGACAACAATGCTCTGTTTTTCTGACTCATTTGAACATAATGTCCTTTGTGTGGAAGCTCATCTCTGAATATTTTGAATCCTTAAGATAAATATTTAAAAGAGATCCCTTTTTTATCCCTTTCAGAATATGGAAAATGAAAAGCAGGCCTAGCAAACAAACAAAGCTTTGATTTCCCCCTCTCATTTTTAAACAAACATCAAGACCATGATATTGGAGGAAGGACATTTTATCCTATGATGCTTCCCCACTGAAAATTATGCTGAGAAGAACAGAAGACACACCAAGAGCCAGGTTGAGACAGACCAAAAGCTTATTGAGTCCAGTGTTCAACACTGAGTGCATTCACACTGCACAATTACAGCACTTTTATTGCACTTAAGTGTCTTGTCTCCTATTTACATAACTCTGTGATTTATAGTTTCGTGAGGTATTTCATGTCCTCTGACATTTTAAGGATGAAAACTGGGACATGTGTGGCCAACCAACATCCAGGTGTGGTCCAGATAGAGAAAGTAGTTAATGAGGAAGAACACACAAACTAGGAGAGGCTGCAACAATTTGCTTTTGCCTGAGCCTACTGGGAAGGGCAAGATTCCACTTTGCTTCTTTGTCTGTGCTGCTAAGGTAACTGAGGCTCTTTCTGCATGGGGTAAGTAGTACGGCGTGATGTGACCTCTGACAGAGGTCGTCCGCATCGTGGGAGCGGACTGGGTCGGACTACTTGTCGCAGTTCCACATCTCAGTCCGCTCCGGAGCAACCCAAAGTGGCTGCGCAGCGTGCTTTTTAAAAACCTGTTTTTACAGATTTTTCAAAAGCATGGAGCACGCCACTCCGTGCCACTCCATTCCCGCACTCTGGTACAGATTTGCAGGCGCACACCAGTGTGTGCCTGCAGATCTACCAGGGGCGGGCTTTAGGCTGGCAAGCTTCTCCGGTTGGTGGAGAGCCTCCGCCAGCCGGAAGCTGCCATTTTGGATGCCGGAGGACTGCGGAACAGCAAGCTCGTACTGCTCCGCATGGGGACAGACTTACCCAGCTGCCGGTAAGCTCCGTTTCAGCGCATTTCGCCCCGTTTCCCCCTCCACGTGTGGAAAGGGCCTGAGTTTTGCATTTTCTACTTTTGCACTTTCCACCCTGTGTGAAACTACTCTTGTATTTTCAGCTCAGTCTGGCAGCAGCTGAAGCAAGATGAGGAGAAAGAGTAAAGAAGAGCTGAAAAAGTTTGACAACTGAGGATTCATCAGGATTGCCAAAGGGGGAGAGCTGGAGTGTGTGGTATTTAGAATTCTCTAGTCACCTGCTCCTGAACAGCATCAGAGCTTTTTGGCACAGAATTCTAAGTACTGTGGAAAACTAAAATCCCAGTATTCCTTGGGATGGAAGCATGACAGTTAAAGTGGAATAAAAATGCTATAACTGTGTCATGTGGACCAATCTAGTGGAAGTTGCATCAGGAAGTTGCTCTGCCCCTGAATCTGCTGAAGGTTGCAGGAATCAGCTTTGGGAGAAATAGATTATCAAACTGGCCAGGGAAGTGATTTTCAGCTGCTATATCATCTTTACAGGAAAGGGTTAATCATCCCACATCAGAGTCCTGATCTAGACACATATATGCCATGTAGCTGCTTGTTAAAAGAAAAAAATATAGGAGAAATCAAGGTGCAGGACACAAATACGCTTAGCATCATAAATCCAGCAAATGCAGAATAAGTTGGATGAAGAGAGATCTGGTTTTGTGCCTTGCTGAGCCACAGCAAGACGTCTTGTGCACCTCCACCTGCCCAAATATTTACCTATGATTTTTCTCTTGCTGAGCTCTTGGTACTAACAGGCTACTCCTTATTGTATGTGGCTAACGGCGCATTGGGCCTGTTGCCTCTTCCTTCCCACAGCTGCTGAGAATCAGGATTGCTTACATGGTGCCTTCCTTATTTTCTTAAGAGTATCCAGCAAGCTACAGAAAAATAAACAAAACTTTAAGGTACAGAACCACTGAAGATTATTTTAGCCTCTGGATTGTTAGCATCTTGGTTTTTCTTTTTAAATCTTGATGCTTCAAACACTTCAGATGATATTGTAATTGTGTATAGAAGAATCTTCTCCGCAGCATGCTTTCCAATATACAATCCTGTACCTAGTCCCATGTAATATCCAGGAGTAAACCTGAACATAATTGTAAGGCATGATTGTAGATTACACCAGTAAAAGCCAATGCCATTTAGGGCGCATTAATAAAAGGATTAGATTCAAGGCAGAGGAATTAATTGTGCCTTTTTGATCATACTGGGAAGGTTTTGTGTGGTGCTCTATGTGTAGCTCTGAGCATTTTTATTCAAAAAAGATGCTCACAAATTAAAAAAAGGTTTAAAAGGTTGCTATAACCCTGTAAGAAGTCCCTTGAACCTATTTAAGGGAAGAAGTATGAGTAGACAAGGACTGTATCCCCATCTTGTAGGTGCATGACCTCTGGCTGGTCTAGGGGGGAAAATACGTGTGCTGCCTTCTGTTCCATGTACAGAACCAAACAGAACTGACAGTTGAATCCACAGCTTGGAAAAGTTACCTTTTTGGACTACAACTTCCAGAATTCCCCACCCTACATGGCCAGTGGCCAAACTTTGTTTGAATCTTGATTCAGCACTGATGGTTGGGCAGCATCTGCCATGTGCCAGAACCTTTCATGCCGGATCAGAAGTGCATGTAACTTATACGGATTCTCCTGATCCTCTTGGCAATAGCTACAGTCAGAATTGACACTGAGGAAGAGCTAAAAAGAAGCGACTTCTTTATTTTGAAGAAAAGAAGACTGATCAAGAATATACTGATTGTTTAAAAGGATGTTATATTACTTTCTTGCCATTTCTGTTGAATATAGTTCAAGAAACAGTTGGGTTAAAGAAGACATTTCCTAACCTCAGCATAATTTGCACAGGCAACAGATTTCCTACATTACTTACAGAATCTGTAGGTTTTCAAGAGTCTGTATTGGGCAGGTATCTATCTACTATGCCTTATGTATGAGGCTATCTTTCTGCTGATTAATTGGATGAGTCTAGATTAGCAGTAAGGAGTATTGGCTTTTAGAGTGTCAACATCTGGAGCTCCCCACACACACATCCACACACACAATGGTCTGAATTTTAAATGTTAAATTCCTTCCTGATTTGGAATTTGTTTTTTTTTTGTTTTTTTGTGGGTCTGCTTCATTACATTACATCACAACATTTTTTAGCTCAATGGAAGAAGATATGGTATTGGTAATGGTACAGCTCTACGTGTATGTATCTACTAATTTTATTACGCACGTTGCAGTTCTGGAGACAAATCCAAATAAAATGTTATTTTCCGAGTGGCCAAGCCACTACCAGGCAGCCCACCTCACATCCCATTTTTAAACCCAGAAGAAAATAGTATGCTGAAGAAAACCATGTGCAGTGGACAACAATACAGAGACACTAATTTACCCAGTCCATTGGCTTAGGTTGTTTGTGTGTTATTTTTTTTTAAATGACCCATAACTAGAGTGAAATCTTATATCCTGTATTTTATTAGATTAACCTTTCAGAAACTGCTTTTAATTAGAACACTGGGAAACCTCTTTTCACTTTCTGCCAATGAAGGCAGGTTTTGTTTTTTTAAAAAGAAAACTAAAAATCACACAAAAGGGAAAAAAATTAATAAGAGAGAAATGTGCAATTCTGCGTTTTCAGTCACTCTGCAAGAAATCTTATCAATAATAGAATATGTTTAATATATCACTAGGGGATTTGTTTTGCATATGTTTATTTCTCTGCTAGACCACAGGGGCAGCTGTGGGTGGCTGCAGGGACCAATACTTGTAAGTGGAAGCAGAGTGAGACAGGTGTCCTGTAAATAGGCTGTCTCTCACACTTTCTGTCTCTTTCTGTCTCACACTTTCTGTCTCTGAGGAGTGTAAAGGATGAGCTGGATGAGCTGGAAAAGGAATGAAGAGAGAGGCAGGCAGTTTTTGCAGCCTGAGGCTGTATGTGGCCTGTATGGCTGGGCAGCAAGGAATTCCATGAAAATGCATACAAACGCTGTTTCAGATCATCAGCAGAGGCTTTAAACTGGCCCTCATACCAGCAGTACTCACTGGAATGTGGTTGAAGTTATTGCCTTTACTTCCCTCCTGCCTGTGATTCTGCTGGGAAGGAAGGTGTGTAGCAGAGATGATTCTCCTGGGAAAGTGGCCACACATGGTGAGTGATCCTCCTGTGCTCCTTTCCTCAAATGAAGCAGGCTCCTGCCAGCTCACAGAACTCCTCTTTGGCAGCCTTGTGCTGGAGAGAAACAGCAACAGTGGCAGGGTAGCTTTTCCTTTGACCTGTGGGGCACAATGGCTACAGCCACAGAAGTGAGGGACATTATTTGTGTATTATTCATATTTCAGCCATAGGCCCCAGAGGACTTTACAATATGTTATAACAAAGTGCAGATAAATCCTATTAATACAAAAGTTTAAAAACATTTGAACAAACTTTTTTCTTAAAAGGACAAAGTTAAAATAGTTTGAAACACATATAAGGCATAGTAAAAAGGATACCGGCACAGCACATCCCATTAAAAGACCTTTTGGCCACATGAGTTAAGAGCCAAAGGCCTCCTTAAAAAGGTCTTTGCCAACCCAACCTCCTGTGGGAGGAAGTTCCACAGCCTGAGCCACATGGTTCCAAGGGGCCACATACAGCTATATGGTGTTCCACCCATAGACTGAGACACATTCCACAACATGGAGTGTATTGCTTCAAAGGCCACAGGTGGTTATTGGATTTCCCACCCTGGAACTGAGACTTATAGCAGGAACCAGCTGTAGGTGATAGCGCTCATGTCCCTGGACTGGTGAAGCAATTCTGGTCTTTGGTCAGACCTGAAACGAGCTATTCAAGGTGCTGAAGCTATTTGGGGGTAGAGTTCAACACCTTGATCAGACCACTAAAGATAAGACCAAAGCCTGGAGCAGATTCACCACCTGTTCGCATGGGAGCCACCACTCATCACTGTTAGGAGCAGAATGCAATAGTTTCTAAAAGGAGGGGGGGGCTACCACTCTGCTAATCTATTAGGCTTTAGGCTGTAAGTGACTTCTGTGTGTTCAGCAGGATAAATTTATCTGTGTGTGGGTTGGGAGAGTCATTGCTAAGATGCAAAGGATGATATGATGGTGCAAGACAGATATGTTGAATGGTGGGAAGGTTAGTCAGGTATCTATGCTCAATCTCAGTTTCCACTCTCTGTACCAGCTTTGATAATTTGGATGGCTTAACTTCCAGCCAAATTATTGGCTCTTGCATTAATTTTTGCTTGAATGGGGCAAAGTGACCTTTAGTCTATAATGCATGGGCAACTTCAGTGAGTCCAGATGCCAGTTTTCTGCTGCTGGGATCCTTGGGGGTCACACACTGCACAGACCAAAAATACAAACAAACAGACCCACCACAGAATCAGAATTGTTCTCTAGAGCAGTGCTTCCCAATGTTTTTTTCACTTGCATACCCCTTGGCAGCCTATTTCCATAAACTGTATTCCCTCCACTGCTACTAAGAACTTTCTTTGAGGTGGAAAAATGCCCCATCAAAAAGCTGCTGTGAGGACTGAGAATGTGTCCCCACAGCCATGGAAGGAAAAAGGCAGAGTGTCAGGCCAGCCACTGACAGGCACAGCATGGCTATGGGGACTGTCAGACTGAGGCCATTTTCTATACCATACTGTTAAAGTGCCATTATTCCACTTTCAACATCCTATGGAAACCTGGGGTTTGTAGTTTAGGCAAGGGCCTTTAGAATTCTCAGCCAGAGAGCTCCTTGGCCTCAGTAAACTACAAACTCCAGAATTCTACCAGAGGTTGAAAGTGGAATAATAGCACTATAACAGGGTAGAGCAGAAATGGCCTGAATGCCCACCAGTGGGTTGGCTGCCGGTTTCTTTGTGCTTTGGGGAGATAAATCTGCTATTAATTTTCAACTGAACTTTAAAGGGAGTATCCAAGTCACTAAACTTATTTGGGAGTTAAGGTTTTATTTTCTTGAATAGCCCATTTAGAGTTGAGACTAAGTCCAGAAGAGATTTGCTACATATTAATATGGAAACTACCTGTCACCACTGATTATTATAGATGTATTTATGTGTGCGTGTATACATGTCAATGTTCCATCTAAGCATCATGCACGTATATGTATATAGCATATGTATATGTACAGAGTGAGAGAGAGAGATTCTATGCCAGAGTTTTTACCCCACTCATATGTGTGTGTGTGTGTGTGTGTGTGAAGAACATTTTATTAAACTGATATTGTATGCTACCTGTGTTACTGCAGGACTAAACATATAGGAAGAAAACCCTGGCATGGAATATCCCTGCTTCAGTACTGATTATCTCACAGAAAGCAGTGGAGTTGTGCAGACATATTTGTTGGATAGTGGCGGAGGCACAGGGGGAATACCCTCTCCTGTCCTATTAGATGTGGCTGAGATATGGTGCTACATTGGCATTTAAATGGGACTTGTGATATGCTATAACTGTACAGAAAAATACTCTGAACAAAGCCACAGCTATCTTTTGGATGACAAAAATCTACAAGCCTGAGACAAAGAATATACAAGTAGCATTAGCTCACCGTGGCTGCAAATGAGTCCTTCCTACCTTGGGATAATTGAATCATAAAATAGTTGAACATTATCTACCCATTCGTCAGAGATATGTTTTGAGCGTGCAGCCATATACATTATTCCTAAGAAAATTAGGTTGACTTTTCACTGAAGGAAATGTCATTTATAAAGGCGGGGGTGGGGAGGAGAGAGAGAGATTGTGTGAGAGAACTTGCTTTGTAAAGAACTTTTTCAGCAATGGTAGGAAAATGTCACTACATCCTCTGAACAGCCAGTATTCTGTACATCCCCACTTCTGTGCCAAATAATGGACAGAGATAAGAGAACAGTGGGCAAACGCTTTTCCATGTTCGCTTTAACTTCTCACAGCTGTGCTGAGGCTGGGTCTTCACTATCAATAAATGAAAAGAAACGGGAACATTAACTTGGTGGAATCTTTGCAGAAACTGGTGGTAGTGGTGGAGTTGGGAGAGCACGAACAATGGGCAGCATTTAGGGAAAGGTTGGCACTTCGATTAATGTCAGCTCTTGCTGTGGGGCTGCTCTGTGGCTGAGATGTGCTTGCAGTGTAGATGAGAGGAACCTCCTGAGGAGTGTTGATAATCACAAGGCTTCGTTCTGTGCAACAACAAATAGTTGCAGCCTTGATGAAAAATAATTATCACTACTATTCTTTACAGAACTTCATGCTCCTCTGGGAAGCTTTGCAAAGGCTGCTGCTCCTTTTCTTAGGATTTTTGCCAAGCAGGCGTCTGTCTTCTCATCAGCAGGGCCTGACTGGATCTCTGGTAGTTTGGGCCAGGCAGGATATGGTATCTGTGGGACCTCCAATGGCTTTGCTATGCTGCAAAACAACGGGTAGTGATGGCCTTATCATGTTCATATAGATACCAATGAGTGTTGCTATGGGCACTGGTGCAGACGCCAAAAAAAAAAGGGAGAGAAAAACCAACAAAAAACAGGCTAAGTCACTGCTTGATTTTCTATTCAGACCACTCTTGAGTGCTGAATCTGTGGCCATCTGCCCGTGTTTGTAATGGGAGGTCAGTATGCACTGACATTCAGTAAATTAGCATTATGCGCCTCAGATTTGTGCTTTATGAGTTTCTACTTTATTTCAGAAATATCAGTCTTGGACGGAATCATGATTAAAAATCCACACAGAAAAATCTGTGTCCAGAGGCAGGCAGATGGTAGCATTATCCACCTCTCTATCTGTCTGTCTCAGAGCTCAGGCAAGTTACTTTTTTTTACTACGGTTTCCATAATCCCCTAGCCATCATGTTGGGTAACGGATTCTGGCATTTTGTAGTCCAAAGGAAGCACTGTCTGCCTACCCATCATCATCATCACAATAATAATCATCATCATAATCACCATCATATTTTATAATATTAATTTTATTTACATGAATAGCTTGCCTGCCATATGTGCTGCATACATTGGTGGATGGAAATGTGCAATTGCAGAAACATTTCCACTGTTGAAAGTGGATAAATGTTCAGAAATGTCACAGGTAATAGAAGATCTCCCTGGGTTAGTATAATAATGTGCAATCTGGAGAAAAGATAGCTAGTTCCTTCCTCTGAAATATAGCCTACAGCACCTGGTATTTGTTGACAGTCTCCCATCCTAGTACTAACCAGAGCTGACCCTGATTATCTTCCAAAATGAGATGGGATCTGATGCTTTTAGGGGACGTAGGCCCAAGTCCTGCTGCATCCAGAATTCAGGTGAATGTGTAGAATGGGCTAATCTACAGATCTTAACTGACCGTGGATTACAATCCTTGAATCTTATGCACAGTAAGGCAGTGAATTCAGTGGAACTTGCTCAGAAGTAAACATATATAAGCCTGTCACATCATTGGATTTGGTAAGACAATATGCACTCCACATTTTCTGGACTGTACCTCTTGTATCTGTTCCATAAAGACCTTCCCAGGTGCACTTGACAAATGCTCTTGACTTTCTCCCAGATTGCTCATGCTTGAATAGTGGTGTTGTGAATGGATAGGTGATGATTATTGGCTTGCTGCCCCCTCCCTAAGGTAGTTTACATAAGATAGAGTCATCATGCAGTATGAATGGGTACTTGCTGAGGGCCATGATTCCACTATCCATGTGTGTGTGTGTGTGTGCGCGCGCGCGTGCATGTGCACATATGGTGCTTCCATTATTTGAGAACCAAATCCAGTTTCCTTGGTTGAACCAGATGTTTGTATAATGTCCCAGAAGTTGAAATCCTAGTGCATTGTGAGTAAATAAAAATGTACAGACATTGCCAACTTTTTAGAAGAGAATTGGAACCTTCTAGGAACCCAGTTCTTCTCTATGAGAAATTACATGTTTCCTGTGTTCGTCATTTTAGCACTAAAAATCCATTCCCTGCAACTGGAAGGGAGGGGTTCGGTTCTGATGAGGGATGGAGTCCATAGTGGGACCAGCGACAGGTCAAAATTGGTCCTCAATTCTGCCATTACCTACCTCAGATATAAAATAATCTATTTCGTATTCTTTCTTTCTTTATTGTAATCTGATATCCTCCTTCAGCCTTGCTAGACACTGGAACAAAATTTCATATAAACTTTTAGTGCATAATTCTGTGATTCAATTTCATGTATCAGCTTAAATTCTGCACTTGATTTCAAAAAAATGAACACAAAAATACTAACTATATAGCAATGAAGTCTCTTCTCTTAAAATATAGTCTTTTCTTCCTTCATTTAGAATAAGATATTCATGAGACAGGTTTTATTTTTCTTATCAAAAGAAAAGAAAAGAAAAGAAAAGAAAAGAAAAGAAAAGAAAAGAAAAGAAAAGAAAAGAAAAGAAAAGAAAATACATAGACTGTGTTGCACGTATCTTCCACCCGCCCCAGGTTAATTAGTAAACTGCAGTCCAAAATGTACCCAATCCAGATTGTGAATCAGAAAGTGATTATGTTTCTCTTAAAAGATGATGTGGATTTCTTCATGAAGTTTAGGTTCAGCCATTGCCTAATAATGGTGTAAATCTTTTATTTTTAGTTCTTGCGTACAAGAATGAGGAATTTCAAGTGTTTAGCCCTGCTAGGGAAGATTATGAGTTTTCTACCCGCTTCCCATAATTTTTGCATATTGGGACTTTGTGAAAATTTCACAAGTGAATTGTTTCAAAAAGTTTCCAGAAATATTTAACACCATTTAACTTTTAAAAGATAAATGTTTTACACACCCCAGTGAAGATCACAATTATAAATGAAATTTTCACAAA
The DNA here is from genome assembly GCA_948472985.1 of Iguana delicatissima. Lineage (NCBI taxonomy): Eukaryota > Metazoa > Chordata > Lepidosauria > Squamata > Iguanidae > Iguana > Iguana delicatissima. The sequence continues at coordinate 129,140 of CAOKZL010002073.1, read as the reverse complement.
AGCCCCCAAATGTGAGAAATCTCATGGCACTTGACTATTCCCCCCCGAAAGGAATGCTTCAATGTGTCATACATTCTTTCTGACTGAGGATGAAAAAATTACAGCTCACAGTGTGGATAAAATTCACAGCATATTCAAGCTAAGTATTATTTTATTAATTGATATTTCATGTCTGATAATAGTTCTATTATACTCCTTTTTGATCAGCATTTGTCATAAAGTTTACACATTTACTATTTCTCAAGTTATTCCTGTGGAAAATGACTCACTGTTTCATTCTACTGCATCAATATCTGACTTCTCAAGATGTTCGACAAAGAAAGAACCTGATGACTCTTCTTAGTCTATGACTGAGGAATATGCCTGCTACATTCTCATGATCATACTTATGAGATGGCACTGATTCATGTCAACCATTACTGTCAGCGGATGTGGGACCTGGATTTACAGTTGGAGTGCCTGGGATTATCCTTCACCATAAAGCAGCTTTCGGTGTTACACTGAATTGTTGAAGGAAAGAAGTATGAGAAGCAGAAGCTCTGTTCTTGTGCTTTTCCATGTGTAGAATCAATTGCATGGAGGGAAGGCTGGGACCCTAGCCATCCACCGAGCCCCGACCTCACACTTGCTGATCTTTTCCTGTCATCTGTACAAGTCTGAAAAAGGGGAGATGCACGTGTTTAGGTTGTCTGTGCTTGGGAGATCAGTACCACTCTCCCCTCCATATGTTGGGCTTGTACATGGAAGAATCCACAAAAAGAATCTGCATATTACCTAATCATCTTCATGATGTGATATCTGAAGGTGGAATTCATGCACCTTTCCCAAGATCAACTAACTGAATACATGTAAGGACTGTCAAATTCCCAGAGCATCAGCCAGAGAAGGCAAGCTCCTACAGACTAGAGTTTGAAACAGGTAATTTTTGGACTACAGCTCCAGCACAGCTAAGTTCAAACTAACATTTCCAGGGCTTGCTGTAAACTCAGTACATGTCAAGACCAGGAACAGTTGGCTTATCCATTGTTGACTTCAAAGCAAGACATTATGAAGGACACCCCACAGTTGGATTCCTCTGAATGTAGGAGAAGGTCTTTTCAGTGGCTACTCCCAGGTTCTGGAACTCCCTTCCCAGACAGGCCTGACTGGCACCCCTTTTACTACCTTTCCACAGGCAGGTAAAACCCTTTTCATTTTGTCAGGCCTTTGATATTGATTTTTCAGGGGAAACAGACCTTAAACTTATCTCATCCTCATGATCATGAACCCTAAGAACAAATGTGCTCATAAATTGGACAAGGCTCAGCATTACAAGGTAAAATGTTCATCTGGCAATATGAGGTTTCCCTCACCAAGATCTGTTCCTAAGAACCTGGTAGTTATCTTTGGGAACTGGATTACCACAGATTTCTCAGGAAGAAAAGTGGGACTGCAAGCCTTACTTACATAGTTGTTATCTGTCTGGTGCTAGTGTTAACACCTGTAATGCTGCGCTCCTAATCTAAGATACCTTGTGGACAGCTCTTTAAGCATGTGTGTTCTGGTCCTTTGACCCAATGTTAATTTTCTGTCCTAGCTATCTCACTTGAAACCTGTTGTTCTGGGTCAGACATTGTCTGTGTGCTAGTGGCATTGTAGACTAGGGGTGTCAAACTCAATTTCATCTTGAGCCTCATCAGCATTATGGTTGCCCTCAACGGGCCAGTTGTATCGGTAAGACTATATAAATGTATCTACTCTTTTATCATATTAATGATATTTCTGCCCCCCAGCCCCTCTCTGTGCCTCTTTCTGCCCCCTTGCCCCTTTCTGTACCTGGTGAGCCCGAGCCACACATTGCAGGCCCCCGGCTGCTGGTATTCTGAAGAAGGGCTAGCAGCCAGCACTCACAATCTACTTCTACTTCTGACTGTTCCTCTGTCCAACTCTTGCGAGCCACATGAACCATTGCCATGGTAACCTGTGGCAATGCTCTGACAGCAAGACTTGGATAGAGGAACAGTCAGAAATAGATCATGAGTGCTGGCTGCTGGGCCCCTCTTCAGAATACTGGGAGCCGGGGGCCTGCAATGTGGAGATCGGGTTTGCCAGGCAGGAGGAGTACTGCAGCTGCAGGAGAGGTGCAAGGGCTACATGAAATGGCCTGGTGGACTGGATTTGGCCTGCGGACCTTGTGTTTGACACATGTGCTCTAGACAATATTTTGCACTCTGAACTCTTATTTCAACTGGTTCTGCTGGTTGAAGTGAGGCATGCTGTTGAAATATTGGGATATGAGGGAAAGAGCAGGGCAATGAGGAATTAACAGCAGTGATAGCTGATGTAAAGTTTTGTAACAGAAATCAAGTCTGGAATCAAGACCCACAGTTGAGAGAAAGCAGGATTTTATTAAACTGCCGGCAGGGCCTCAGAGGGATCATTCCACAAAGTCTGAGAGCCCCAATAGGTGTACAACATTGCCTTTTATACTTAGGCACAAAAACACACAAACAACAACTTTCCTTATATGGTCATTGTTCCAGAACCGTCACATGACTCAGCCTATCTAACTCTTACCCATGTCTTTATCTGATTGGCCGATCAACTCCTACAGCACTCTCATGGGCACTGTAGTCTTGGTGGTTGTCAACACACTATCTCAGTTTCTTTTTTAGAGAATGGATGGTGTATATTTATGTGTATTCTAGAAGTCTACAAAGTGCTAGTGAGGATGTACAAAGCTTTGTAAGGCTCAGATCCAGGTTATTTGAATAACCACACTTTCCCATGTGGACCTGCCCATGTTTTAGGAATCTTCTAGAAAGGTCCAGGTAAATGTACCCTCCAAGGTACATTTGGGAGGGGAACATGGGAGAAGACTTTCTCAGTGGCTGCTCCCAGGCTCTGGAACTCCCTTCTCAGAAAGACTAGACCGGCACCTCTTTTACTGCCTTTCCACAGGCAGGTAAAACCCTTCTTATTTTGTCAGGCCTTTGAAACTGATTTTTCAGGGGAAACAGGCCGAGTGTAATGTGTTGGCCTTTTATTTATTGTTGCTTTAAGTTGCTTTAACCGGTTTCAAATTTTATGATGGTTTAATTGCTTTTTAACTTTTGTATGCTGCTAGTTTTTAATTGTGTTTAACTGCTATACGCTGCTTTGAGTCCCAAACTAGGAAAAGTGGGATGATAATGGTGATGATGATGATGATGATGATGATAAAAAAAATCAGAAAGCAAGTCAAATGCAGTCCCTCTGACATGTTTGTGAGTCCACCTAGGGCTTTTTAAATCTTATTTCTGCCTGCCTGGAAGAAAACCCAAAATAGTTTTTAGGTACCTGGTAGACAAAAATAAATGAGTGGAGGGCTGTGTTTCACTCGACAGGTTACAAATTGTGATGATCTGTTCGACTAAGGTGGCAACTGGTGCATTTCCACTACTTGCCTTGTCATACCTTCCCTTTCCCTTTAGCTGATCATACTGAGCAGCCTAGCAATGTGGCCTTATAGTCACGGGACTGTCTTTTGCTATCAGCTTTCAGCAAGGTCTTCGGTTTTCATTTCGATGGGGAGTTCTATGAAGGATAAATTAGAATATGGTACGACTTGAGGTTTCTTGGATTGCAGTGAGAAATGGGAGTGTCACCTGTTATTTGCTTGTTTGTCACACATTGTGGCACATGCATAGGCTCTGGCAGACTGAATGAAGGGAAACCTAACAACCTCAGTATGGCTCATTGCTTATCAGGAGCAAGCACTGGCAGCCATATTGTAGGTCAGCTGAAGCAAAACAAAGCAGCAACAAAGAGAGCCCTTTTGTGATGGATGAAAAGGGTTTGGAAATGTCTGAGCCAGGGAGTAACTGCTGCCGCCAGTGGCTTGTTGACTGAAAATAAAAATGAAAATCTTTTTCTTGCCTGTAGGCTGGATGTTTGGTGCCGGATTATTCCAACCTCTCCCCCCACCCAACACACACATTTTAAGGGCTTTTTAAACACCTTGTATAAAGTTTAGGCACAGTCTGTGCAAAAAGTGACCCTTTCTTGGGAGAAATGAATCAAGTTTATAATACTGGAGCTTTGCAGCTTGTAAACGGAGATAAGGGTCTGTCACTGCTTTCATTACTCAGGCACAAATTTCCTTTACAATCTACACTGTAGCTTTACTATTCCCGGCATAGCATTCCTACTCTCTTTTGTGTGTGGTTGCATTTATTTTGCCTGTTACAGTCCCAATTATGAGAGACAACGGGACAAACAAGAAATAATTTCTCCACTAAAACCCCAATTATAATGCATTAAGTAGCTTGGACCTTGTATTTCTAAGCAAACTTACTTGGAAGTAAGTGGCACTGAAATGCATAAAACTAACTGCTAAGTAAACATGGTGAGAGATGTTGTAAGACACCACTTCTTTCCTTATATTCTATTGTAACTTCAACTAGCTTGAAAGCAGCTTCTGAAGAATCGCGCTTACATACTAAGAAAGAGTATGGGGCTGGTCCACGGCCAATCCAAGACATTTTTATTAGCTAAGGTAAAGCAGCAAATGGAGTTCCCACTGAACAAAACCAAGGTGCATGGTAACCAAAGCTAGTCTATTTATTTTGGCACCTGAGGCAGAAAACTCCATAAGTACTTCTATCCCTGCCAGTAAAATGACAAATTAGCTAACTAATGACTTCCTGCCTTTTCGTGAAACTCAGTATCTGCTGCCCAAAACAACTACCTCATTCTGCCTAATGGTAGGGCCAGCCCTGGGTCAGTCCTCATCCGGTGCCTGACAATGGCAGTACATGAAGTTAACTAACATTACCACATCAGAAGCAGTCTTTAAAATTAAAGCAGGTGCCTGAAGCAGGTGTGCATGTATGTATTTTAAAACATGGAAGACATTTCAGAAACTGAGATGACATTGTGAAGTGAGCTTTTTATGAACAGTGCACATAGGGAGGCCTTTTCAGTAAAGCACATTATTTAGCCCTTCTTTTTTTCAGTTTGAGGGTTTCCGACTATGCTCATAAGCATTTTTGAAGGCCTGAAAAGCTGTGTAGTCTCTAGGACTGTATAGACCTACAATTGCAATGCTGTTTGGAAATGAATTGTGCCCTGAAGGGCCCCAAACCAAATTCTATGCCTATTGCAGCAGATCATATGCAACTTAATGGAATAGTTCTGCCAAAAGACAGTTTGAATTCAGCAAGTCCCTGTTTAATAAGCTCCTAATTATCTCATACTGCATTTCTCTGCAAACATATTTGCTATACAAAACAGATACTTCTGTATTCTTCATGTGCAAATCTTTCTTTGTTCCTGCAGTGCTGGCCCAAGAAGATAGTTTGTAACCTCATGCAGAGACCAAATCTTATCCCCACTTGCACCTCGAGGGCAAACTGTTTATGCATCATTCCTGGAGTTGCTTGGTCAGCAGCATCACTTTCCCATAGATTTCAGGGTCAAAATGTTAAGATCGGGAATCATGATACTGGCATTCTAATTCCTGCTTTGCTCCAAATGGCATAAGGGGCCCAAATGCAGCATCTACCAGCTCTGTTACTAGACCCTTCCCCTCATTCATGTTTTTTTCAAAGGCAGGACAGATATGCAAATACCTTCAAACTGAGCCAGTGAGCCATGGTGACAGCTAAGAATGGGTGAACCTAGTGTCTGGGCTTTAAAACTGCCACACAAACTAAAATCAAACTCCCCCCCTCCCTTTGCACTTCTTCTCCTACCTAGAAAAGTAAAGCAATTCTTGCATACTTCAGCCAGTGCCATGAAACCTGGTAACCTAATTGAGAACCCAGTCATTGGCATCTCCTCCATGGTGACTCCTGAAGTAGGTAGCTTCATCCACTTTCTTGAAAGCCCACCCTTTCTTGTTAGGAATGACTCAGGGACAGATGAAGTGCAGGATCATCTAATTTTGCTGCCGGTGTTCATTTTGTGTTGTGGGTGAGTGTGTGTGTGTGTGTGTGTGTGCGTACATGCACAGTAAACATGACCACACAGCATCTCCAAAGCATAGACCTGAAACGGTGTTCCTACCCAGTGTGAAGTTCTTACTCAGGTATTGAGTGTACAATGAGAGCAATATGCTGTAATCAGCTTGTAAATGTTCTCTCTCTCCTTCCATCTCTCTCCACTTTCCCTCTTTCCTTTCCCATCCCCATTCTAGGAGCCTATTAAATTAATGAGACAGAAGTCAGTGTGCTACAGCAGTCAACATGTTATTGGTGGTATAGCTCTGGTGCTGTTACAATGTGCCTGTTTATTCTCCTGGGACATTTAATTTCCGCTTCTCAAATGAGCTGCAAAGCTGTGAAGCCTGGCAGTGTTCTTTCTAGACACTCTGTGATGCAGATAATGAGGGTACTGATAGGTGCCTAGGAGACTGTGATGGCTCTAAGCACAGCTATGGTCTGATAATGCTTTATGCCAGTAGTGTCACAGCGGAACCACTATCATCCCTCAAGGAATGGTTCATCTTTATGTGTAATGCAGCAGCTGTCACCTAAATGGCTAATGGGGAAGCAAAGTAGAACCTTGCTGCTAGTAATCTTTGTCACTTAATAATTTTTAAGAGGATCAAACTTCAGGAGTGTCTGCAGCTCCCAATAAAAGTCCCCCTTGCCCCTCTCCCTCCCCCATCCCACACTTTTGCTATTATTATTTTGTTTGCAGTGGATTAAATATAAACTGAGAAATCTGTGAAATGACTCTGTGTAGATCTGATTTAGTATAATTTGAATAGCCAAGTAATTAAAATGTATTATAGGTTGAAGATGCTGAGATGGTGGAGTGCCTGCATTTAAGAGGAAGATTTATTGGGCTCACAGCAACCACTGTGAACTTTCTACAACCACATTAGCTAACATCTGTCGAGATGCAGGGGCGTGAGATGTATGCGTGCATGCATGCACGCACCAAGTGGGTGTCTGTACAGGTTCTGAGCAGCGAAACCAAGAGAGGGAGTGAGGTTTTGCAAATAAGGTGGCACAACAATGTGCCACATGTGCCTATGCGTGCATAGAACTGAATTATAGCTTTACCCAGTGCCTGTTTGTGTAGCTAAAAAACAAATCTGTGGCATATAATGCATATACTGCTTCTGTACATTCATCCATTTTAATTAATGTTGGGCTCCAGCAGTGCCACAACTGCCATTTCATTTGGTTTCAGGAGCTAGGTAATAACAATAGGAACAATAATGGGACAATTGACACACACAGTGTCACTGTTGACATTGTACTGTGAGCAGTTCATGCCAGTTATCTGCTTCACTATTTGTTTTTCACTTTAGTGCACAAGACGATAGGAGTTGATCTGGTGGGAAGGAACACTGACTCTGGACAGGAGCCAGCTTCATTTTAAACATACCTTCAGATAGGCTTGGGAAGTTACATATTTTCTGCTGGGAAGGATTTTGAAGATGGCAATGCTGAAATTGTCTTTGAACTAAATAGGAGAAGGGACGACAGAGCAAGTCAGTCTAAAACTCATTCCTATTAAACTAGTTAACATTTGTCATTGCTGTATTATCTCCCCCTCCCCCCAAAAAGTGTTTTTGCCAAGTTCTGACTAACAAGGGGATGCTACACATGGCTGCTAGCTGTAGCCAGGCTACCAACTATATGTTCAAGATCATGCCATATATTTACAGGTATACAACTTGTTAAATCATATTTTATTTCCATAGGGAATATTTATAAAGTGGTGGAGGAAATGTCTTTAACCAGAGACTAACTTGCTCAGACACTTAATTGGGGCAGGAAGATTTAGGAAGCATAGATGTGTTGCACCTTCCCACTGGTGCTACTATCAGCAGCCTAACACGGCCCCTCCCGAAACTGCAAACCTCAGGATTCCATAGGATGTTGAAAGTGGAATAATCGCGCTATAAGAGTGTAGTGAGGAAATGGCCACAGTAAAATGCAATCAGCCAATGGGTAATACTCATGAAGAAAAAAGAAAACTAGAAATGCATGGCCAGTAGGCTTTCTATACTAGAATTTCTCTAGCCAGCAGGTTTTCCAAATAACAGTGCTTGGGCAGAAACAGTCTGCTTGAGTTATTAAGAACTTACTAATTAAGAAGACTTGCTATCAGTATCAAAATAGCAAGTCTTCTTACAGTCTATCTATGGCCATTTTGTTACCAGTTTTAATTCCACTGATGCTAGTCAAGGGAGGGCAAGGAGGCAGACTATGGACAACTCTAAGTCAAGTAGAGCACTGGGCTTTTACCCCCAAATCCTGCCCCGATGGGCAGGATGTAATCTCCAATACAGGACAGCAGTTCTCAGTTCTTCTCCCACTTGAAAACTTTTTACCTGTCACAGTGGACTGCTACATATACATATACATATATGCTACAAAGCAAAGCCAGCATAGCACATACATGACCCATATTTTAATAACGTTTTTCCCTCAGATTTGCACTGATCATCAGAACAATTGCTCTAATATGAGCCTCATGGGGCCTGACAAGAATTTATAGATAAACAGAAAGGGGGAAATTGGTAGGCTTTAGCATTACGATGTTGTGAAAATTATACACCATGGTCTTTTTAGCCTGCTTTTAAAAGTCTGTCCCTTGATCTCCGGAGTCAGGAAAAAAAATAAATCAAGTACAAGAACAAGGAGAGGTATTCCTAATTGTTCTGCAACCTTTCTATAGGCCACCTCAATGAAACTCACATAGACCATCATTTGATAAGTTTTCATGTTAAGATACTAGACATATAAATCAAAGTGCATTTATAGATATAATGAGAAGTCTGGCATGTTACAGTTTTCAAATCTGGATGTCCTGTTTTTGACAGCCATTTCCGTCTTAATATGTATAGGAAGCCTCCACCTTTTGATGATCTGTTGTCTATCAACTCACTCTTTTGACACTTCCAAATTAAGTATAAGTTCCACTAATTTGATGGGAGCTCGATTCTTTCATCAGTTCTTCTTGGAGGCTCACATGGAACCACTGGCATGTATGTGCTGCTTGCAAAGCAAGCTGAAGGGTGGGATAAAGGCATTAAGCTGGCTGAGAGATTTTGCAAGCAGCGCACAGTTGGTCAGTCACAAATGAGCCTCTGTAAGTACTTCATACTCCCTACAGAACAGTAGATGGGTTCTGCTTTTCAACCATTTCCATTTTCTGACAGTGCTCCGATCCCTAACCTGTCAGATAAGTGAGGGAAGCCTGTACAGAGAAAACCAAAGTAAAGCTTATTGATCCTAGTGTGTTTTAGTTGCAAATTGGTGTTATCCTGAGAGGTGGGGGACTTTGAGGTCTACCCGCAATGCCAGCATCTCCTTAGAATTTTGGGGAATCATAGCTCTAAGGAGGTCTGCAAGAGGAGGATAATGGCAAGATCTTTTTCCCTATATATACCAGTATTAACTGTAGAGAGGACTCCAGCTTAAAGTTAACAAAGTGTTTTATTTGGATTTGCAAACACAGGAAATCAGACACTCTCAAGAACCATACAAAGCTATTGGAAAGTGAGGCAGGAAAGGCTGGATAGAGAGATTAGAGATGAAGAGGGAAATTGTTACTAGTCCTGAAGAAGAAGGTCGAAGCAGAGGGGTTCAGACAGTGCCTGAGGGTAGCACAGACGAACGGAAGTCTGGGGCACCATATGCAGTGTAATCTGCCCAATGTACTACAGTTTGCTGGGGCCAAAGCTAGGGTTTATATACCGCATTTCCTACTTTGAAGGGTGTGTGTAGACAAAGCTGTAATGGCTTTCTCACAGAACTGACAAAGGAGTCTGGAAGGGGCTGATTGCCTTAACTCTAGGTGATAAAACATTGATGGGAGTCATGACAATCTCTGAATATCTGGTTGGCAGGGGGTGTAGGGAAAATTTCCATACGGTGAGATTAAAGGATGGTCTCTGATTGCTTCACCCAGGCAGTTTTGCTTTCCATTGTTCTCAGATGTGCACAGAGCCTGAGGTGTCAAGAGGATTAGCATAAACCCATTATCATCTGGATTTCCCACTGAATCCTCTCTGAACTTGTGACCTGACCATGTCTAAGGTCAGCTGGACCTAGCAACATGCTTTCCAGGCAGCACTCTTTCAAACATGTTTTCCAGTCATGAAGATGTTCAGTGATGAAAATAGCACATCTCGCAGAATGGGGGTGTAGGGTATGGTAACATAGGCATATGTAGGATATTACAGGAAGTATAAGGGACTTTATAGTATGGGCTGGTGTGAATTTTAAAAATACAAGATGCATGTGCTCCTTACTTTATGTTTCTCCTATATGAAGGGCCTCTCTGGCAGTGTGCTCAATAAGGCCTATCAAAATATTACTAGGCAAAATCCTCCAAGAGCAAGAACCCTGTAGGAATCTGGATGGTGTTTGTCATGCCTCTGAAATGTCACAGCTACTTGGCAAACAGTTTCAGAACTTTGCACTCAACATACAACTTGATAGTGTACTCACTGCCTTGTGTTTTTACATTTACAGGATTGTCTCAGCAACCGTAAAGAGAACTATTTTTATAAAGCAAGATTGGCCTACCTTAGGGTTGGTCAGCCTTCTTCACACTTTTATCAGAGTTTACCCATCTGCCTCTCCCACGCTTGGGCAACATTATCCCATACTCTCCAACATTTCACAGATGAAAAGGAAGAAACATATCGCCAAGCAATACAGAGTATGGTCAAAGTGGCAAAAGTTAATGATGGGGAAGAACACACAAGCTAGGAGAGGCTGCAGCAGATATTTGCTTTTGCCTGAGCCTTCTGGGAAGGACACAATTCTGTCCCCTCCCGTCCCACTGAGTTAATTGAGTACAAACTACTTTTGCACTTTGAATTCAGTGTGCAGTAGATGAAGTACGCTTAGGACAAAGGAGAAAATGAGAGGAGCAGAGAGAAACTGGGACATATTAAAAGCAGATGAAAAAGTGAGATGACAGAGGATTAGTCAGAACTGTTTCTGGCAGTTCAGGACAGTTGAAGGGTATGTCATCTTGCCAGCTCATTCAGAGGCTCATTTTTAGAGCCTGGAGGTAACTTGTTACAAACAAGTCACTTGTAAATAGTTGTGCATATAGGATGCTTGCATAGATCACTCTTCCTACGTGCTCCTGAATTACTATTGTTCCCTTTGTTTTTCTATCTATATAATTTATAACAATAGTAACGATGATAAACATTTTATATTTTAAAAAATCATTTGTGACCTTTGGCCAAACAGGGGCGAGTAGAAATGAAACAAGGATTTAAAACAGATCAACCCAATCTCTACATATTTGTGGCTTCCTAAATAGGAATACAGTCCTCCCTCCACATTCACGAGGATTTGGAGCATACAGCCTTTGTGAAAATGGAAAAATCATGAATCACTCCCCCATTTGCTCCCCCTCCCATTACCTGTTGAGGCTCACCCCTTTCCCATTCCCTTGCAAAATGGAAAGGAACGGGGTGGACGAAGGCTCCCAAGAGCCTTTCTTTCCTTCTCCAGAGTTCCCTCCTCCTTCTTCCTGTGCATTTTGCCCCAGCACAGAGAAACTAGATGGGAAGGAAAAGGGGGAAACTCTGGAGGAGGCAAGGAAGGCTCTTGGGAGCCTTCTCCCCAGCTCATTCCTTTCTGTTTTGCCTCAGCAGGAGTTTTCCACGCTTGGACAAAATGCATGGGAAGGAGAGAGGGAAACTCCAAAGGAGGAAAAGGCTCTTTCGAGCCTTTCCCCAAACCCATTCCCTTCTGTTTTGCCTCAGCGTGAGTTCTCCACACTGGGGCAAAATGCATGGGAAAGGGAGGAGGAGAATTGGGGGAGCATGCATGCTCGCAAATGATCAAACTCTCAAGTGTCAAATCCACAAATGTAGAAGGAGGACTATATTCTAAACAATTGATTAAATGTTCTGTAAGGGGCGAGGAAATTGGACAGAGGACAAATTAACAATGTGTGTATAAACTTTAAAAAATACAGACTTAGAGATAGTGCTTCTATGCTATTCTATGCTAATTTCAATTATCTGATTTAGATTATTATTCTTTTCTCTTCAATACATGAGAGGGAGAAAAGATTAATTCTACATCTTTTTCCTGTCACGATGCATTTGTCTAATGAAGCCCACCAGTTTTTGTACTATAGCATAGTTGTGATTGTTCTTTATGGAGAATAAGGGACATGTCTACCGTAAATCAGCCCTTGGGCTTCACTATTACCTATAAACTGTATGTGTTATGGTTTCCACACTAAGGCACACTAAGAAACATTGTTTTCTACCAAGTAGCCTTTAATATAAAGTAGTAAACTAACACAGTGGTTCTCAACCTGTGGGTCCCCAGATGTTTGTGGACTTCAGCTCCCAGAAGCCCCAGCCACTATAGTCAATGCTCAGGGCTTCTGGGAGCTGAAGTCCAAAAACATCTGGGGACCCACAGGTTGAGAACCACTGAACTAACATATCAAGTCTTTCCCCATCAGTTGGCTTTCATCTGTTATATTTTTAGGACACTATTATGATTGACACTTCCAGATTTTTACTCATTGTGTTTACTTTCTTTTCCTCCTGGATAAGATGAACACTTCCCCCATTCCCCCCAGTTCAGGGTTCTATATATTTAATCCAAACATGGCTCTTTTTAACTCTAGACTTTAAGAACAGGAGTGAGAATCATGCAGCCCTTCTGATGTTGTTGGATTGCAGCTCCCAGCACTCCTGCCATTGTTTATGCTGTCCAGTGTTAAGAGAGGCTACAATCCAATATCTGGAGGACTGCATTATTCCACCAGGGAATAGAATGTTAGACTAGCTACTTGCTGGGTCTGATCCAACATGACTATTGTTTATATCATAAGTCAGCTCAAAGGTTGAAAGAATTGAAAACACTTCTGTGAAGTTAAAATCTTTAAACTGTTAACAAACCAAGACTGCATAAAAAAGATTACTTAGGAAGAAACACAGCTTTGGGAAGCATGAAGCCTCTTCTTGGTCTAAGCGAAGACTTTCCTCTCCTTTCTGGTTGAAGTCCCACACATTCTAACTAAAGAGAAAAGAAACAACGAACATAGATTTTTGTTATAGCCACTGGCAGCAGCAAAGTCTACCTCTTGCTGTGATTTGGAATCTCCACTCAGGCCACCATAACAGCTTATTATAGTCCCTGAGGGCATAAATCTTGGGGAGAGCAAATTAATTCTTCCATCCATTATCATTCAATCAACCTTAACTATGACCACTCTTATAAGTACAGTGTACACTTAGAAGCCAACTCCACGTGTTCAGTGTAGTTTATTCCCATGTAAGTGTGCATAGCATAGATTGGTTGAATCTTTTGTTATTCCTAGAACAGCTGTCTTTTATTTTATTTCTTGTGCTTGATCTTTTACATAAAGCTGATTGGTAATTTTTAGGGGGCTCAATTACATAGCAGTTTTAGTGGTCCAGTTTTGTTTCATCATTTTGGGATTTGTTCAGGCCTTCTAACCTTGGCAGGTGGAAGGCTCACATTCCCTGGTCCCTCTGTTCTGAGACTCATGATTCCTATCCCTGTTGTAGAAGTAAATTTTCAATGATACGCGCCTCCAGTCCATTTAAGATAACTAGCTATATACAGCAAGATTATGAGCTCACTGATCTTGGTCATTGTTCCTAAAGGCAGACTAAATATTATCGGTTTCAATTTCAAAAGTGCAAAACTGAACTTTGGAAGTTAACAAAACTGATTTTGGTTGGTATGTGTACTTCTTTGTCTTTCAAGAAAGACTACCTCATCCCTTTCCTTCCTTCCCAACTCTTTGCTTAGTTCCCTCTTTTTCCAAGTATAGACTTCTTCTCAGGGTGAAAAGATGGTAGATATAGCTTTTCTTTCTTTTCATACTGAATTCCAAGAGAACTGCTATATTTTAGGAATAAATCTGTTTTCACCAATTGCATTACAGTATGTAGTCTCAAACAGCAAGCAATTATTCTGAGTACATACAACCGTGTCTCTACAATATCATGTTTGGGCATATTCCAAAGAAATATTCATGTAATATGTTCCAGAGGTACACAATTTGTAATCTTCCAGATTAAGTATGTAAATCTTAACTAGTTTCATTCTCAAAGGAAGCAGTGAGTAATTTTATCAGTTTTCTTGCTACTGAGAGAAAGTCCTCAAAAATGTAGTTTTTGAAGATTATTTGCAATTCAGGACTTATTCTGCGCAAACTTAAAATGTGTCTTATTGCAGTTTTCTGTGACAAAAAAATGTGAATTTTGTGTGGAATAAGTCCTCAATGACAGCTTTTTCTGCACAGAAAATAATATTTCTACACAGAAGATGTTGTTTCCTTCTCCCACAAAAAGTTCTGGTTTTTGTTAAAAAAACAAACAAACAATGTGTGAGTTTTGTACAGAATAAGTCTTCAAAAGTGATGATTCTCATCAATCTTCTTTTCAGGGTTTCCCAACGTTCAAGAAATCATTTTTGGAATATTTTTGAATGTCCTATCCATCCCTATTCCAGATATTGTTGAGCTGCAACTCCTATCAACTATAGCCAGAATAGGCAATGATAACGGTTGATGGCAGTTGGAGTCCAGCAGCATTTGGAGAACCACAAGCAGCCCATCATGCTGTTTCCTTCCATTGATCTGAGGGACAGTTAATACTTCAGTGGTGGCAGGCAGTACTTTTTATCTAGTATGCTGGTAATAATACTGCTTCTGCTTTATGCATCTCTTTAAAGTGCTTCTGGTACTTTATATATATAATATTGTTATAATCTATAGAATAACCTGTCAGATCAGTATAAATTGCCAATATTACTTGGAAGAATTATACCGTGTCAGAGGCTAGTGAATTAATGGTGGAGGCAGAATTTGGTTCAGAGATTTCCTGATGTTATTATAATATTACCGGCTAATATTGCACCTAGCCATGGTGTGATTAACACAGCCATGGGACAGTAGTCTCTTACATTTGATTCATGTGACCACACTTATCACAAGATGGCGGGAATAATGGCACTGCCAATGTAGTTGCCAGCAAAAGCAATTGGCATGAAACTGCAACATCCGTAAAGCAGATTTAGCATATTTTCATTGCACCAAATAACAGCCACTTTGCTTGTTATTAGAATAAATGGCATACATTAGTGACAGGCATTTGCAAAAATGAAGAACTTACAGAAGCCTGCATGGCTCATTAAACTCTTGTTGCATGCTAAAGAGGGCCATACCTTATTATAAAGAGAAGATAAAGCCAGTAATGTACCAAATGTACACATAAATTCAGTATCAATAAATGTGAACATGTTCTTTGTGAAAATAACAGCAACAAACCAATAAATTACTACTAATACTACTATGATTACTACTACTATTAATAGAATAATATTCTATCCTTGAAATAATCTTAGAAATATACAGCTGACAGTGTTGGTCCTGAATCAGGGAGGCCTAAACTGATATGACATTTTGAACATTGAATTAATACCTTTGTTGACATCAGTTCTGTCTGTTTAGTACTCCATTCCTCATGACACATGATGAAATCACATTTCCTCCTTAAAAATAAGAAAGAAAGGAAACGTGGGCCCAATCCATGAGGACTCACATGTGAATCAGTCTGAGGATAAACCACTCTGTTGAGGATCAGCATAGGAGTCAATGGACCTGTCTCATTTTTCTCATTCTCCCTGACTGTTTATTCATGTGTTGGGCTATACACATCACAGAATGTTACTTATGGAATAGATTGAAAAATGTTCCTTATACTCCTCTGTGTTTTGTCAAAGGCAAGCAGTTCTTTTAGGATTTGGGGACAGTGAGCACTCCAGTGAGTGAAAGGCTTAACAGATTTATTCATACTGAAAGCATAGTTCTTAAAGCATCAGGTAGCAAAAATGGTACAATTGCAAAACCCACTGAACCCTACTAAGCAGACTTATTTCTCCATTCCGCTGTTGGGAGCCCTAAAAGACAACAGTGAAGACACCCCAGGCTATCAATATGCAGCCGCTTCACCAGCCATCCTGCTCTGCATTGAGCTCTCCCAGAGCAATTCTTCAGAGGTTTTTATAAGCGAGGACTAGGTGCAGTTTTCCCACTCCCACCAAATCACTCCAGTCCTGTATTGGACATGTCACCTAAATTGGTTACAACTGTGTTTTTACTTATTCCTTTGAACAACCTTGTTTACCAGAGACCATGAGTGACTGTATCTATGCTTATCACTTGAGGATGTCACCTAGCAAGTGTCTAGAATAAGCTCCTCCTTTCATTCCAAGGTTGCATCAAGGATAAACATATTCAGCTGCCAAGGTCATTTAAGTATGAACAAAGACAGCTAAGGTTAAAGGTACAAGGGGCTTCTAAGAGAAATAGGCCAAGAAGATCAGTATAATGGAACAATTCACAGATGGCAATCTAAACCTCCTCCTACAAGCTTCTTCTAGTGATTTCTTCTCCAGCCAGTTACTGGTCTCCTTTTTTGGCCTTCCCATTCCCATTTGTCACACTGAAAAAGAGGAGCTGCATCTGCACAGACTGTTCTACTTACCTTCAAGCCAACCTGTGACAGCTGGTGGCGTCCGTTTATTTGTTTATTTATTTAAATATATTTTATCCCGCCCTCTGTCTGAATATCTCAGGATGGCTGACAACAAAATCAATTCAGAATAATAAAAATTTTAAAATAATTTTAGAACAATTTTAGAATAACAAAAACAATGTAAAAATTAAAAACATATGAAATGGTTGTTCCATTAAAGACTAGGCAATTTTAAAACTGATTAAAACAACTTAAAATAGTTCTATCATAGCATATGTGTAGCCTGGGTAAAACCATTTAGGCCCAAAAGTTTTATTAAAAAAAGGAAGTTTTGAATTGGCACCACAATGATGCCAGTGTTGGCACCAGTCCATATTCCTTATCAGTGAGGTGGTGGATCTGTTCTAGATATTACTCTGAACTTCAAGGGAGCTTATCCTTCAAATAAGTTCAATACCTTGGAAAGCTCCTTTAAAGTTCACCTTGAAACCCAGGGCAGATTCATCTGCCCTTCTGACATTAGAACCACCAGCTTCCACTGAAACAACTGGAGAGGCACTCCTGTTCAGCCCTTGCTGCTCAACATGGCAAGGTCAGTCGTGTAGGGACGGGGGGCGATTCTCCCTGGGCATCAATGTTTTGGGGGCATCCTGGCCCATAGCCACACCCCCACACACCCTGGCCATGCCCCCATATGCCCTGGCCACACCCCCACACATCGCAGCTATGCCCCCCACACAGTGGCCACTTCCCTCATGCCATAGCCTTGCTCTCTCCCACCCCCCTCCACATGCTCCAAGCTCCGCCACTGGGCAAAGTGTATGAACAGAGGGAGGTGGATGGAGCACATGCTTAGGTGAAAGGGATGAGACCAGCAGACATTCAGCTATTGAACATTTGAATAAGGCTTGTGTAGTTCAGTTCAGCCCCCTTCTCAACAAGCCAGAAGCACAGCCTGAATCTGGCATCTGGAAGGGAACAGGATGACTTTTTGTTTCACAGTTGAAAAAAAAATCCCAAAATTTTAAAATGACTTTCTATTCTAAAATACTTTTAGAATAAAATGACATCTGATTTTAGGGTTTTTCTCTCTCTCTGTCCTTCCTGTTGCTACAGGTCTGTATGTTGAACTTTATCATCATGATCATGATCGTCATCTGATGAGGATGGTGATGGTGGTAAATAATAATAATGGCAATAATAATAATAATAATAATAATAATAATAATAATAATAATAATATCAGTTTGATTAGTATTTTAGAGAAGCTGTAGACAGGAATCAGTAAGTGCAGTGCACTATGAAGAAAATAAAATGAAAAGATGAGGAATGAATTTTAATAGCATAAATAGCTTTGTGAGGCAAGAAGTTTCTATGCTGACATTACAATCTAAAGAGAATCAGCTGGCAAAGAAATGAAGGCAGAAGAAATGTTCAAGGCTGAATGCACACAGGGAAATATTTAATACTGTCTAGTGCAGGGAGCTGTATTTCAAGTTTTTTATGGCAGTATTCAAAATTATTTATCTGACAGGCAGACCAGAGAGCTGATTGTGGGCAGCTGTAGCCAAATCTGGGACTGTGATGCATGTTCTTTCATTCGCATCCCTAATATCAGTCTTGAGATGAAAAACCTGTAGTGAGGTGAGAGGGGATCTCTGGCAAATGACCATCTGGTGGACTCTGGCTCAGTTTCAGTTTGGCTCCTTGTGACAGCATTGCTTCATCCCACAGGGCTTACCAGTACGTTGTAGGGCACAGCAGTACTACAGGTTGTGTCAATCAGCTTCTCCCTGCTTTATCTTTCTTATACTGCATGATGTATTTTAGTTCCACAGGGGACCATGGAAAATTCAAAGTGGTGGTCATTTTTTCAAATACAGCTACTGCCACCATAAGCCTGTGGCTGGCGAACAGGTAAGAGAGCTCACCCGGACCACTGGCAGCTGTTCCAGCTGATGTACCCTGTCAGCTGCCCATGGATACTGTACTGTTGACAGTTTTATTTCAAACCTGAAGTGTAACTAGTAGAAAGCACTGCTCTGTTTACTTATAGAGTGCCAAACTCCTAGCACTTGTACTTTGACAGATTAATCCAAAGGCTTCATCTTGGCTTCCAGTTGCAGGCTATGATGTTGTATACCCTCCTGCAGTTATAGTGAACTTAGGGTCTCTTCATTTATGCAATTTTTGTATGCTCAGCTCAGGAGGTGCCAAGTTTCTTGTTCAGGTTTGTACCTTCTTAGAGTCAAGAAACTTTGGACTTCTAGATATCTGCAGTACATTTCTGACATACTGGGCATTTTAAAGACGGAAATATAAAACATCTGGAAGGTCAAAAGTTTATACTCAATCTATGGAGTCAAAATAAGATCTCAAGCACTTCTTGTCTCTGAGAAGGGGCCTCATCCATTTCATTCTTGCGGATGAATGTTTGTATACCCTCCAACTGTTCCAACTTGATAGAACAGGCCCAATGAATCCAGTATAATTCCATTTTCTTAGTTGCTTTTAGAATGTTTCATTTTCTTTCTCCTCCTCCCACTTTCCCCCTTCATCCTCAGCATCTTTCAGTTGGTGAAACCTGAGTTCAAAATATTTTGCTCACAGTTAACTTGATGGAGGGAGGGCAAGATCTTGCCCAGTAGACTCAAGTAAAAGCAAACTGCCACAGCCTCTCCTAACTTGTGTGTTCTTCCTTGTTATTAACTTCTGCCATTTTGACAACATTCTAATGCTTGGCCAGACGTGTCCTGGATTTTGTCTGTGAAATTTTGGAGAATATGTATCTGTATGGATGATCTTCCTGCAGTGCAGTGATTGAGGAGAGCAAATCTGTACTTCAGTACCAAGAATACATCACTTGATCTCACCTATTCAAATCAGTTATCTTTAGGACACCCTTTCCCCAACCTAATGCCAATCCAGACGAATTGGACAGCACCTCTCAGCAACCATAGCTAAGGAGTCAATGGGATGATGGCTGTTAACAGTCTAACACAGGTGGAGAACATCAGGTTGGGAAAGGCTGCTGTAGAATAAAATTAGATTTTTCCACCAGGAAAGAAAAACATTAAAAAAAAAATTCCCCACCATAAATAGGACTATATCACTGCTCCCACTTTGAAATAAACTGGAACATTATCAAACCTTCTCAAAACATTCTCTATTTTGGAACTTTGGAAATAACATTTGTTTCAACAGTAATGCTATTTTTTTCCTCAGTAACCACCGATTTTAATCACTGTGTGTGTCTAACAAAGCTGGCATTTATACGAAGCCGCCGCTATCTCCAGATTTGTTACCACAACACTGGGAATAGATTTTATTTGTTTTATTCAAAATTTATTAGTCCCTTTATATAGCTGCAGCAGTTTGCCAATGAACACTGCATCATTACATTTTTGTAAGTTGTACTATAAATGTGCAACTTCATCCAAAATTGTACTCCATGACACATTCTTGGCTTTTGTTCATGTTCTTTGCATTAAAATGCTAGTTCAAAACCTACAGTCAATGGATGAGGCCAACATCCGGTCTACTGAGTTACCTGGGCAATTTTTTTATGGCTACTTTTTTACCATAATGAAGACGTAATAATATTTTTTTAGAAAATAATGAAAAGGTAACATTGTTAAATTTTGATGTAATGAGTAACTTTTTGGGATTATTTCTAAAAATACTCTTTTGGAAAGAATGAAAATTTCAGCCATTTTTGTATTTTTAAAAAGTTTTTAAAAATAACATTTTGTTGTTGTTAATTGACATCAAGTTGACTATGACTTATGAGGACCTTATGAATGAGAGATCTCCAAGACTCTTTGTCATGAACAGCCCTGCTCAGTCTTGCAAACTCAAGACAATGGCTTCCTTAACTGAGGCCCTTTTCGCGCGGCATTTTCCATGCGAAAGAGGGCCTGGAGCGTTGTGTGAATGTGAAGAGTGATCCATATGATGCACTCACAATCGCGAGACACTCCAGGGGCTGGCAGGTGCCAATCGGTGCTTCCGGGCCCCACGAGCACTTACCTGGCGTGCAGAGCCTCCAGAGCTGCGCCAGTTGCACTTCCTGCCCCAGCGCAGCCTGGGAAGGTCCCAGGCTGCACTGCGGAAGGAAGAGGTGGCATTCTTGTGCGAGCAGGCAGCTCATGTGGAGCTGAAGGACCCTGGATGTGAGAGCCTCTTGCCGGAGACTGCTCATGCGATCTCTGCACCCCAGCGCCGGCAGAAGGTAAGGTGCGGAAAAGGCCTGGGTCTATCTGTAGAGCAGTCTTCCTCTTTCTCTACTGCCTTCTACATTACAAAGGTTATTTGTGGAGTCTCCTTCTTTGGAGGTTTTTAGGCAGAGGCTGGACGGCCATCTGTTGGGAATGCTTTGATGTGTGTTCCTGCATGGCAGGGGGTTGGACTGGATGCTCCTGTGGTCTCTTCCAACTCTATGATTCTATGATTCTATTTGCTAATGAGTCTTTCCATGATATGTTCAAAGTATGACAGTCTCAGTTTAGTTATCTTGGCTTCTAGGGAGAGTTTGGGCTTAATTTGCTCTACAACCCATTTATTTGTCTTTTTGGCAGTCCTTGGTATCCACAGAACTCCCCCCGCCAGTATCACTTTTAACATTTCCATATACCAAATCTACCTGCCAAAGGGGAATCCTAAACAAGAGGGAACCAAAGGACTGGGACTTAACTCTTCGAGGTTTTCTGCCACCAACAAATGTAAAGTTCTTTTACTAGACTACAGTTTGGAATTACATTTTGGCAAGTTTTATCTATAAAGCACTTCAAAGTTTTGAAGTCTTAACTGACAACATCCCAGTCACAATGTAGCCCTATGACTCTAACATCATCACCATTTTGATCCTGTATGACTTTTAAAAGAGTTTTGCCTGATGAAGAAGCCAGTGAAGCTTCAACAGCTTGCATAATGTATTTTATGCTTCAGGTTTGGCCCCAATAAAGGTATCACTGTTTATGGATTTTGTTGTTATTTTGCTACATGGCCAACATAGCTACCTCTGAATACATTTCAAGTGGGTTGATTCTCTTCCTGTCAGCTTTCTTCACTGTCCAACTTTCACAACTATTCATAGAACTCAGTTATATTAAAACCCCTAAAACACTCCTAAAAAACTCTAAAATAACACAAAACTTTCACAGATCAAGTGTAGTGAGCAACAGCTAAAGTGATGCTTTTTAGGAAGAGCAAAGCTGACACATCTGCTTTTAAAAATAATTCATCAAGCACTGTCACTGTTTCAGCTCTCTCCTCAGAATGGTAAGAATGACTACGCGGTGCCCTTTGACACTACATGCCCATAGCACTATGGTTCCACTCTAACTGCCATGGCAACATCCTATGTTATCTTGGGATTTGCAGCCACCCTTTAGGAAGGGTGTTTAGAATTCGCAACCACAGGCCACCCTACAGGCCCCAGGATTCCCTGGGTTGTTGCTATGGCAGTTGAAGTGAAAACATGGCACTATAATTGCTCAGTTTGCAAGGGCCCCAGAAGGCCTTTTACATTAACCTCTTTCTGTATTATTGACAATATTTGTGCATTTATTTTTCACTGAGAATTAAGATGATCCTTGTGTTCCCCATGTTTTCGCTCTTTTCTGTTACATTTCTTTAAAGCGTTTGCTCTCCATGAGAAACCTTGGATTTTCACGTTCATGTACAGAGGTCAACAATGGAGATGCAATGGCTACATTGCTCTGCTCTGCCCAACAATCATTGTCACCTCAAAATGATATTAAATTCAGTGATCCTAGGTGTGTGTGTATGTGTGTTCCTGCATGGCAGGAGGTTGGACTGGATGGCCGCCATGGTCTCTTCCAACTTTGTGATTCTATGTGCCTTCAAGTCACTTGTCAACTTATGATGACCCCATTAATTTGATGGGCAAGAGATACTCAGAGGTGGTTTTTCCAGTTCCTTACCCTGAAATATAGCCTACAGCACCTGGCATTTGTTGGCAGTCTCCCATCCAAATACTGATCAGGGCTGACCCTGCTTAGCTTTCAAGATCAGACAGTATCTGGTGCCTTTAGGGTATTTAGACTATCTTTTATAGTATATCCCAAATCAATCCCACTTAATAGTGCATCCATTTACTCATTGTTCAGATCGTTCAGTCATTTCTGGAAGAGTTTGGTAATGGCTGGGTAGGAGATTTTGGAAGCTGTAATACAAACACATAATTTTTCCACACCCTTATTAGAAATAATGTAAGAGTTCCCAAGGCAGTGTATGTAATATTTCTATGGACTAATACGATATTGAAAATACTTCAGTTATAAATAAGGAAGATTTAAGAATTTTTAAAGATGCAAATTTTAAAAAAGGTCAACATTCAATTACAAATTAAAAGCTTAAATGTGCCATTTAAAATATAAAATTTAAAGTACCTGGGCTAAAAGGAATGTTTTCATTTTGGAAATGAAAAGAAAAAAAGTTGGTGCCAATTTTATCTCGACTTGGAGGGCTTTTCTATGTATGAAATGTTGAACTTTTTAATGAAGGGAAATTATCCAGATTTGTTGAACTGCAATGATCATCACCCTCTGATAGTGTGATTATGAGAGTTACAGTCCAGCACATCTGGAGGACACTGATTGGGAAGACTATTGTAAAATTCAGGAAATTATTTTTTCATGTCTTTTCAAGAAAAGGTTTTTCACTATCAGATCTACGTAGATTTTTGTTCGTTTATCAAAATGTGGAAACATGTTTTGCCAAAAATATCTAGTGACTAATAAATTTTCGTATATGTCTATGTATTTTGGTTTCATAATATATTGCTTCAAGTTTCTGAAACAACAAGAGGCACATTAAAATATTTCCCTTTTTTTGTTTCATTTCAAGCACGTTTACCGTTCGCTGCTTAGCTTCATTATGTATCATACTCTGAATCTACAAATCAAGTATAATTGGACTTAGGGAACTGATTGGATTTCTAATTAAGCTACATTGGAAACAACAATGTGCAATCAGTAAATATTCTGACTATGTACATTTTAAAGAGCAACTCTTGGGCTTTTTGCTGATGACTAGACACCAGTGTCATTAAATTTGTTGGTGGCAAGCAAATTTGAAAGCTAAAATAGAGGCAATTAGGAAAGATCTTGAAATATTTAATCACGTTTGTCCAATTAGTGTGCAATTAGGCAATGGTGTGGCGTGGGACAAACATTCTGCCTCAGAGTTTGGTGGAGAAGGATCCCTTTGAAATTTTGCTGTTTAGTTTATTGATATATAAAAAGGAAGTTATGGCTGTAATTTCCAATTTTAAAAAATACTGTGCAGATGGTCTGACTATATATTTAACAATGTTAAACAAAACTAAACAACAGAAGCATGTTACCTGAAATTACACAGCTGTGATCAGTGAATATGCTCCAGATCATGGTAGATTACAGCTGGGCTTAGTGTGTTTGTTGGAGTTGCCAGGTATTCTCTGTCAGAAGCAGCATAAACTCATCACCTGCCATGCCTTCCAATACTGATGATGCATTGTCTCAGTCATTTGGGGAGATTCTATTCAACAGATGCTTCAGGGACTTCTTCTGTTGATGTGCTCTTGAGTTCTACTATTGACCTTGGTGTGGTTGATTGTTGATGGCTTATTAAGGTTATTTGCTTTAATGAGTGTTTGCTTGCTTGATTTTAGGATACACTCTGTTAAGATTAGTCAGGTCAGCAAGAAATAAGCCCAAGGTCAAACTGAGATACCGTGTGATTCAGATAGATGAAAGAAAGAAAGAAAGAAAGAAAGAAAGAAAGAAAGAAAGAAAGAAAGAAAGAAAAAGAGGTGCCAGTACATATAGGTGGGATTATCTGACAGGTTTCATGGGATTAAATGGCAGTTTGATACCCTTCAATGACAGTAGTTTTAATTTTGACAATGTGTTTTGTTTATTGATGCCAATTATCAAAATAAACTTTCCCAATTATCCTTTTGCTATTGGTGTCTCTGTACTCCTTCAGTGTTTGATTGATCCATGACTCAGAGAGGAGTGAGTCCTTATTTGTTTGCTTTTACGCAAATGGAAACACGTGTGAAAATGGTTTAATTCATTTCAGTGGATGGATGACCTAGACATCATGCTATCTACAAGGGCTTTGTTTACAGAAGATGGGAGGACGGTCACACAACCTCTGTCTTATGGGCCATGTGGCTATTATTGCATGCCTAGTTTTTGCTGGGCATGAAAAGCAACTGCTATGCCACTTGTACTGTATTTATTTATATTTATATCCTCCCTTTCTCCCAACATGGGATCTGAGGCAGTTTAGAATAAAAAGTTAATATGAGATACAGCTAAAAACCTGATGATAAAACAAGTTAAAATATAATTAAACAAGCTATCATATTAAAACATCACACTAAAATAAATGGGTTTGGGGCCATTTAAAATCTTGCATGCATTAAATTATAAATCTTTGAATCCTAATTTTACTTCTGTTTAGAGAACCAGAAATGGTCTTCTGGTGATCTAACTAGATCATGGATTTTCCATGCTGTTTTGTAGCTGTATTAAGTGAGCTTCTGTTTGTGTGTCATCCCCCCACCCCAACAGCCACAGACACCCACCATTGTGACAAGATTTCCATGAGAGTAAGTATGTTTTTCCTCTGTAGCACATCAGTTCTATTTCATCACTCAAAAGAAGAAACACAGACTGTGACCAGATGGGAGGTCTTCTCCCATGGTTGCAATGCTGCAGATGGCTTTTGCTATATGAAGAGAAGCCATCTGCACTGCTGTCCCTGTCCCCATGTTATATAAGGAGCATAGGCTATCTTTGTAATCCAGCCAGCCATGTCCAGGGTGGTAAATAGCATTAAAAAAAAAGATGTGGGAGTCATGTGCTCCCATGCTTCTGTCAGTGAGCATAGAGTCCCTGGAAAAAGACAAAACCAAATGCAACACAGAACAAAAATCCTGTCCGAAAGTCAGGAACAGGAGTGTGTTTGAGATGATGCAGAGAAGGGGCTTGTGATGCTTAGGAACTCAGATCAATCAAGAGGTGACTACATGCAGTAGCATGACAACTCTACCCCACAGTTCCAGTTGCTGGAAACAACACCTGCTGTTCTACACAGTGTTAGGCATAGTTAAGTCAGTTCAAATCAAATGATTTAATCAATTTCATGTTTATTGGATTAAGCCAAAAGTAAAAAATTGCCAACAACTGGGACATCCAGTCCAATCCAAAAGCCAGTAAACTTAGATGGGAAATTACTTCTGGGGTAGCAGTGTCTGCATTGTTCAGCCATGGGTCTCATATGTCTCCCATTAGTGCCTTTGGAGGAACATTCAGAGGAGGTATATTTTTATTTAGACAGTATGACATTCTGGCCCCCATAAAATTCTGTGTTTTGTCTTGAGCACGGAAAAGGTACTTTTTGGGACTATGGTTCCCCAAATCCTCCAGTCAGCATGGCTGGTGCTCCTGGGAGTTCTAGTCATAAAGCAATGTCTCCAAGTTCTTGTTTTGAATTCCCCATAATAGTGTGTAGAATCATCAACAAAAGACCATTTTCAGGAGGTTAGAGTAAACTTGATATTTGGTAGGGGAAAAAGATGGGATCAGCTACTTTTGGGTATACAACTAAGACAAACTCTCAGTCTGCACTAGACTGTTATACCTCTATTATTCCACTTTCAACATCCTATGGATCCTGGGGTTTGCAGTTTAGGGAGGGGCCTTGAGGCCCCTCCCTAAACTGCAAACCCCAGGATTCCATAGGATGTTGAAAGTGGAATAATAGAGGTATAACAGTCTTGTGCGGAAATGGCCAGAGAGAAAGCAAGAGATGTATGTGAGGAAGTGAAGTCAAGCCTGAGAGTCTGTAGGAGAGGATGGAAGCAAAAATGCAGACAGGAGAAAGAGGAGACACACCAGTAAACTCTAACTATCTGCATTTAGTTCTATTGCCCCCTAGAGATGCATAGCTCTTTGCAAGTGTGACGGAACAGTTCTTCGGTATGTTTTCTGCATGTTTCATTTTACTTGAACAATGTTATCTTTATGCTGAGTTCTGTGTGATAAAATCTGTTTTATTCCACATCATTCACCTTTTTTGTGAGATGTAAGTGTGCCCCTGTTAGAAAAAAAAAGCAACAGATAAACAAATTTCTAATATATTGAGGAATAGGAGATATGTTTATCTTTGCTTGGCAGAGCATGCTGTAGTAGATGGTTGCCATAATAATTTACCAACTACATGTTTTGGCACATTTTGATTTATTTATCTGTAAATTTTCTATTTTCATTTTTTCCTTTCATTCGGTGAGTCAAAACTGCTACAAAAAATATACATTATTTCAAAAGATATATTACACATAAAATAACCAGACAGCTGACAAAAATAAATGTATAAAGCTTCAAACTGATAAAACATGTGAGTGTTGGGAATCATGTGGCCATCCAGATGTTGCTGGACTACAAGTCAGCAAGGAATGTTTGAAGTTGCAGTCTAACATCTGGAAGGTCCTGTGGTTCCCACCCCAATATACATCATTATGTGTAGAAACTCATCTTGAATTTTTGACATCCTTGAATTCTGTTAATATATTTTCATCAGCAAAGGATTAGGTCACATTTCAAATGCATTTTAATACTGAATTTGGAATAAGAAATGTTAAGATTGCCAAGATAAGCTGTATCAGCTACTAAAGTATATAGAATACCTACCTGGACCCTTGTGGCTGCAGTGCTGAGGGTGAAGGTAGTATTTGGTGCCCTTCCTGGAAGAGACCAGGATGCCTTCTGTCTGGCATGATCACCAGGGTGGATCATGTGGCAGAGGTGAGCGAGTGGCTATATAAGGCTGGCTCACCCTCCATGTAACCTCATTCAGTTCAATGCTGCATGGAGCTACAGCCAAAGGAGTTAGATTGGAGCAAAAATGGTTTGGAGTAGAAGGAGGGGGGATGAATTGAGTAGCTGTGGGCTAGAGTGAAGGGTCGGGAAGTGGGGAAGGAGATAAGTTTCTGTTGTACACCTTTGGTGCCCCATTCAGGTGTAGGGTAATGCTCTGTAACCTCCCCTTTAAGGTTCTGGGATTCAGGGGCTAGGGAAAAAGGCTACCCTTGAGGCTTACCTGGAATGTGAACTCTCACATGTAGGGTCTTGGGACTTCTACGGTAGCCTACTGAGTTGGCCTTCCAACTAAGGGTGCCCAGGGAGCAACCCAGAATGAATACATTGCCACTGGGGCTCAGGGTTATCGCCTAAGGGAAGGCTGAGGAGGTGGCCACGGGGGTGGCGCCTGACCCCGGATGGTCCTGGATCAGGTTGTTCCCGCTATCTTGCTCATACCCAGGCCAATGCAGTGTAAATAAACAGATCAAATAAAACTGCCCTTATTATCCCAATGTTGTGTGTCTGGTCTCGTTATTCTGGGGTTGGGCAGCAAGATGCTTGTTCTCACTACTAGCTGACTATCCTGTAAGCTGCTTTTTGCTTACAGTGAGTGTACTTATTTTCACTTGACAAGTGCCGGTTAATACTCAGACTGCAGACTGTTGCTGTTCATAGCTTCCTCTCACCCACCTACGTCCCAATGCTAGACAAAATTATGGTGTTTTTCCTCCATATGGGATACATGCACTTTTCTGTTTTATTTTTGAACTTTATTGTCAAGGGTGAAAAAAATCGTTTCCTAACACTTTCTATCTCTGTTATACGTACAGTCCAAATCAGAGCTTGGAAAAATTACCTTTTTTCAGGGCTACAATGGTCTCAGATCCTCTAGCCAGTGTGGGTGCTTTTCCAAGCTCTTCTCCAGGTACTTCTGAGGCTTCACTGTTTAACTTGGGAGCAACCTTCTTGGTGGCTGCTTCCAAATTGTGGAAATCTCATCCTTGGGAGAACCAGCTCTCTCTCTCTCCTCTGTCTATCCACTGCCAGGTAAAGACCTTTTTTCAGTTAGGGAGACATTTGGTTTTTAATACGTTGCAGCAGATGGAGCATTTAATGGGAGGTGTTGAAATGTGTTTTTAAACTTGTTCTAAATTTGTGAGTTCTTATTTTTTAAAAAATAGAACTGTAGTTTAATTGTTTAACTTCTGTGTTAATAGTTTTTTTTAGTTGTACTGTGTTTTTAAATGTTTTTAAGCTGCCTTGAATCCCATGCTAGGGGAAAGACAAGATATAAACAAACAAACAAACCAGGCTCACATGGATCTCTGTGTGAATTGTGACCCACTCCCACCCCCACCTTCTTTCTGGAATTTGGAGAGTTCCTTGTGCTTTGTGGTTTCCCACCATTACAGCTTCTGTTTGAATAACAAGAGAGAAGAGCCTCTGAAAGGAGAGGAAACTGGTCAGTGTGTGGAAACTGAATGGTCCCTGGCAACTCTTTTTTTATCCTTTAGAATTGGTGGGTCCATCGGCTCAGCTCGTGCATCACAGTGTTTGCCACACGCATCTTGGGACCAATGGGGTGGGCCACACACACGCACACATCTCGCCTCCAGAAGGAGCCGAACAGCTGGGCCTTGAAAGAATGATGCTAATGTGGCTGTGTGATTTGGCAACTCGACTAATGTGGTTTGATCAGATTTCTTCCCATGACACTGTCAACAGTGTCTGCTGCGCCACATTCTGCTGCCTCCCAGTAACATATATGTTATGAGTGACGGGAAATCAAACCCCTACTTCCCACTCAGTAGCACACAGCAACTGCCTGTCAAAATCACACAGATGGCTTGGAATCCAGGGTTTGTTTTGTTAGGAAAGGATGGGGGTGGGGGGAGAGAGAGAGGGAGAAGATTGTTTTTCCTATCCTCTTTCCATATTGTACTCCAGACTGTATGAATTTGCGGGAAGGGTCTGTGGAAATTAATTATACTCTGAGTGCTTAGTAACCAATGAATTGTAAATTGTACATTATTAAAACAGCATCAGAGCACTGACTGATCTATTATTCTCCGGGGGAAATGAATGAAGATTAGACCTTTGTGTGCTTTTGAGGTCTTTTCTAGACACCATACAGCAAGCTTTGAAAAGAAAATATTACAGTAGGGTGTTCCTCTGCCCCCCTTTTGTTTCTCCATCAATAGCAACAATAGCAGAATTGTATTGTTTGGTCGCATGAAATTAATATGCATATTTTTGCATGTCAGAAAAGCACCCCAGCTCCAAAGATCCACAAGAACAGTAGAGCTTGTCGATTTCCCTACCTCTTTTTATGTCTGCCAACTAGAAGACTGGTGTAAAATGGTGTCTTTCACAGGCAGGTCTAGCATTACATGTGTCTCTCTCCATCTGTGTGTATTACAATAAACAAATTTAGGATTCCCTTCACCCTGTCCCACACAGATCTCCCTCCATCTCCTCTCTCTCTCTCTCTCTCTCTGTGTGTGTGTGTTTGGGTGCATGCATGTGCTGTATTTTAGATATTTACATATATTTGGGGCTTGTAATCACTTGCCCTAGGCTCAAAGTCCCTGGCCAAGATTTGGAGGTAATGAGTTACATGAATTGCAGCTACCTATGATGAGTTACTGTTTGTTTCTGTCTTGTTTTGTTTTTGCTATTGGGTTTGAGAGGAAAAGTAGCACAACTGGTGGGACCAAAGTTATTTTACTGGTGTCATGAGCAGCATTTCCTAATTGCTTTCAAAACATATCTTCAAATTGCATTTTTAAACATTTTACAGGCATTTTGACTGGGAATTTTCAAGTGTTATGTCTCTCTGATCAATCTAAAAAAATTTTTTTTAAAGTAATGAAACATAAGCGAAAAGCAGCGTGCAATGCAGGAAATTGTTTTTAAGCAATATATTGAGTAATGTAAAAATTACTTTTTAAATATTATAACAAATTTCAGAAACAAATTACTTTTTTAAAAGTATGTTTTTCCACGTTGTTGTCCCTTGTTATGGCATTTTATCCCTCCCTCTTACATATGCAAAATTCTGGGGCTGGTAGTTGTTGAGAGAACCTGTTAGATAGGTAAGCAAATGTCTTTCTGTCATTCAAAGTACAAGTAGTAGTTTAACAGAACATGTACATCCTCTCTGTTTTAGAGCAGGGCCTGGACCAGAAAATCACTTTTTGGGATATTCTGTTCAAGCACTGCTTCTGGTTTATTCCCTCAGATCCCACAAAATCTGCACAAGAGCTTTAGGAAAATAAGTTTTCATAAATATCCATAAGATGACATCCTCCTCCTCCTCCTCCTTCTCCTTCTCCTCCTGCTTTTTTCTCAAAATTGGGACACAAAGCAGTTCACAATTTTTTTAAAAAAGATAAATTAAAAACATATTTAAAAAGTGAATATTAAAATAGAATTAAACTATTTACAGTTTTAAAACAATAACATCTCGTTAAGAATGAAAAATGTAATAAAAAGTAAAACAACAAAAGCACCTCCCAGGCAATTCTTTAAAAACTTTCTGTTTTAAAAGCCTGCCTGACTAGAAAGGTTTCAGCATGCTGCCAAAAGAACAACAAAGAGGGAGCCATTCTGGCCTCCTTGGGAAGGGAGTTCCAGAGTCTGGGGGCAGCCACTGAGAAGGCCCTCTCTGTGTTTACCTCCACCTGGTAACAGAAGTGGAGTCTGGGCCACATCTTTTTGGCTCTCTGGTACCAGTAGAGTGTACAATTAAGCTTGGATCCTGGAAAAGGGACACCATGCAAATCTCTGTATGTGTTCAGGACTACCTCAATACAGTCGGGTACCCTGAAAAATAATAGTTTCTAATCACATAGAATAAACCCTCTATGTATCCATTTGTAGAGCTCTTTTTGCACATTCAAATGAATGAACTGGAGGTGAGAACATGGCATTAAATTTGTCCTTAACTTTATGCATATATTAATTTGAACATGAAAAGAGAGCTCCACAACATGCCACTCTATGTGCATAGAACTTTCTTTGCATGAAAGGGAGCTCCAAAACAGCTCTGTTCATGTTGAGTTGTTTCTCTCTGTTTATTGCAGCAGCTTAAATTCTGCCTTCCTATTAAAATAATAGTTATTACAGCTTACAATTTGTACAGTAAAAGTACAAACTTACGAGTAAAAACATGCAGTCTGTTAGCCAAATATCAGCCACTTGCAACACTATGAAGGAAGCAATGTGAAAATTAAATACAAAAATGGAGATAGTTGTGTTGGTCCAACATTTTGGATAAAGATTTCAACCATGAGATTTGCAATTAAACTATGTCCCAAGATGGGTTGCTGGTAGACACTCAGGTATCTGATGAACTGATTATGTATCTGATTATATCTACCAGTTCCTGCTGGGATGGAGAAAAGACAGTGAGTATCTCTCTCCACTGATAATCTGCACTAGGGCACCATTCACTGTCTGACAGCCAAGCTGTAGAGAAAAGAGGCCTGTAGCTGCATTCTTCCATGAGTCATGAGTTGCGATGACATAATCTGAGGTACCGGTGGATGGACATGCATGTGTGAATCAGCCCTTGCTCTCATGTTCCAAACCACTCCTAATAAATTTTGGTGTCCTTGGTGTATCCTTAGCTATTTTTATTTTTCAGAGCTTTGAGGTCATTAGCCAGCACTTGGATAATGCTTTAAGGGCTTTGGATCCAATGTTTGACTTGCACATTGCCTATATGAATCACGGTTTTTCAGTACTCCAGAATGCCCTGAACTGCTTAACATTGCATTGCTTCTGCTCACTGTGAGAGATTCTGAACACTAGCTCCTAGCTGTCCACTGGTGCCATTAGGTAACCCTGTATCCAGGAAAGCAACCAAGAATCCTTTGGGAAAAGCTTTTGGAACAACGAATGGGTTCAAATCAGATATTCCTTTTTTTTTTTTTTTTTTTGGGACGGGAGTTCCCAGAATCACCCAGCCAACATGGTTATATTGGATGAAGGAGTTTGGGAGTAGCAGCTCAAAACAATAACTTTCTTGAGCTTGGAGGGAGCCCATGAAGGACTCTGCGTTGAAGCTCTCCTCAAATTTGGAACTGTTCCTGATGGCAATCCCTCCCCCCTGGCACCCCCTTTCTTTCTCCCTCTGGTTACCATAATACCTAGAAAGAGTCAGGAAAGGAAAGGTAAAAATCATAGAAACAAATGCAACTTAAATTATAGATAAATATTTTAAAGAGAACGTAATGAAACAGTGCATGTGACTATGTTAATTCCATCTAACAACAGGAGAGTGGCCTTTCAGAACTCTTTCAGTTCTTTCAGAACTCTTATCTCATAGTTGTAACATTGGAATGGTTTTACCAGTCAGTTTTTCACACACGCACGCCCATAGGCAATTCTCACCTGTGTAAAGTGCAGTACCTCCTAGAATTCAAAAGAGGGCAGCAGTCCACCTTGGCTGCCAGGAAGCCAAGGAATAAGGAAGCAGGAGAAAGACTGTCTTAAGCAAAAATCAGTGGTTATGAAAAGCACACATCATGTTCTAAAAGATTAATTTTAATGTACAATGAATTTATGTTCTTGGGGCTGTATATTTACATAGAAATGTTTTTAATTGATCACAGTTATTAGCAAATTCATTTGGCTTTTCAAAACGACTCCTTGTTGCATGTCCGCGGCTGTCATTATAAGATATACATACTGGGATGACTGTGCATCCAAATGAACAATACCCTCGTGCTATATGTTGAGGTAAAACATTTTAGGAAATGTTCAGCTTTACAGGACAATAGTGGCAGAAAATCCATGTTACTTCATTATCAACTAGATTATTACGTGCAAGCTTTGGGTAGTCATAATGGCAGCCAGAGTACAGAATCCAGCCTAAAGCCAGTAGAAGCTGTGTCTTTAGGGTAATTTTACTGAGGCCAGTTAAGAAAGACAGACATAATTCTCACACTAGCCTTTGAATTTTTAGAATTGCTCAAGTCATTGTGGTTCCTCCTTGGTAATATGATAGCCAGAAACCATTTCCTGAGTTTTGAGGAAAAGTTTGGTAGCCTTCACACTATAAGAAGCACAGTGGTTGCAGTGTGTTGCCATATTGAGGCTAGCATCAACAACTGATGAGCTTTTTTGCTTTCAGCCCATTATTGCAGAAAAGGTGAGGCCTGGTCCTTGGTTTATTTATTAGATGATGGTGATGATGATGATGATGATGATGATGATGATGATTGGTCCTGGCAAGCCTGATTACGGCAGATTTCAAATGCAATGTTAGGAAAATGTGAAAGGTTTGTCAGCTCTGGTCCAAGATATCTTGCATCTGTCAAGGAAATGTATTGTGACATCCAAA
Source organism: Iguana delicatissima (assembly GCA_948472985.1). Classification (NCBI taxonomy): domain Eukaryota; kingdom Metazoa; phylum Chordata; class Lepidosauria; order Squamata; family Iguanidae; genus Iguana; species Iguana delicatissima. The sequence goes on along the minus strand of CAOKZL010002073.1, from coordinate 95,428 downwards.
AGTCCTACAATACTGACCTCTTGGTTAACTTTTTCAAGTGGCTCACTGGTTCTTTGCTGTTGCATCCCCTTAAAAATATTGCCATTCCAAGTAGCCACTTATAATCCTAAACCTTCCTTCTCAAATCTAAGACCCATTGAGTTCAGCCAGTGGACCTGACTCTCAATAATGTGATTACGTGTATGCTGTCCACCCATCCTCAACCTTGATCTTTTTTTTATTGGTCCTTTTCTTAATCCTGCTCCGGCAGGCTGATTTACATGGTTCTCCTTCACCATTTGACCCTTCACAGCTATGTGAAGGCCAAGAGAGAATGACAGGCCTAAGATCATAGTGTGTTTCATGGCTGAATGGGGATTTGAACATGGCTTTGACAGGTCTTAGTCCCAAACTTTGATCACTGAAACCTTATTGGCACTCTTCTTTGTGGTTATCATGCCAGATACTACTACAACAAACCTGAGATTTTGTGGCTCAAAGATGTAAGCAGACATGTTTTTCTCTTACATGTTATAAGGAGTGTATACCACAAAAACACATTAATGAATTAGGTGTTTGTGTCTCAGCTTTTTTATGAATACAAAGATGCATGAAAGAACATGTTGTTGTCGTTGTTGTGTGCCTTCAAGTTATTTCCGACTTATGGTGACTCTTAGGTGAACTTGTCACGGGGTTTTCTAGGACTGAGAGTTTGCGACATGCCCAAAGTCACCCAGTGGGTTTCCATGGCTAAGTGGGGGATCAAACCCTGACCTCCGGGCAATGCTGAAACCAAAAGAACGTGACCTCTCATTAAAGTGGGATTCTGCATAAATCCTGTGGCTCCTTCCACACAACCCTGTTTATATAATATCTAACGTTAATGTTCACACATCAGTTCAGCCATTGATGATAGTGTGGAAAAATCTGTTGCGTTTATTACTTAGATTGTAGTGAAACAGAGTGGGTGGTTTGCTGCTGAAATATGTTGTTTTCTAGATTTCTGGATGAGTCTAAGCGAATCATATGTGGCAACATATTGGTTACAATGTTTGGAACTTTTTAGTGTAGAAAAAAACAAGTAAGGGAAACATGGCTGAGATGTATAAAATAATGTGTGGTGAGAATATCCTCCCTGATACTAGATTCAAGATCATCCAAGAAAGCTACACAGTGGAAGATTCAAGACAACAAAAGGAAGTACTTCACAGTACAAATGGTCAAATTATGAAATGACCACAAAATGTAGTGAAGGCTACCAACTTGGACAGCCTTGAAAGACAATTAGAAAATTCATGAAAGCTAGGGCTAACAAAAGCTGCTAGTCATGACAACAATAGAATACCTTCAGTATCAGCATATCCATACCTCTCAGTGTCACTTGGGAAGAAAAGCAGGAATGTGGTATTCCCCCTAATACCTTACTTGGTGGCTTCCAGGAGGCATCTGTTTGGCCACTGGGGGAACAGAGTGCTGGGCCAGAGAAGCATCAGTTTTCTGAATTCCACTGCTTTTAAAAATACCAAAAGTTCTCATGGATGGAATATGTACTCTTCCTCTTTCTGTGTCTATCTTAAACTGCTTGCCTCTTTTTGTACTTTATAAAAGGTAGTTCCCTCAAGTAGGTGCTTTGGAAGGAAGCGAGGTGGAGGTGTAGCAGTAGGATGTTATTAAATAATATACATAATATAAATAATGATGCCACTGTGGCCCGGGTTTTCTGATGATTGTTCTGCATTTCTGTGTGGAAGTTTGTTGGTGATAATCGAAAATGCAGGAAATGGCACTGAAGTTCCTCTTTATGTGTGTTTACGTGGATTTCAAAACAGCTGTGTCGATGTCTTGTTCATATTAGTTCTCTCCTATCCTGCCCTCTCAGAAACCTTCCACCCCCTTTTCCTTTGTGGTAAGGACATCAATTTTGTGGTAGGGAAGCAAAGCAAAACAAAAACAAACAAAAGGAAAGGAAATGCAAAAGGTATGTGTATTTTCGGTAAATATTTACTAAGTCAGTCTACTGTTGCATTTTCAGAGATACAAGGGGCAAACAGGCGACATATGTAAGTGGTAGAAGTGAGCTCTACTAGAAGCTACAGATCTGGCTATGACCCAATTTTAGAAACAGTTGGCTTCTTGGGCAGGTAGTTTTTTTGGGGGATGCTACAGAACAACAATGGGAAATGCAGCCCATGCTTTCTATTTATGGGGCTGGATCCCGGCTTAGTCATGCTTAAAGTAGGCACATTGAAACCACTGAGATGTATCCTACATGTATGAACAACTACTGGCTACAGTGCGTCTACTGTAAGCCTGATGGAATCTGGAAGATTCAATCCAGTGTCAGAGAACGCAGCAGAAGAGGAATTCTTGATTCTATGAGTTTTATCCCAGCATCCTCAGGGTTGTTGCAAAGGATGCAGGCAGCCCTAATTGCACAGTGGAGCCACTCAGCTCCAGGTAGCAAAATTTGCCAGCTGAAAAGGACCAGAGTATACATTTCTACCCATCATTTCCATGTCATTAAGGTATAGCCAGCAACACAGAGAATGGAAGTTTCTGGTTCTCTACTTCCCCAGCAGCCCTGGAAATTTTCTCTGGAGGCTCTTCAAATCTCTGCAGCAGATTTTGGGCTTATGTGAGTGGCTGTAAGATGGAGCAGAAATTTGCTTTCCTAGGAGATGCTATTCCATTGCGGAACAGACGTGCTTAGATGTTGCCCATTCTGCCTGTCTTGTTTTCTCCTGTAGCATTTTTTCAAAGAAAAAGTCATGTTAGTCCTATTATGGATTGGAATCCATGAAACCTCGTGCTAAAATAAACCAGTTAACCAAACTGTGAAAAGAACCAACCAATTTTGTATTTCCAGCTGACATCAGAACTTTATTCAATTCTGTTCTAGTTTTTAGTTTTCTTTCCTAGAGAACACCAAACTTGAAAGTAAAAACACACTATATAACTTTAAAGTGGGTCAGGAGACAACATGGAAATTTTAAGCAGCTATATTTCATCATTTTCCTCTTGCACAGCTTAAGGGAAGAGTGCTCATTAAAAACATTTCTGACTGACCCCGTGGTCAGGTAGAAATGCAAGCTACTTTATTTGCGTGATGCTTAAAACTCTTGAAAGCAGAACTACAAGTAGTTCAGCAGATAAATGTGCTGTCTAGTCTGCAGCATCTTGTAGGTTGTATGTGGAGATACCACCATTGTGCCATTTTGCATCTTAGCTGCTTTTCTTAGGTAAATTGCAAGAAATTCTGCGTAAGAAGAGGATGCTTATGAAGAATTCCCCCGTCCTTTCTCTCTTGATAAATGTACAAATAATTGAAGGAAAGGGGGCACTCATTCAGACTTACTATAATGAGTGAGACTTTAGTCATGAGTTCAGTGAGTTTAATTATGACTTTAAGCGTGACAAGAAAATGTGTCCTATTTCAATGAGACTATTGTAAACATCACAAGCAATCCTATACTGTATACGTCTACATAGAAGTAATCGCTCTTGAGTTCAGTGGACATATTTTCAGGTAACTGTGTATGACCTTGCATCTTAAGCCCGGATCTACCTTACTGAAGACTAGGTAAGATACGATGCCAGAGAACAGGTATATCTTTTTAAATTCCCTCCATGGTCATATGAAGAGAATAACTGGAGACAAAAAAATTCTTTTAAAACATTCAAAGGTTGCTATAAAATAAGACTGTCAGAAAATGCGAAGGATATTGTTTATTTAGTCAAAAGGAAGAAAGTTGGATTCTTCCTTTTCCATATAGCTAAAAACATAAGGTCCTAATTAATCCTCCATCATCTGACTTTTTCAGCCACCTTTAAAATGTGCTAGTTTCTGTCTCAGCCTCCCACTTTCCCCACCTTTCCCCAGCTTGCTTCAGTTGCTGCATACTGAATTCAAAGTGTAAGATTAGCTTGTGCTCAGTTAACTCAGTGGGAGGAGAGGAGGGCCAGAATTTCCCCCTTCCCAATAGGTTCAGGGAAAAGCAAAGTGCTGCAGCCTCTCCTAGCTCATCTGTTCTTCCTTGTTAATAACTTTTACCATCTTGACCACACTCTGAAGTTGCTTGGCTGTATGTGTCCTGGTTTTCACCTGTGAAATGTTGGCAAGTATGCATTTTGCTATGTTGCTTGTTTCACTGCTCCCAGTATGAGCAGTTTTTCATTCACCTTGTCTGTCTCTATGTGTACAGTACTTCATGCAGGGTGATGGTGCCTACAGCTATCCTCTCCTTTCTTTCAAGGTGTGTAAAGAGAACAGGAAGTGGGATGCTTGTTATTGTAGTGTGCCTTTCTGTCATTTCTGGCTGATGGTGACCCTATCACGAGGATTTCTCAGCAAGATTTATTCAGAGAGAGGTTTGCCTTTGCCTTCATCTGAGGCAGAGAGATTGTGAATTGCCCAAGGTCACCCAATGAGTTTTTATGGCTGAGGGGGGATTTGAACCCTGGTTCCTGGAGTTGTAGTCCACTGCTCAAACCACTACAACAAACTGGCTTACAACATTTTCACAAGTCCATTCATTTTCTTTATGCCTTGGAAGGAAAGAATCTGAGGCCCTTTCTGCATGATGGCAGGGTCCCAGCATAGGGATGTGAGAAGAGCGGGACCACGATGCTTCTGTATGACGTCGTCACGGTCCCGCCCTTCTTGTGTCACCAGCTGGCGCAATCATGGACTATATCATTGACAGAGAAACTCCATCAATGAGCCCCAATCGTGCAAGTCTACTGTTGCAGACGGCTATGCAGAAGGGCCAGAAGCGTGTTTCTCCCCTACTGCAGCATGGGAAGAAGGCCGCGGAAGGACAGAGTATATCCCCTCAGGCTCTCTTCCTCAGGCATGAGGAGAGGAGTGTTGGGGACACACTCCCATCCTGGCAGAGGCACTGTCAGGATTGTGATAGGATGACGTGGGAGAGCGTCATTGTGCGGAAAAGGCCTGAGATTTTAAGCAGTCAGATTTGGAAGAAACTGCAACTGATAATTTGTCCATCCAGCCTAGGGCTTTGGCCATTTCTGCAATACACTGTTATAGGGCTTGTATTCCACTTTCACCATCCTGTGGAATTCTGGGGTTTGTCATTTACTGAAGCCACAGAGCTCTTTGGCTGAAAATTCTAAATGCCTCCCTCCTAAACTGCAAACCCCAGGATTCCATAAGAGGCTGAAACTGGAATAATTGCACTATAACAGTGTACAGTAGTGTGGAAATGGTCTTTGAGTATTTATCACTTAAAATCCTAAATTTATAACTTTGATATTCAGCCATGTTACCTGAATTAGAGTTATGCTCTCTCCTCTCTCTCTCCCTCTCTCTCTCTGTATGTGTCTTTTTCACCTGAGAAGCTCTTCATCCTGAACACCTGTGTGAGAGGTGTGACACAGCCTTCTCCATGCTGAGAATAGCTGCACATTTTGAACTTGGTTGGGGCAAAAGTGGAATATTTTTGTTTTGATATAGTTTTGAAGAATTTATCAAAGTTCACAAGTGTCTCAGTATTCACGACAGAAAGACCTTAAGGTTGAAATATTCAAATGTGAGAGAGAGCAAAACTGGAAGTGGGCTAATGGTCTGTGTGTAGGAGTAGCACTTAGGGAGACCAGGATTTGAATCCCACCTCTATCATAGAGACCCACTGGGTGACTATAGGCATGACGTACTCTCTCTGCCTTTCAAGATGGTACTGATAAACCCCCTTTGAAGCAATCTTACCAGGAAAATCCTATGACAGGATCAACATCAGCCAGAGTCATCTTGAAGGCATATAACAACAAAGAGGTGATAATGTTGTAACCAAGATTTCTCTCTTGGGTGAAAGATGGTGAGATCATCTCCAGCAAGATCAAACTTTAGAAGGCCTTTGAGAGATGGTATGTAGGACAGGAAGTCAACACTACCTATTTGGTTAATGGTCTAAGTTTTATAAGCAGCATAATTAATTTAGATTTTATGTAATGCTTTATAAATTAAGTAGGATTATTTAATAGGAGTTTGCAGTAAGAGTGGGAACCAACTTTTAATTAGCTATAGTTTCTTCTTAGTTAGTTTCAGTTTAGTGATATAGTTATGTGATAATGGGGCTTCCCATTATCTAGACTTAGCTAAAGGGGGATACTTCCCTCTTCAGGTAAACCAAGGGTTAATGAGGTGTTGGGATTAGATTACATTTTAGAGTGGGTCAACATCACAGATCACAGGGTGAGAATTGACCAATCAAAAAGGAAAGAGGTGAGCATCTTCGGGATGCTTCAAGATGCTTCCAGGGAGAAGTTATAAAACTTCTTGGGAGGCCATGTGGAGAGAGAGAACAAAGGGATACCTTTGAGAGATGGGATCTATGCCAGTAGTAGGCTGCAGGCCCCATGCCTCGCCTCCTGGCCACAGTGCTCTCTTAGACCATCTAAGCCTGTGAACGTCTGTGAGTAACTAGAATAAGATAGGTAGTCGCGTTAGGGCTGTTTATTATTTTGGAGTTGGCTGATCTAAAGAATGCATCTGTTTTTGTAACTACTTGTAACTTAAGCGTACCTGGGAGGGGGGAGCCTCTCATGTGTATTATTGTCTTGTTTATTTGCATGCCTTGAATAAATGCTTTTCTGTAAAACCTCTGTTTCCTCTCCATTCCCACGCCATCCTTCAGCACACGCTAGATAGGACTTCTCTCACTCAGAAGGGAGGAGGTGAGAGTGAAGGAAAGGTCCTTAGCATAGAGATTGGTAATCCACTGAGCAGTGTCCCATTGTACTGCTCAGATATTCAGAATTCAGTGGGTGGTGGCAGCAAGAATTAGTAAACGCTGGGGGAATTTCCAGCTCCTTTTCAAGGGTGAAAGTCAGGCTTGAGGGGGCTGGAAATAAACTCCAGTATGACAAGTTAAATAATGTAAAATTAGTTATTTTATAGGTTTTGTAATGTATTGTTTTGTGTTCCTTTTAATTTTATATATGGTTGTGTATTCTTATGTGCGTTATATGGTTAACAAAAATTTAAAAAATGCTACCACAGTGCCATTTCAAGTATGTTGTTTTTAAGTGTACAATTATTTTTAAGTGCACATTTTATTTTTAAGTGTCTATCTAGTCCCAGTCATACCCAAAAAAAAAAACGTGTAACCAAGCCCAAGGATTGGTTTTGTTCTGAAGAAGTATAGTGTAGAATAGACAAATGGTGGAACAGGGAGCAAAGTCAGCCCTACCTTTAGGCAGGATGAGTCAGCCACCTCAAGTGACAGCTGTCAGGGAAAGGGGTGGGGAGAGATAATGGCCAACTGGTCCTACCCTCTGGGCATTCCCTATGTTTGGAAGGTAGAGCTTGTGTGTATAATGCATCCAGTCCTGTTCCCTTGACGTGGCCTCCTGCTTTCAGATTTTGTGGAAGATCCTATGGTTGGCCCTCCACATTTGCGGGAGCTGGGGCACAGGACCCCCACAAAAGTGAGAAAATCACAAATATTTATATGCCCCACACACCATAATGGCAGACAACTGCAGCAGCTAACTTTGTTGTACAAAGCATATGTAATAATTCAATCTTTTCTTGTAAGGTATACATTTATGGTAATAAATGATAAAACAGATTAATAATGCATATATTTCATGCTTTCATGACTTACTAACTTTTAAAAGTTTTCGTTACATTTTCTAGTCTATGCACGTCGTCTGTGATTTTCTGCAATAGGCTGCAAAACTAAAAAAAAAATCCCATTTAATTATTGACGGCAAACTTGTGAATTATTAAACCCACAAAAGTTAAACCTGTGAAATCTGAGGTTCGACTGTATTTCATTACCAATATTCAACTGTCAGTCCAGTCAGTTTCTGTATGTGCAGTGGGGCAGAGGGCTCCATCTTATCCTTTGTCTAGAGAGTAAAATATCTTGGGTCAGCAGTGGACAGGAGGAGTGCAAGCTTCTAGTTTCCCTATTTGTTCATGTTTCTGTTTGGATCATACTCTCACACACACACGCACTACAAGTGACTTTTCTCCTTACAGAGTTCTAAAAACCTGCTTGCCTTATTGTTTGCATTTGTATATATTGCTATCCCGTGACAATGTAATAAAATGTATAGTGCACATGTAATAATCATTGTGTGGCTGCAGACTTGGTTATTGTACAGATGAAACAGTAAATGTTAATGATCAACTGTACTTTGCTATTTTGGGTACACCTAGTAGCAAACCCAATGTGTGAAATGTTCCAAAGGGCTCTGTAATTTTAACTATGCCACTTTTTACTATTTAGCAAGGTACTATATCAGCAGCAATTGTGTATGCTATGACAGCTAAAGAATGTTTATTGTTACCCATCTAAATCTTCAAATCCTTACATGCAGAAAGAATTGTGGGAATGTAAATCCCATTGTTTGTTCCAACTAGAATAGATCAACTGAGTGACTGGTAACTGGGTAGATCAATACTTATGTAAGTTCGATTGAGTCAAAAGTTTTACTCTAGTTGAGAGCTAGCAATTGAAATTAGGTTTGGATTATAGTTTTGGAGGGAACTTTGGAGGGAAATTCCAGAGTCAACACATTCCTAACATGCAGATTTCTGCCTCTACTTAAAGTTCTCCATCTCTCTGAGTCAGGGGTGGGCACTACATGAGGGCATGTGAGCACACAGACCTCCTAACCTCAGTAGAATGGGCTGCCCTCTGGGCATATTGTTGTTCTTATGTGCCTTCAAGTTGACTCTGACTTACGGCAATCCTGTAATAAGGTTTTCTTGGCAAGATGTATTCAGAAGAGGTTTGCTATTGCCTTCTTCTAAGGTCAAAAGTGACCTGCCCAACGCCACCTAGCGGGTTTCCATGACAGAGTGGGATTTGAACCCTGGTCTTCTGGAGTCCTCATACTTAATCCGCTACACCACAATGATTCTCCTCCACCTATTTTTTTTGGATTTTTGAAAAAAAAAACTTGAAAAGCCCCTTGTGCCCTCTAGAGGGTGTGAAAGGCAATTTCATCTCTCTCTTTTTTTTTTTGTAGGGGTAGAGTGGGCTATTTTAGGCCAGGTGAGGCCTTTTTCCAAAACAGGAAATTACTGGAAGTTACTTCTAGTTTGGAAAATGCTCCCCTCTCCAAGTCTAAAGCAGTTCTGTTGGCGGGGGGATGGCAAAGTTGCCTTCATGCAACCTGGAGGGCCTTTTAAGACTTGCGGAACCAGTCCTGAGGTACACATGTGCCCCAGAATCCATGTTTTCCCACCCCTGGCAAAAGTAATTTGTTCTCTTTCCAAACGGTAGAGCCATCTCTTGCCATCCTAATGTACCTTCCTGTAACTTAAGATCTGATCCTGCTTTCTGGGGCAATGGTCTTTGTTCTCTTTTGTGTTAATGTTCCAAAACTGAACATACTGAAATGTGTAGGAGAAAATGATAGTGCCTTTGCTACAGCCTGGGATGCTAACTTCTATGTTGTTCGTTTCATACTTTCCCTTGCCTCTGTAACTTTCCAATTACGTTTAAAACTGCTGCTGAAATACTAAGAGACCTCTCACTTACATAGCTGTGGACTACTCAGTGCCACTCCCCTTACATATAGAAAACTAGCTTGTCAGGGGTCAATGTAGGCCTTAAGGGGAAATTGTACTCTCTGTAATAAATATATTTTCCCTCCGACAAGGGGATTGCCTCAAGACATGTACCTTAGCCCACAGACTTGCAAGTTAAGCCTGTTTTGATTTTCCAGTGATTGTCAATCACAAAACATAGCATCCTAAATGATAGATGTGTTGGTGCAGAAAATCATGTACTATAACAAAAGGACATATTTTCATCTCTTGGGGAAAGGAGCTCTAGTTTGACCCTATGTTAAATCTGCTCTCCCTAATATCTACATATTTGTGGGGAGAGTATTTACATACTGCTTTCCCTTTGTGGTGTTGAAAACCATGTAAACCACAGTCATGGGTTATTATTTCCAATTTGCAGACAAGGAACTTGACTGAAAGATAGTGATTGGTTCAAAGAGGTTAATGAACACATTTGCCAAGGTGCCATTACCTAGCTGCAAGCCACTAGTCTGAGATTAGATAATTTGGTCAAGCCTACACACCAAAAGAAGGGTCAGGTGACTAGGACAGTGATGACAACTTCTCTAGTCCCTACCAATACTTCTTCAAGAAGTCCCAAAACATTTTTGGAGACTTGTTGTAAGCTGGGGTATATACAGTCAGACTCAGAGAGTGCCAGCAATGTTGGTGAGTTTTCTCCTTATTTTTTTGACGTATAACCTCTAACAGATGCTAGCCTTGCTATTGAAAACGGAAAACAAAGAAACTGATTTACATGTTTCTCTCATTATTTCACACATACATATATAGGACCAAATTTGAACAAAGCCATATTTATCCCCTGAGCCCTCTTCTGATGTTAATACCCAGGTGTTTAACACTTTGGCCATTTCTGCACGGGCCTAAGAAACGGTGCAGAGCGTCTTCCAGAGAGGACGTCTGCACCTGGGAGTGGACTCGGTCGGACCTATTTACTGCACATCTGCACCTCAGCCCACTCCCGAACGACCCGAAGTGGTCGTCCAGCGTGCTTTTGAAAGACCGCTTGAAAGAGGTCTTTCAAGAGCACAGAGTGCGCCACTCCGTTCCCATGCTCTGGTGCAGATTTGCAGGCTTGCACCAGTGCGAGCCCGCGATCTGCCAGGGGCGGGCTTTAGGCTGGCAAGCTTCAGTGGTTGGTGGAGAGCCTCCAACAACTGGAAGCTGCCATTTTTGTCCCCGGAGCAGTGCGGAGCAGCGGCCACGCACTGCTCCGGACCAGCCTGGATCCAAGCGTCAAGCCCAAAGGTCCGGTAAGTACTGGCACAGGGTGATTTTTCCCATGCGGAAATGGCCTTTGTCCTTCTTCCTCTCTGTGTGAACAGAAATAGCTCTTAAAGATTTGGAGGTAGCACTGCACAGCTGCTCTAGCCCTCAGTACATTCTTTCTTTCTGCATCCCGTTATGGTCACTGGTCAAACTGGTTGTGTAAGGTTTTGTAGTGCTACGAACCATACTCCAGATGGGGAAAAAATACCAAAATTGGCTCTCAAACGCATGTTCAGAATCCACTGTTCAGAATCCCGTGAACACTGCAGAGAAATGCAGATGTCATTAGGAAAGGCTTCATGAGTGCCATGTATATGTCCCCTGCCCTTGTCCTAGAGCGGTTCTAGAAATGCTGTCCTAATTTTTTTTTTCTGTGGCCATTTCCGCACTAGCCTGTTATAGCGTGATGATTCCACTTTCACATCCTCTGGACCTGGGGTTTGCAGTTTTGGGAGGGTCCGGCTGGCCCCTCCCAAAACTGCAAACCCCAGGATTCCAGAGGATGTTGAAAGTGGAATCATCGCGCTATAACAGGCTAGTGCGGAAATGGCCTGTGTGAAAGAATAAACACTTAAGCAGTAAAAAGAAAGCAAAACATCTTGGAAACGTTCCTTTTTGGACCACGGTGGTTAGAATCTGTCAGACAAAATAGTTGGTCATCATGCTGGGTGGGGGATTCTGGGAGCTGTAGTCCAAAAAGTGACTGTCCTAAGCCCCAATTAAAAGTAATGTGAGGCTACACACTTTGCAAAAACAGTGCTGTTCAGGAAGTGAAGTTCTTCTCTGCTTCCTGCTTCCTTATGGTTACCAAATTGTGAAACTAGTCTCAAGACTAATTCCTCTATATCATTTATACCCACTTGGGTCCTAAGTTCATTTTCATATACTTCATTCCAGGTGTCTATACCAAGTGAAGTGAGAGGGGTGTTTTGGATGTGGAAAACAGCATTTTACAGAGATGTCCTCAACCAGCAAGTGCTCCATATTCGTTGGCCTCTAAGATGCCATCTCATGAATCACAGGGTTGCAGATGTCATGTTATGATTATACATCTTTTATTGCTATCCACCTAGAGACTGCTAGTTGATGGGTAGCATCCAAGTGTTGTAAACAAAATAAATAAATAAATAAACAGCAACAAACAAGTGTGGCCCATTGCTCTACAGAAATAATTGCTTAAAAACATCCTCTGGAATGGAAATGTATTATTAATTGAAGGGGGAAAAAGGTTTTTTACTGCTTACTAGGACAGAAATGACAAATAATGGGTATTCACTGGTCAGAAACAGAGACTATGCTGAAAGAGATTTTGTCACTCTGGTTGCTTAAGAGATGAGTATTTATTAGGCTGCTTAGGCAAATCTTTGGCTACTTGTTCTCCCTACTTTCCATGGGGTAATGAGAGGAAGATTGCCTGAAAACTGGTTAAACACATTGCTATGCGCAATCATTATAGCAGTGAACACCAGTGAGCTCTGGTTATTGCATGCAGAGCTCTGCCCCAACTGCTAACTCCAGCAACACTTAAATACCCTCAGTGTAGCAACACCTCACACACCTGTTCAAATAATAATAATGATCACCCTTGTTACCTTCTGTTGACACTGACTCTATGCTTTTGCTTCATATAATAAGTGCCTGTAGTGAGCAGCGAACTGACAGCTTGGCGGGTGTGGGTGGGAGTAACCAGAGCTCTTTGTTTACCCATATCCAGTTTGTTACCACAGATACTTTCAGCCAAGAGTTAAACAAAGATTGGTTTGACATCCTTGTTGAGCAGGATTTGCCCCCTCCCATAATGCTACTCCTCCTCCTCCCCCCAAAACTGGTGGTTCTGTGTGGAGTTGCACAGGTGTTCCCTCACACCTGTCTGACAGAGAACAGAGTAGGGTTTGTTAGTAACCATGGACTTACCTGGAATCAAGTATTTGTTTTAAGGTTTCTGTGAATCCAAGTAAACAAAGCATGATAGTATGGCTCATACTGAGCACTGAAGCTTAACAGCGCAAACAATTAAATCCAAACAATCTTCATAAATGCTTAATCCTCTTCCTATAGATGACAGTGGCCAAGTTCCTGTTGACTTCGATACCAGTGAAGGGAAGTGTATCACATTACATCAACACTTTATGTTGTGAGCTCTGTTTTCAAGGGAGCTCAAGCATATCTATTGAGACACGATGTGACTATGCAATACGACCACAAGAACTGAGGTACTTCAGCTCTCAGCATATTCAAATTTGGAACCTGTTGCTGGTGGTAGTCCTCTAGTTACATTATATGCAGATATGACCTGTGGAGACTTCTCCTTCTGTTACATTCCCACATCCTGTCCTCCCTGATTCTTTAGCTCTTAGTTCCTGAACCTTTCAGGCTCATCTTCAGAAATTTACTTTCCTTCTACAAGGTCCCTGATTTTCTGTTCAGTGTTCTCTTGTGAACCGTACATGTGACTTCTCTGCTGTCCTGAAAGTAATACTTTGGAGAATACATACTATGAGTTGTTTGCCTGCAGTTTCTACATGCCTCTACAAGTTCAAAATAAATTCATACAGGCAAATTCTAATGTGTAAACTGGCTTTCGAAACCCAAACTGAGACATAATTGAGGCTTCAGGCATTCTAGGGATTACACTTCTATACTTTAAATGTCCATGTCCTTGTTTGAGTTCAGAACTGGAACAAGCTGGACTTCTGAGGACTGTGGAAAGCATACTTTTTTGATGGTAGATTCCAAATAAATGCCATAACTAGTATTAATGGACATTAGGATCTTGGATAAATATTAGAGGTACAGATGAGTCAAAATATTTCTTTTCTCTCAAAAATGTACTGGCAAAGAAAGCCACATTATTAAAACATATTAACAAATGCTAAGAAACTTTTACATGTTTAGAGTTTAAACATTTTTAATACATGGATTTTCTGAACACACTGCTGCTGTCATTGCCCTCTCCTCTCCTTTTATTTTTATTGTGCTTCCATAGCGCATGATGAGGTCTCTGTTGGATAAGTTAACACCAATAAAATAAACAGAGAATGGGAAATTTAGATGGGCACACAAACAACTTTCAGATTAGATTTTGCAAACTGCATTCATTCTACAAGCAAACTAGTTTGAAAGTAATTTCAGCTTTCTTATTATTAGAGTTGCAAATTTTCTGTTTCGGTGGAAGCTTTGATTATCATTTTGCCCTAAATGGGATTCTGTAGTGCTATTGAAAAACTCTTATATCCTCTGCAGAGACCACTACTGCATAACAAACTCATGCTTTTAAACAAAAATACTGTTTTCTCTGTTTCCCTTTCTAACCAACAGAGAGAATAGTTTTATTCTGGGCTGGATCCATGGGGTGAACTTCTGCTGCTGGAATGGTGAGATCCAGCAGAATGGAGATGGAGGTTATCCCTTTCTCCATTGCATCTCAAATCCAGCTCTGGAGGGCTAGACAACCCTATGGATCTGGGTTTGGGACACAACAGATTTCCACTGTGATCAAGCACAACTCTGGATTTTCTCCCCTACAAGTAAATAAATAATTAGGAAAGGACACAAATGTCTATGAATCTCCATCTTCTCCTGATTTGTAAAACTCTTTAGAAACAATCACATTAGAGGTATTGCATTTTATTAAAGATGCATGTCAAGAAGTACAGTTACTGCAAGGAAAAGGCAATAGATCAATTTTTAAAAAACAAACAAACAAAGAGCAAAACAAAACATAAAATCTGTCTCCTTCACCACCACCAGTCTTTCAGTGATTCATGGGGATTCAACACAGGTTCAGTGATTCAACATTTAAAAATGAGATAACATTTTAAGGGAGAAAAGCTGTAATTCCTTCCTCCTTCCCCCTCTCCACAAAAGAGTAAAGATGGCAGACTTACTGAGAAGGGATAGGGCTTGGTTATGCTATAGCATTTGGACAAATCTATTGCATCTGAGAGTCTCTCAAATGTGTAATGTTTGGGAACATGTTTGAACTGTGGGCAATCTTTAAGGCCTGTTCACTGAATATACCACATTCCCTTGCCAGGCTGTGGTCTTGTGATTAACTGACCTTTGGAGAAAAAGAGAAGCTTTAGAACAGTGGTTCTCAACCTGTGGGTCCCCAGATGTTTTTGGACTTCAGCTCCCAGAAGCCCCAGCCACTATGGTCAATTCTCAGGGCTTCTGGGAGCTGAAGTTTTTGAACATCTGGGGACCCACAGGTTGAGAACCACTGCTTTAGAAGAATGTTTCTGTGGTATTTGCTGGGTGTGTTAACCCATGATGAGGGCTGCCAGTACTAATAAAGACTTGACTAAAAAAGAGGACCTATAGAGAAATTGGGGGGAGTAGCTTTATGAGACAAATTTGGCATACCTCCAAGTCAGACTGAAACGGACCCAGTTTTTCTACTCTCTAAGGGGAGATGGAGAGCTACCAGACAAAGTGGGTGGTGAAAAAAAATTGAGCTGATTAGGCTAAAGCTAATTGTTCCAGAAATGTAGCAGGTCAGTGTATGACTCTCTTCTTGAGTGCAGATGCCCTTGATAGTCTGATAGTAATATCAGATAGTAAAGTAAGCAGCTTTATGAGTCCCTTAATATCATATGACTTTTGCTGGACTGCTAAGTGTAAGACTACTCTTTTGGCTATCATCAGCAAGCAAGCAGTTGGCTGACTGACTGCTCCCTTTTCAGTAAAGTAGTACAGTGATTTGATACTGCAAGCGAGTTTGCCATTCTTAGCTGGAGACCTTCCTAAAGTCTTAGAGCACTCTAGAACCTACTATCACTTGAACCTACTTTTAGCAGTCAGACAATGAATTTCACCCCATCCTATTCTTGTATGTATTGATATCCACAAGGAGAAAGAGTTTTGTTCCCTAAAGTTTACCTATTTGGAGGGGAGCAGAATGGTATGTATGACTAATGAAGAAAGCATCTACATCTCTCCATAGTTTATAGCAATGGTAGAAAACATGTGGTTCTCCAGATGTTTTGGACTTCATCTTCCAGAAGTCCTAGTTGTTCCAGACAAGGGCAGGGGATTATAAAAGTTGTAGTCCCAGAATGTGCAGGGGCAAAGGTCCATGTCTTCAATTTTATAGGACAGGAAACAGTAAGGATGGTGAAATATTGATGAAAGAATATTTTAATTTGCCCACATATATCAGTTTCAGGGAATTTGCATCTGCTCTATTACAAGCATGCTTCTTGCACATCCCATGCAATCTGTGAGAGCACTTTCATACACAATGCCAAAGAGAAGGAAATCATTATGTTTCTGAGCCATTGAAACCAAGTTTTGTTCTCCATACACCTGACAGCTTCTGCTTATGGAAGCCTTTTACTAAGCAGTTAATTCCACATTTATGACATTAACATATTTTGATGTGAGGGTTCTAGGCCAGGCTAAACCTGGTTCCAAATAGGCACATGAAATTCTCTTGCAAGCCACCCTGGTTTATGTTACAGGATGCTTTTGGTGCCCTCAAGTACATCCCTCCTGATTAATTTTTCCAGAAGAGCTCTTCCAGTCTGTTGACGACATGAAGAGAGATTTATTTTTAAATGGACTAAATACATATTTAGATGATAGAATGAAGAATCTCTGAAAGAAGTGATAGCCTATTGAATAAATAATACATCTTTTAAAAAGTCTAAATGCGACTTTACAAGATAAAGTGCAAGCGCTTCAAAGGAACCATTGATCTATGGAGTACATAATATGCATGTTAAAAAATGTTTGAAATACTTATTTACATGACATACGGCTCAGAAGGAGCCATTACGCTCTTCAAGTAAATGGGATGCATTGTAAAAATTGTCTAAGCATTGCTTTTATCAACTGCTAGCGAATCATGTTCCCAGTTAAACAAGCTAAGCCAGTAAAAAAGATGTTAATTTGCAAATGAGCAAGAACATTGCCCCCAAATTAGGATCTAGAAACTCTAGCCCAGTGTTCATTAGACAGCTACACCACCCATTCAAACAACATCCTTCATTTTTGGTCATGTGGTGATTATCTGTACATATATTTCCATGTTAAATTGTACTCCTAAAAAACTGGTGAAACACAGCCAGGGCTCACTATAAAATAACTGTTGTTGTTTGACCCTCTAAGGGTCTGTTACGGATACTTTGTGTTCCATTTGTTCTAGTTCAGAGGTTATGGGCCAAAAACTTATTATCAGAATTTGGATATAGTAATACTTTGAAAGTATACTGTCAAGAAATCCAAACTCATTTTCTCTTTGAATAGTAATGCAAATTGAAGTTTATAATTACTGGGTATGGGACATGAATTTGTCCATAGCAGTATTACAAACTGAGCACTATTTCCTCCAGAAGTTATTCTCCAGATTGAAGCACTAAGAGAGTCTGTGCGTGTGCAATCAGCATTCAGAGGACCAGGTGCACAAAGCCAGCTGCTTTGTAAATGCATATGGAAAAATTATTTTGTGCTAGCCACTTAATCTCAGTAAAACTGTTGTTGATTGCTGCCCCCCCAACGTAGCCAGATCATCTGACCAAAATGTTTTTTGTCTGATGATTATCAATCATGTCTCACAATTTTTCCTTGAAAACATTTATTTGGTTGTAGTCCGTGATCCAGCAACAAGAGCTATAGTGGTTTGAGTGCTGACTTACGACTCTGGGAGACTAGAGTTCAAATCTCTGCTTGGTCATGGACAAGTCACACCCTCTCACCTCAGTGGAAGACAAGGGCAACCCCCTCCCCCGAGGCAGTCTTGCTGACAAAACCCTGTTATAGGTTTGCCTTAGGGTCTCCATAAGTTATAAATGACTTGAAGGTACACAACAGCATAGTCCCCGACCCAGATCTAAGGTTTCTTCTTATTCTTGGGTATGTCATCTAGGAGAGAGCTGTGATGGCTGGTGGCTTCTATGTCAGTTATGCAATAAATCCACTCTGGATTTTTATGTTTACAGGAGCTATCCAAAGTGCTGCACCTATTTTGGGAATGAAGTAAAGTGCCTTGGCTTTTTCATGGAGCAGATTCATTGTTCCACCAACACATCAACACAGGAGCAACCAGCCACCACTGGCAGAGTAATGCTCCAACATGATAGGGTGGATGTATTGCCCCTTAGGAATGGGTCAAACCAAAGTTCTCTTCCTAACGGACAATACCATAACATGTGGCATTGCCAGTGGATACCACAGCATTACAAATCAGGAGAGAATTTTTGGAAAACAGATGCATTTTCCCCAAAATATCCTCTGAGAAATGCCAAGCAGATTCTAAATTTACATGAGGGAAATTCATCCATCACTGTTTCTGAGGTCCAGAAGAATTTGCAGCAAATCTTACAAGGGAGTAATTCTATATGTCAATCAATCTTGTGTACATCTAGTGACATATTGCTCCCACTTTCATGTACTGGCTAACACCACATTTTTTCCTTATACAGTTACAACGTCTGCGGTTTTTCCTCCTTGAAGTGGCAACGACTATCCTTTAACTACATACGTCCGATCACAGCTGATGGCTTCTGTGTTACTGGATCCATTCTGCTTTTTAGTTGGAATTTTAAAGGAAGTATCCAATAGGCTGAACTTATGAAGAATTTTGAAGAATGAGGTCCAGACTAAAACCTGGAGGGGATTCATATACTGATATTGGAGTTATCACATGCCACCACATATACCAGAGTAGTAGCATTGACATTCAGGTGAGATCCCTGTAGATCAGGGTTGGACAAAGTGCAGTCATATTGGCAAGTATGAGGAGGGATCTGTCTATTACTGATTGCATCTATATTGACAGATGTTTCAAAATTCACCAGTGAAATATGTTCACAGTGAAAAGGCTGGCATATATTTCTGTGATAAACCTGTACCAGAGGTAGATTACATGTGGAAGTATATCCATTTTCTTTTTCTTTTTTTCCCCAATAGAAGCCAACTAAATCAAAGACTTAGAGCAAGTATCAATTATTATCAGCCATCCATGGATAACTCCCTCAAAATCGAGCATATGTGAAGTGTTTTAGACAATTGTCAAATTACTGTTATGTTGTTCAGTTCTTGACAGTGACATGTAGAGCAGTGTAGTGGCAACATCACCATAGAATGGTGCTCATGCACAAGAACTACATTTCAAAAATGACAGTGTTTTAGAGAGAAAAGGAAGTAGCAGTATCTTTATGTATTTTGCTTCTCTATATTTCTGTCTTGCTTGGACTCGACTTCAATTTTCCCTGTTTGGAGAGATGTGAATGTTCTGTTTCAGATGAGAAGATTTGACCACAGACTGTTAGCCCTTCTAAGCCCAATCAGGTCCTAAGCAAAAGTTTTCCCATTTCTGTTATCTTGGATCCTTTAATTGAAGATGGAAGGGTTTGAACCTTCTCCATGCAAAACATTTTCTCTATCACAATTCTCTCCATCCTTATAAATGTATGGGAACTGACACTTCCTGTTTTCCCTGTAGGTCAGTAGTTTCTCATTTCCTGAGAAACTAAGGCTACCTCAAGACAGATTTTTTTAAAAAAAACTTGAAAGCCTTGGGTTAATATCTGTGTTTTCTGGTTTTATTTTAGAGATTCCTATGATGTTTACTTCATCCTGAAGTATTTCCTAGGACTTTTCATTCCCACCTCTCAGATCAGTTTAAATTAACCCACTGTTTTCTGAAATGAAAGGTACTTGCCTTGTGTGTTTCAACATTTTCGGAACCAGCTAAGATGGCTGCTGTCAGTAAACACAATTATTGTTTCCAGAGATCAAGTGAGGGAAACAAGAATGCTAGCACTAAAGTAAAATGATAACTCATGCTTAGCTAGTGTAATATTGCTAAAGTACTATACTGTAGCACTTTGACTATAATGTCTTAATAATGATTTTAAAAGGCTCAGTGGAAATTGGTGAAAATCCATTTCTGAAATGTTGCAGGAGACTGAAGAAGAGGACGCAAAGGAAGGGGAAGGGAGGGAAACCCAGCATATTTCAAGAGATTGGATTGTAAATAAGCAGATACAATCAGAACAAAATAAGAATTGGAAACTCTAAAGTCTTCTAGAGAATTTTTTCCCTTGTAGAGGGAAACTGTGATCTCAAGAGATATGATGTTTTTGGGAGTGTCACAAAGCAACCATAATTATAGTTTCGGTACATATTTTCAATACATAATTATATCAGAAATCTGGACATCACTTTTGTTCTTTTGGAAACATGAATCTGTTGTGGAAGGAAGTTAATAATACAGACAAATGTTATAATAGTCAGGACAAATTTTAAAAATGATCACTGTTTCACTGTTTCACATCTAAAATTGTTTCACAGTTGAAGGCACAGTTTAGTTTTTTAGTTCTAAAAACTAAAAACA
This sequence comes from Iguana delicatissima, assembly GCA_948472985.1. NCBI lineage: Eukaryota > Metazoa > Chordata > Lepidosauria > Squamata > Iguanidae > Iguana > Iguana delicatissima. The sequence goes on along the minus strand of CAOKZL010002073.1, from coordinate 75,275 downwards.
AAAATCCCTTCGTTTTCCCTGGAAGTTTATATTTTAGATATCCTGCTCTGAGACAGTTAATGTAGTCACAAAGATTTGCAAAGATCCAAGTTCAAGTCTCTACTGATCCACATTGAGTGACTTTGACCAATCACACACTCACTGGTGTTATAACAGGTGTTATTGTGAGAGGAAAAGGGAGGAGAGTAGCACCCTGTGCAACCTTAAGCTGGAAAAAAGAAAGGATACAGATTAGATAAACTGAAAGCCGGATAGACGGACGGACGGACGGACGGACAGACAGACAGATAGATAGATAGAGATAGAGACTCTTTCAGACTTCTGTCAAGCCCACAACTTTAAAAATGAGAACACATGGAAGCTGTCACTCTAAGTAGCATTCGAAGACTATGACTGGGAATATGGCTTCTGCTCAACCAGACTGCGATGATCAAATGATACAGAAAGTAGAGTCCTCTCACACTGATTATTAAATCAAGGGTGCTTCGAAACAAGGCTTTTATTGCACAATTGCTTGGCTTTGTTCAGGGGACCCAGATGTCTTCCTTCATTTGTAACTCTTATGTATCCCACTGCTTCTTCCATCTTCTTCTTAACCAGAAAAAAAAAATCAGTTAATCAAGGAATGATGGAATCACTGCACAATGCCTTTTGACTGGTAGCGCAAGGGGTCCTTCATCTGGAAGCACCCTCAGATTAGAAAATCTTCCTGGAAATCTATATCATTGCAGATGGATCATGATAGCCAATCTGACTAAAATGCAAATAATGCATTCCCCAGCTTTTTGCACACTTGCTGCTTTCATTCAATAGGTTTACGATGCTACACATGGAAAATTATGAACATTGGTGGCACGAGCTGAAAGACCCTCACCCTAATGACAGCTAACTGACTAGCTATGGTATAGGATCTGTGACGTACTAGTTAAATACTCAAGGCAGGATGGACAATTTAGTTGTTATCCTTAGCATCTGTGCACTGATTTGTATGCATTTTCCTTTGCTACACAAATTGTTCCAAAGCAGGAATCATCACCCTTTTCCTGGAGCTGAAAATTTCTCTACACTTAACACTTTATACTCCATACAGGTCACTTGGCTTTTGGGAGAATCCAGTGTTCATTAAATGGATGTCACCTGAATTATCTTTTTAAGGGCCTCTCCACCACAAAAGCATGATGGCCAAAGTACATTAATCACGACATGCTTCTAGTGAGAATGATGTCAGTTAAGAGTTGCCATCATAAACTAGAGATGTCTTTCGGAAAGGAAGGGGTTAAGCACCAGCCTCAACACTAATGTTCTCAAACAGGGGTACACAACTTTGAGCTGAAGACTTCAAATGCCTCCTACAGTCAATTCTACCCTGAAGGGAATCACTCCTGTGCTGTTAGAAGGCAAAGACTGAGGAAGGTTTAGCCACTCTGTACCTCAGTGAGCACAAAGAAACCTGTGCCCGTCCCCACGACAATCCTGAGTAGAAGCACTGGGATAGGAATAAGGTGATAACTTTCTCCCAACCCTCTGTAGTGCCGCTGGAGGGTGTAGAACAGTGGTTCTCAACCTGTGGGTCCCCAGATGTTCGTGGACTTCAGCTCCCAGAAGCCCTGAGCATTGACCATAGTGGCTGGGGCTTCTGGGAGCTGAAGTCCACGAACATCTGGGGACCCACAGGTTGAGAACCACTGGTATAGAAAGAAAGAGTGTATGTGCATGCATACGTTATGTACAGCCCAGGCTACGAGAATGACATTCAGTGACCTTCAAGGGTGAAAAGTGTTTGATTCCTGCTCCGGAATGTTCCAGAATGAGCTCTGAACAAACTGGTATGTGGAGATGTAGAAAAATCACAAAAGAGTATATCCACGTTCTATCTGTCTTGTTTGGATTACTATGTATTTACATGTATGGAAAAGAAGCATGCGTGATGGAAATATTTTGTATCTGCAAACATGCATTAGCTTAAAGTAACTATGTGATGAACACTTGAACATCTTATGCATTTATTTGCTATAATTAAAGAAAATTAGAGCTTTCGCAGAGCAATTAATAAGAGAGACTAAAAACTAAATAAAGTGGACATGTTGAACACAGAATACATATTGTAATATGGGCATAAAATCAGTGTGCAAGTTCTTGTGGATTTTTTTTTTGTAACCCAAGGAAGAGTACAAATATATTTTACCCAGGGAAGTGTACAAATATATTTTAGTGTTAGAAGCATAATACTGCTATATTTGTACAGTATTTTTTTTCTAAGAAATACTGCATTCTGCAAGTATTAATTAGTACCGCATAATGCTGCAGCCAGGAAATATATATCCAGTTGCTTTTCTACAAGTACAATGTATTCATCTGCGGTAAGAACTTCGTGTTAGAGTAACATAAGCGAAATTTAAGTAAGAATTTCTTACATTTTGATACCAACACCTCTGCATCTATATGCATCTGTATGGGGAATGCAGTAATTCACCATCTTCCGTTGTAACTAAAACTATAAAGAGATAGACCTCCTTAACCTGTCTGTCCTTTTCCTGCATTGTTTTTGTAAAGCCAAGATTCAAAGGGGTATGGCAATCCTTTTAACAATCCTTCAGAGCCTGCTCCCCCGTGCTATCACGCAAGAGTTGCAACTCTATCCACACTATATAGGAAGTCCCAGTGAACGCAATGGGTTTTATGTCAGAGTAAAGATGCATTGATTATTTTCTTTCCAAATTGTGTTTATCAAGTCATCCCAATGTCAACAACTTCATAGAGGGGGGAAAAAACATCACCACAGGTGCTGTACAGAGGTTAATCAAGGCTGATCTCTGCTAAACAGGATTTGATTAAAATCTGCACCAAGATCTCCAATGTTACTATTGATTCCCAGTGTGGATGCTACAAGTTTATTCAAGAACTGGTGCAATCACAGCAAGAAACAGTGATTGTTCATGCATCCTCTGTTTCCTCACGCAAACTTTCTCCAATTAGTACAATCAATCGAGATATTTTTTTTTTTTATCTGCCTAGTGTCTCTTATGTCTAAGGCAGTAGTAACCATGTCTTACTTGCTCTTTGGAACGATTATGTTGCTGATCTTAGTGCAACAGATGCTGCACAAGACTACCCCCTGCTGGAGAAAAAACAGGGCTGTGTTGGAATTCCTCATCCTATTATCCATTCTGCCTAAAGGTTACAGAAACTTTTACTCTAGAGATAATGGATAATTCCCGTAACGCCTCACCATGGATTATGCTAGCTAGTGTATTTGGGATTTGAAGTCCAAAACACCAGGAGGGCCAGTTTCCTCACCTGCCCTCCAGTATATCACACTTCTCCATGCTGTCAAAAGTCCCAAGGCTCAAATTCTCTCAGCATATGGTCTTGGTTGTAAGCTGCCTTTGAATTTGTATGGACTTACTTCCTTGCATCTGGATATAGGTGCTTTGCTTTCCTGAAGGAATGCTGTTAAGCTACCTTGAATCATAGTTTTGGAGAGAAAGCAGGCTATAAATAAAGTAAAAGACAAGTTCAAAAATGAAATTGCAACTTGACTGATACATAGTTTTCCTAGTCATGAGAAAACAAGTTTGTGCTCTGTCTCAAAAAGAACCTTGGATACCAAATATTCGTATTATGAATCTGTCCTCTTCAACCTCATGCAACACCATTTGCCAATACTTTTTACAAATATTATACATTAAATAGTACATTAAAAGGGCTTATTTTTGTTACACAATTCCTCTAGAACCATTCAATAAAAAGTGGGAAATGAAATTAGCTGCATTCCTTGGAGTGATTAACTCAATGGTGCTATTCTGCAAAACAGTGAAAGAGGCTCATAATAAACTGCTTTTTAAAAAACTGTTCCTATGACAGTTCATTGTCAGATGCTTATTACAGGGTTAGGCCTCTTTTTGCAAATTTCAGCTACTTGTACAAAAGTTTCACTGCTTTTTCACAGTGCAACTGGAGTTTCAGCTTTCATAGGCTGACTTGCATGGCTTTCACTGTGTAACCAAACCTCTCTCCCATTTACAAGGATGTACTTGCTTTTCAATGTCACTATGCAAGGAATGATAACCATCGAACTGAGCAGTCAGCAGCACAGAAGGTAGCTTTCAGTACATGACAGTACTAGATCACTTCAGAAGGAGCCCTTTTAATTGACACTAATGAGAGTGGAAATAGTTTTAAGGTTTTGAGGGAGCAAGGTCATTTTAAAGAGCCACACTTGGATCTCTCTCCCTGTCTCTTTTCGTATTTCTTACATTCAATACTTTGGTCAGTTGAAAGGATGCAATAACCCAAACATGCATTCTTTTTATACAAAAACTCTCTTCTGCTCACTATATTGCATTATTAGTGTCACTTGTGAAAATGTTCTAAGTGACTTCCCAAACTAAGCAGGAATGTATTGAAAGTGGTTCCGAGAAAATAGGCAAAAGAAAGACTCATTTGGTCCCACTCTCCATACCTCTGTGCATTACAGGGCCTCTTTTATGTTTGCCCTTAGAAAGAGAAACAAGAGGAATAATAATTTGATTGTAAACAGACGAAGACATCTTTCACCATCCTCCCTGTCCTTGAAGCCAAGTAGTGTTCTTTAACCTTAAGCTTGAATATATTGTAAATATGCCTCCAGCCAAAACCTGCTTGAAGTCTTTTTCTTTCCCATTTGCAAGTAATAAAGGACAACATGAACTAGTCCTCTTCCTCAAAGTAGCCTTTCATCATTCATTTGAATTTCCTTATTTCCAAGAATGATTGCTTTATGAAAGAGCTGCTATTTTTGTTCATTAAAGATAATAAGGATAGAGTAACAGACATTTCAACTCAGGTGTCTTTTTCAGGGTTTTACCTGAATAACCTCCATTCACCAGATTAATACTAATACTACTACTAATAATGAGTGTACAGTGCCCCTTATTTTCAATTTTATGCTCATGTTTTGGCTCACTTCATCTCAGTACCAAGCATTTGATAAGAAAATAGTGATCTTGACAACATCAACTATTTAAATAGCTATGTTATTTTGTTCATTTCCTCCTGAGTATCTAGCATAATCAAAAAGATGATTCCTTATGGCAAAGTACTTTGGCACTTTGTAAAATCAGTTCCTCCCATATATACATACATATATTTAAAGCCAAGCAGACCATGCTACATGCACAGCTGGGTAACTGTCTGCAAAACACCCAATTAAACCTTACTTAATTCATCCACTTTAGGAAAATCCCTTCTCAAAGGAGTGTGGACTTACTATTACAAGAAATGAGTAACTTTCTCAGAAGCTGTCTGGACAGAAGGTGGAACTGGACTGAAAAAAACTGCAGCTGTAAGCTTAACCATTAAGCATCATGCAGAAGGAAAGTGAAGCAGATGTATAGAGCTTTGGGAGTATTGAAGGAAGGAAGAAAGAAGAGAATCACAGCACAAGGCACGTCAATCTAGTTTAATGTTTACATGTAGAAGTTACACATAACAGACACTGAACAGGATTTTCAGATGCAACAGAGCTGTAATGAAATGAAGGCTGCTGTATATTAGAAAAATAGTTTTGATACAGTCATCTGATTTTGTTTTTGGTCTACATAAATTGATTTACACCAGTAATCAGACTGAAATTTTCCCTGTTGTCCTTTCCTATTCTCTAAGTTTCAGTATCAATAGTCTTTGGATGAAACAGTGACTGTACATTTGTTGATAGTTTGCCCTTTGGTTAGAAGCAGAAAACTTTTTTTTTTTACTGTTTTTCCAAGGTAATATGCCACAGGGCTAAATTCCGGGGTCCCATGTCCCCTTGGTGTTACAAAAGTGGTCAGTGTTTTGTGATAATTTTCGGTAGCATTTTTTTTAAAATAAATGTTCATTATCCCTCAGCACAATACCCATATTGGAAAAAAGTAGTAATCTCAGTTAATAACAAATAAAATTCTGACAACTCAATGCTGTTTCGCATATTCTGTAATATAAACCTAAGTGCCTAACAGACAAAAAGTATTTCCAAAACTGTATGCTACAAACATTTTTTAAATCTGAATTAAAAGAGAGGAATAAACCCACATTTGGATGGATAGAACAAGTTTATTTGTCGTTAGATATTGCATGCATTCATGCAGGACTGACTCAACTCTACCTACAGCTGTAACTTCCAAATCTGAAAGGGAGTGAGGAGGGATGGAGGGGGAAAATATCGATCAGAGACATCCCTCAGCATCCAACATTTTCTCATTATTAGCAGTTCTGCACTGGAGCCAGAAAACCATTTCCCCTAAAGAAGTATTCCCACAGATTTCAAAAGAAAACATACACAGCTTTATAATATTTACAAAAAAATATTTAATTAAAAATATTTTATAATTACAGTAGGTCTATTAAAGCATATACTTTTCTCACTTACACTTATAGAACCTCTCTCTATATACATAGTATGAAATGTCACTTTTTCTCCTTTTCTTCTTCTTCTTTTAATCTATACAATATGTAACATTCCTTCAGGGAGTAGAAAGTCCCCAAGGAAACAATAAAATCATCTATTTTAAACAATAGATGTCCAAACAAAAGTTATCTACAATGCCTCTGGTAGATTAGTAAAGCTTCAGATTTCAGCTGCTCAGCACATTAAAAGTTAAAACTTCTACACTCCCCATTTGTCCTTGATCTTCTGTATTCAAAAAGAAGAGCCACACTTAGGCTGAAGATTTAAACCCCTCCCTCCCAGACAAGAGTACAATTCACATCTGATCTAAAAACAAAAGAATTAAGAGACGTGTGTAAAATGCTATGAACGTGCAAAGTCGTGAAAAATTCTCCTCTTTCTCTCTAAAGGAAGTATGGAAAGAATTCTGGAGTAGTTTTTTTTTCCTTTTTTGCCCAGTGGCTGATTTCTTTCTTTCTTTCTTTCTTTTTTCCCTCTCTCTCTAATGTGTCTTTCTTTCTGCTTCTCTGGCTCAGGATCTGCCTGCTGCACACCTGTGGAAGAGGAATGAATAGAGGGGGGGTGTGAACCATTCTGTTCCAGACTGACTGGCGCCACCAACAAAACAGAAGACATGCTTGATCAACAACCCAAAACAAACCAGGTCAAACAACAACCTCAGCTCCCAGGCTAGGCCAAGCAGAGGAATACACAGCTGCAAGTCCATGCTAGAGAGGAAGGGAGCAAAGGCAACTGTGGAAGCGCTCTCCTCTAAAGTCTCCTTCCTCCAACTTTGTAACTGCAGATCAGGCATGGGGTGTGTGTGCGCATGGAAGATTTTGTACTCCGATCTTACAGAGATTCTCCTAAAAGTGTGTTACACAGAGTGCCGGGGGTTACTAATGCTTCTCAGTAAATGAGTAGAGATCACAGCCTTGTTGCCACAGAATAAGAAAATGAACATAATTTCCATAATGTATTTTTCATTGCATTTAGAGAAAAGGAAAGGAAGCCCTCGGGAACAAGCTAAGAAGGCTGCTTGATCTGTGAACCAATTAAAATCTCTTCCAGTTCAGACTGAATGCAACATTTCTTTTTCTTTTCCCACCCCAAGCAATGTGACACGAGTGTTCCACTTCCCTTGTACTTTGTTGTTTGTCCCCCTCTGGAACAAATGGGAAGGCTTGATTTAATCTAGATCAATCCTTCAGTACACTTAAATTTAGAATAACCGTATTCAGACTGACTTACCCCTTTAATGTCTAGAATTAAGCAGAAAATATGATTAAAAGCTACATACTATGCCAAGTCACAAAACTATTAAGCTAGTCAAGTCAGAACTGAAAGCAATGGGATTACACTGATTTAGATCAAAGTACTCCAGCTGAATTAGTTGGAGGGAGTTGCAGCCTAGCAGTTTAATTCTACTCACATTTTTGACACATACTTTCTCTTACTGATTTTAATCATACTGAATTTCCAGTAAATGTACCTAAGCACTGGAGTGTCTAGTCGCTTAGGAAGAAGAACTCTAACCTGATCTTAACTACATTTACCCAAACGTAAGACCAATTAATCTCAACAGGGCGTGCTTCTCTGTACTCAAGGGCTGCAGCCTTGGCTGAAACACATTCCCTACCAAAACACCAGAGACACCCTGTTCTCAGCTCTGCTAACATACCAATCTCAACAGAGGATGCTCACCTTGGAAGTGCAGTTCAGCGGCACAGAATAGTGTCCCCTTGCTTATTCACAGCACCGGCCTGAAAAACAACAACAAAAACAAGAGTGAGACATTAGTGCAAATGCCAAGCTTAGGCAGAAAAAAAAAAAAAAATCTTCATTGTCCAGCTACGTTTTCTACACACTGGGGATGGAGGGATTAATCCCATTTCTCTACAGATCTTTCCCCCAGGCTAGATATTAGTGACAGGCTGCAAGCTGTCCGGTGTGGCAACCTTTGACTTCATACCCTCTCATACTCAGTGGCAGCGGAGGATCACACACGTTCCCAGGGCAGCACAACCAAGCAAGAGTGCCCATGTTAAGAAATCTAGGGCTTTCCACAAAACGGTGAGATGTTTAAATAAATATCTGTCACATGGATTTTTTTCTCTGAGCATATGTTTGCTACTGGGGATGATGGAAAGATGGCATGCTCCACTCCCACCTTCTGTATATCCTTTGTTGAAACCATTACAATACATCTGTCTGTCTCCTCACAGTCCTTGCAGTTTAGTTCTACGCACGCTGACCCCAATCCAGCTCTAGTCACAAAAACCACAACTAATGAACTGGACTATCTCCTTTCATTTCCAAAGATGTCCCTGGCCCATTTTGAGATGCCCTGGTCAAATGGTGATGGTGATGTAGATGTCCATTTGTATCTATACTGGCTATGCCAGAAGAAGCCTGCTATGTGAGTAGCCCTCCCTTGCTAGCCCAGGACAACTGGGTGCGGGGGGGGGGACCCTTCCCTGTGAAAGGAATGGAAATTGCTTCCACACAATGCACACCCACTAGCTTAAAGTGAACTGAGCTGAACGTACAGTTGCTGCACGTTAAAGAATGCCGATGCAGTCCCTGGATAGTTAACAAAGCCTAGCAACGTATACAAGTGCCTCCGCATCTTATAGGAGTGTGTAGGTATGTGCCTGTGTTCACGCCTACACAGAGACATACGGAGACCCATTTCCTCTGGAATTTAATATCTCGGCCGCCTGTGCGACCCTCCAGCCAATTAACCCATATTGTTCGGCTTGGAGAAGCTTCTCGTCCAGGCAGATCGGATCCAATGGTTCCTGCAAGCATCCGGTGTGCGTTTCAGCGACCCACCGGGGGCTAGGGAGCGGCCCCCGTCCCTGTCCCATGGGCTCGCCCTGCCGCTGCCAAGGCAGGGACGGGGGCCGCTCCCTAGCCCCCGGTGGGTCGCTGAAACGCACACCGGATGCCTGCAGGGACCAAGAGAAAGAGGGCTTGCCTGAAGGCAAACGAAGCCGCAGAAAGGAAGGGGGAGGCGGGTTAATCAGGAGCGGGTCCCCTCCAGAAGCGCACCGATCCCACGGTCCGAACGCCCAGCCCGCCTGGCTTCGCTGCCTTAACAGGTTGGTGGCTCCCCAACCCCGGGGTTTCCTTTCGCCCGAGCGCGCGCACGGCGGGGCCCGGGGGAGGGGACAGGAGGGGAGCGGGAATCGCCTCAGGAACACAAGCGGCCGGGGGAAAGGGGCGCCAATTTCTTCCGCGGTCAGAGGGGCTGCCGTTGCCCCGCGGCCGGAGGCGAGAGCGAAGGAGAAGAGCGGGTCCGCTCCCCCGTCCCTCGCCCCCCTCCCCTTCCCTCCGCCTTCCCCAAGTAGCCAGCCCTCCCGCCCCGAGGGAACGCGGCACTCGCTTTGGGCGGTCTCGTCGTCGTCTCTTACCGGGTCGGCGTTGAGGGCCGTGAGCGGGGTCCGGGGAGGCCCTGCCGGGTAGCCGGGCGGGTGGAGGGCGGGAGGCGGCGGTTGTTGCTGCTGCTGCTGTTGCCGGAGCAGCGCCGGGTGCGTCTCCAAGGCCAGCTGCAGGTCGAGGATGTAGTCGATGACATGCTGGAGAATCTCCACTTTGCTGACCCGCTTGTTGGGCGGGATGGTGGGCACCAGCTTCCTGAGGCGGCTGTAACAGTCATTCATGTCGCACTGAAGGCACAGCGCCCCCGGCTCCTCCGCGTCGCCCAGCAAGGGGCTCCCCTTGTAGCAGCCGTGCTCGGCCAGGCAACGGAGAGCCAGCTCGCCGCCGCCTCCGTCGCTCCCGCCGCCGCCGCAACAGCAGCCGTTCGCCAGCGCCTTCCTGCTCGGGTGCCGCACGGGACTCACCGCTTTCATGATGCCAGAGACGAGCAGGCAGGCAGGCAAAGGCGGGGGGCGAGCGAGAGCCCTCCTCGGGCGCGCCGGAGCCGCACAGCTCCCGCTCGCGATGCAAGGAGACAAGAGGCGAGGGAGCTGCGCTTGGCTGGGCAAATCGGAGCAAACGGAGAGAGCGAGGCTGGCTCAGGTCGCGCACGATCTCTGAGTTCTTTGCTAAGAAAATGGAAGGGAAAAAAAGGAGGGGTTGGACAAGAATCGGGTAACCAAACTGGATTTCTTTAAAAGAAAAAGAAAATCCCAGCCGCCAGCTGATGAGTTCTTCCCCTCGCCTCTGCTCAGCCCAGTTTGCAACGCCGCCGTATATATACAGAGCACGGGCGCGGGCTGGGCGGGGCGCGCGCGCGCTACATGGGCCCAAGGAGGAGGAGGAGGAGGAGGAGGAGGGAGGGGAGAAACAGAAGAAGAAGAAGAGCGAGGCGAGCGAACAAGCGAGCGGGTCTGAGACAGACACAAGAGTAAGAGGAGGGATAATGTGTATGTAAGAGGAGAGGGAAAAAAGCGAAGCACGAGAAGAGGGCGCGCGCTTCAGCCAATCACGAGAAGCGGGTTACTCCGTGGAACGTGGCTTTAGCCAATGGCGGCCGGCTTCATTCTGTTAAGCGCTGTGTAGGGTCTCGGGAAGAAGGGAGGCTGTTGAGCCCGAGGGAGGAGAAGGGGGAGAGAGGGGAAGACAGAGAGAGGCGGGCGAGGGAGGGAGGGAGCGAGGGAGGGAGGGAAAAAGAAGTTCCTTAGGAAGCACTGCGGGAATGCGAATGGAATTCGCGCTTGCCTGTGGCTCGCCGGCCCCTGAGCCCCAGCGGGCTCGGAGAGCGCGCGCCTCCGCCGCTGCTCCTGGTGGCGGGAGTTGCGTTTCCCGCGATGGAGCCCTGGAGCCGAGCATCGGCAGCAATGGCCGATTGTTATCACTTTTTATTGGGCGGGGGGTACGGTACATTTATTCTTCAGGGCTGCTTTATTATCACTTCACCGGCGACTTCTCGAAGGAAGCGGCGGGAAGAGCGGTTGCTGATTTCATCTGATGCATGTCCAAATCCCTTCTATTTCTCCTCTCCCTCCCTTCATCCGTGCCGAAATATTTTAGTTAGACAATAATCAACTTCAAACTTGAGTACACAGAAGTTCGTGAGGATGGAAAAGGGAGGTGGTGAAGGATTTTTTTTTCTTTTAAGTAAAGCAGTTGCCTTGCAACATTAAATTAGAGCACATAACTATTAAAAATTCATGGTGATAGGTTATTTAAAATTCCTCCATGCCATATAATATTAATCCATTTAATGTAAAATTCATACCTGTAACTTAATTTGCCTCATTAGTGCCCCAGATCACGTATTAGTTCAATGTACCATGTTTTAAATATGATGCTGAAAATGCCCGGATTTCTGCGCTTTGAGACAGTGTATTAAAATTAACATGCACCTACTGCCCTGTAGTGGACTGTAGCCTTTTCATTTAATAATGCTTTTCACCAAGTTTCTGCAAAGCTGGCTTGCAAGATTCCAAATGGAAACCATTAAACCACTGCATAATGAACTAAAACTTCAGTATTAGGAAACAAAACATCATCTAGCACGTTTTAAACCCTGCAGTCTTACACTCATTGGAATAATACAGTTCCCCAAGATGAGTAGAATGGTTTAGCAGGCTTTCTTATGTAGGGTGGAGATGGAAGATGCCATCTTGTGTTTTACCTTGGGTAGCAAAATATCTTGGGCCAGCCCATTTCAGCTGTATTCCTTTTCAGGGCAATTCAGGCCTCATTGTACAGCTGAAGCTTTTGTTTGCTATGTGCATGCCTCTGCATTTGCTGAGAGAAATCAATCTGGAGTCCCTGCGGTGCTCTCAGTTTGGGAAACAATATCTAGAAAAGCAGCCAGTCAGTGTGGTATAGTGGTTTGAGTGTTGGAATATGACCCTAGAGATCAGGGTTCAGTTCCCCACTCAGAAACAGAAACCCACTGGGTGACCCTGGGCATGTACTCTGAGCCTCGAGAAAACCTCATGACCTTAGGGTCACCGTTAGTCACAAATGACTTGAAGGCGTTAGAAAAACAAGGCTTCACTCCACTTTTTTTCCTAGTTCCTTGTTCTAGCTTGGCCCCTGTACACTGCCATCACTGGCTTTCACTTGCTGAATCACATCCCTGCCAGCTGTCCCAATTTGACAGGGACAGTCTCAATAAATTGTCTGTTGTCTCACATTTTCAGCTGCTTTAAAATGTCCCAGCTTCTCTCCCCTCCTCCCACTTTTTTTTTCTTTTGTCCTCAGCTTAATTCAACTGCTGCAAACTGAGTTCAAAGAGCAAAAGGAGTTTGCACTCCACCTTGCAGTGTAGGGGGAGAGAAGGGGCAGAATGTTGCCCTTTCCAGTATGCTCAGTTGAAAGCAAACTGCTGCAGCTTCTTCTAGTTTGTTGGTTCTTCCTCAGTGATAATTTTTGCCATCTGCACCACACTCTGATGTGCCCTGTTTTTCACCTGTGAAATGTTGGAAGGTAGGGAATCATTGGCTGAACTCATTTTTGCCTAGGGAACTGGGCTAGTGCAAGTGAGTCTTATCAAGGCTTCTTTCCTGGAAGGTCATGAGATCTGAAAGTTGTTCTCAAGTCACCTTTTCCATACAGCAACTTGAAGCCTCTTTTTCATCCTGCTTCCCTGCAGCACCTTGGGAGTTAGCACACATTCCACCAGCAGCTTCCTCAGGAACAACTACCCAAGGTCAAGTAAAGGAATCTTTGACCTCTGACTGATCTCTGGGGGCAAATGAGTCATTTCTTTACACATGGTGGTCTCTGTGTGTCTGCTTTACTATCCAGACCTGTGTGTGGAGAGAGAGAATTTTAAAGTTCTGTTTTTAAACCAGTTGTGTTCAAACACCAGCCTTTCAATGCGCCCTCTCATGGGTAGTTCAGTACTTCTAAGGTCCGAGATGTGGTAGCCTCTTCTTTTATCAGAATCTTTTAGAGGACTTGCATACAACAGAAGCAGATCAAAGTAAAGAGCTGGTAGAGGAACACACTGAGAAGTAGGAATAGGCACACAGGTCAGCATATGGTTGTGGGTATGTGTAACTTAGAGTGTATTCAGACTGATTAAAAAGACTAGAAAGACCTCAGTTTTGTTCTTGTTCTTTCCTATTTTATTTGGAGATCCACAAATTTTTTTATCCCACAATGTTTCCTGTCAACTTCAGGTATGATCAGAAACTTTTATGCAAGCTCCCAAGTCAGTTTATTTTAACCCAGTATAAAATCTGAAAGAACAGGAACAAAATCTGAGACTTTTAAATCTGTCTGGATGTGCCATTAGCTGCTTCAGTTGCTCTGCCTTCCCCTTCACTACAGCAACCTAGTACAAAAATTGACTGCGGAGCTGTTCCCAGAGCAAGGGATAAATTGCCACAGAACGTTTTCCTTCTCATGATCTCTTAACCTGTCTTCTTTGCCCACTGTCTCTCAGATGCCTTAGGACTCCCAGTTTGCTTCACTCCTACTCCAGTAATGCCCAGAAACTCCAGTAGCCTTCCATACTTGGGCCTCTTCTCTGAAGCTCTCAGCTCAGCCCTACTGTATACACATGAGATTTTACGTAGTTTCCCTCACTTTTAAGTCTAGCATGTAGATATGCATTTTGTCACATCTCACATTAATGCATTTATTTTCTCACTTTTTTAAAAAATTCCCTTTTGGAATTTATATAGGAATACTTTCACACCGCTTGCCTTCATGCTAATTCCCCAAAGTGGTAATTGTCTGATTTGATTCCACGCATATGGTAAATGAAAAGTCTTATAAAGAACATGTTCCATGTATGCAACTGTGCATGTATTTGTGTGGATGTATTAGTGAGAAAAATCTGCCAAGACATGCTATAGTCAAAACTCTGGGATCTCCCACAAGCATTTATTTCATGACAAATGTGAATTCACACACACACACACACTCTTCTATAGAGGGCTTACATTCAAAAAGGAGAACATTAATTCATTTTTAACATTATAATTATACATTCCTGTTTTTTTCCTGAGAGTGAATCATGCTCTTGATTCTGAAATACCAGGAATTCTAGAATTGTCGGCTGTGCACTGAGTTACTTGAACTGAAAGAAATGGGAGAGCAGAGGGCATGTAACTACAACTAGGACTACTAGTATTTTAACTAGTACACAGAAAGTAAATTTTGTTTGCCTGTATACCCTTGAAAAATATATTTGACAGCATTCATTGTTCATGTAACTGCCTTTGCAATTACAGCTGCAACAATTTACTTTCAAACAAGCCCTGTTAAATGCAATGGAACTGGCTTCAAAGTCAACAAGCATAGGATCAGGCTGTGTAGTTCTACTCCAAGTGATCTGGCTGCTAATTGTCTTCACACCTCAACCAAAAAAGACTTGCCAACTAACTTTGTTTGGAAGTAAATTCCATTGACTTAAGTAAAATATTCCTAACGATAATAGAGTTAGAAATGAGATGCCATTGAACTAAGCAATGGATAGGGCAAGAATAGTTTTACTTTTTACTTTTTTACTCAGTATTTATTTGGAAACATAATTTATTTCTAAATACTTATCCCTGCTAGAAATGGTAGTTTCTAAATTGCTTAGTGGTGATAATTTTTCTATTCTATAGCGTCCTGATAACATGATCCCCCTGTCCCCCACAAACTAACCTGATCTCTAGACTGGGTAGGTGAACTAAAATCTTACTGTTCTCATCTTAATTAAAATCTGTGTGAAACTAGATATATTACTGTAGTTAATTGTTTTGGTTGTATAGAATCAGTTCTTAGAGCTAATCTGATTTCACTTTAGGAAACTGGTGGGAAATCCCAGTATGGATCCCATTCTCCTGGTGCCAATCTGGTCTGAACAGATGTGCACATGTTCTTGAGTTTTCAGCAACAAGTCTGGAGAAGAAAGGGGTCTGTGACAGAATCTTCTAAACTGCATAGTTTGGGATGTTATTCCTCCACCCCACCCCTGCCAAAGCCAGAGAATGTAGAATTCAGCATGCAAAGTACATAATGCAGATTAAAATAATTAGGATGCACACATTTAAATTGAAATATTTATTTTAAGTGCATTGGCTTGCTGAATTGCCACATTAGTGTCCCCTCCATTTTGCTAATGGGTGAAGTGTTGCATGAAATACTGAGCAACTGAGAGCTTTGGGAAAAGGGCAATGGCTGGAAAGCACAAGGATTTGTGTGGGGTATTAAAGTCATTTTTTGACAGTATCATCTCTTTCGAAGCCTTATATCTCATCTTCTGTCACATTCCTAAGCAGCATATAACAGAAACATGTGCTAGCAAAAAAAAAAGCATGCAGCATCCTGAACAGCAACCTGAAAATAAATGTTTGGCCCCTGCAAAGCCTACTAAAACAATAATGTCTTTATCCAAAAAGAATAGAAAAGATGAGGGAGGAAATTATGGACCTAAATAGGGGAAAATATTCCACAACCCTAGAGCCATGGTGCAGAAGATGCTGTGACAACTCCAAAGGGTTCTTACCCGTTTTACTGAGATGATCTTTAAACAGATTGAGAAAAAGTGGCTTACTACCTCTGTCTTTCTTACAGACACTTTGGGAATTCACAGATTTTTCCATGCCTCAGTTTCCTTTTCTTCAAAAAATACTCTAGTTCAAAGTATTTCCAACTGCCTTGAGTGTTTTCTGTGTATAACTTACTACTTGGAAATTAACAGCTGGAATGAGACTGATGTTACTAGCACTGAGTTCTCCACTGCTTTCTCCACCCCAGATCAAACTATGCTGTACAAAAAAGGAAATGCTTAGCAGCAATCTTTGGGCAAAATCCAGTTTTAGTCCTGACTAGGCCCATTCAAATTGATGATGCACAAGTGGTGCCTAATATGTCCCATTCATCATTGCTCCAGCTGAGGCTAACTTTGGATTAGCCCTTTAAACACAACTATTTTCTTAAAATACTCGGTTGCCAAGACAGTCTCTCCCTTAAAATCCTGCATACTGCAGTGGAAGGAAGATCACAAGAAAGGAGACAAGTCTACCATTTTATCCTTTGTGACTTTTAAAGGCTTTCAAAAAATAATTTTAAAGGTAAGTTAAAGGCAAGATCTTCAGTGGCTTGCCAGAAAAGAGATATATAAATGCAGTACGCAGATAAGAGAGGAAACAAAAAGCAAGCAAACAAATTTACTTAAATCCGTCTGTTTTCAAGTTCTCAGTTTCCTGAATGGGTTATTATAAGCCTTTTGTATTTTATAAAAATCAGCACAGACATAGCTGAATTTCACTCCTCATCTCAGACTCAATGTCTGTGTAAAATACTCATGCTCCCTATGTCTGATGTTCAGAGGCAACATCCCAGATTTTATGCAGCACAAGAGGGAGGTCTCAGCAGATTCAGTGACAGTTCCTTGTTTTCTAATAATCTCTGCCTGAGTGTTATCCTATTTACTGGGGGTCCCATGAGGGACTCCAAACGTGCTCAAATACTGGTGGGGAAAATTAGCTCCAAGTACAAGTTAGCAAAACAAGAGGCAGGGCAACGCAGCAGAATTTTTAACCCAATGTGTACAGGGTCAGGTCAGTCAAGCAGTCAGAAAGTTTTAAAATAGCAAAAATGAGGTTTTATTAAGGACAGACAAACACTTAAGACAACAGAATCACACAGCTAACTAAGAAATAGGAAATAAGGATTTTTCGGGGGAAATGGGTGATACGACACCTTTCTCGTAGTCCTGAAGAAGTTGAAGATGGAAGGAAGAAGCTCACCGTGGTTCACTGAGGGGAGCTCGCCGGGCAACATGGCAGCAAGGTGATCTGGAACTCGGGAGCGATCCGAGGAAGCTCTGGAACTGGGGGTTTTTATAGGGAAAGTATGACCATAGGTTAGTCTGTACTTTGGGAAGAACAATGAGGTTTGGTTGCGAGACAATGTCTCTGAAAGGTCAGACTTTAGCATGATTGAATTAAGTCCTAATCGACAATGGAATGGCCAGTATGCAGATGCAGCGCGCCTGGGTGGTTAAGCATTTAGCTCGTCAGGTTACCTGCTCGGGGCAGGGGGCTTTTTGTATTAGCGTGCATCTTTAATGAGGTGTTTGTCCTAAAGCAAGATCTGGCTGAGTCTGGCTTGCTTAGGTGGAGAAAGGAATGTTCAGCAATTAAGGGCCATGCCTGGTTCTGTGCTTGTTCGGGGGCCTCACAAACACTTGGCCGAGGGTGGCAAAATGGGGCCAAATGGTGATATCAAAACGATATCTAATATCTTCCAAAGTCAGGCCAGTTCACGGTGATAACAGGAGAGGGCTAAAACGAAAACTTTCCAAAACAGTCCAGTGAGGAGAGAGGATGCTGCTCAGTAACTATGGGATGCTGACTGTTGGGAGAAGAAAATTAGAAAACTAGGTTGAAAGAGACAGAGACCAGACTGACTTGAAGGAAAGAAACGTGTATCATTTCTCGACCTTTTGGCTAAGATAAAATGTGAAGGAGAGAAAGGTGTAGCTGACTGAACCATGGAACACTCCATGCGCTTACCCTCCAACTATCCTGTTTTTTTGAGGAGAGTTCCAGTTAATCCTCTGTCATCTCAATTTTTTAGCTGTTTTTAAAATGTGCCAGTTTCATTCCTCCACCACCCATTTTCCCCCTTTGTCGTCAGCTTACTTCAACTTTTGCAATCTGAGTTCAAAGCACAAAAGTAGTTTGCACTACATTCACCTGGGAGAGGGAAAGGTGAAGTGGAGGTGTAATGTTTCTTGTCCCAGTAAGTTCAGGCAAAAGCAAACTGCTGCAGCCTCTTGTAGATTGTGTATTCTTCCTCATTAATTACTTTTGTCACTTTGAGTGTATTCTGATGTTGCTTGGCCACATATATCCTGGTTTTCATCTGAAATGTTGGAGGGCATGTTTGTGGCAACATTTTGCCACAGATCTCACTTGTAGCCCTGAGTACAGTGCTCCTGTTATAATAGAATAACTTCTTCATGAAGCTGCCATCATCTTCATCTGCTTTCCAGACCTTTTATCTGACACTCACTTTTTCCAAATGTGTCAAATGTAGCAAAACATTATAATTTTATTCTACTCTTTTAAGCGCAATCTGTAAATCTTTGAGGATGCCTAGTCATACTCTTCTTTTGTGAGTCTAAATTATACATTTCCCAGCTTTGTCCTTTTAAGTATTTTCACTTTCAAAGACACTGTATAATGGTGTGAATATTACAGCAGAGGAGTAAAGGCAGTTAACATAGTGCTGTTGCTAGCGGGCAGAGTTCTTTTGGGTGTGACCATAGGAAAGTAATTGTTTTTCCACACTACAAAAGGCTGAAGGGTTCTTGTGAGTATCCTAGCAGAAAGATAGAATTCAAATGGAGCTACTGAGATTTATGTTTTTGTCTTTAGTAATACGCAAATGAATATCAAGCAATCTCTGTAGATACTACAAATGAACACTTACCATGTGCGTTTCCAGCAATAGTTCCATTAGAAGTGCTTATAAGTGAAATTTTTACCTGGAAGCTGAATAGTACACTTTTTAAAAAAGCAGACAATATATCCTTGTTAGCAAGCTCATTTCTTTACCATCAGATTAGTCCAATTGACAAACTTGGTGTTAAGTGTACAGCAAACTTCATTTAGCCATCTATCTATGAAACTGTAGATATAGAGTTTGCTCCAGACAATTCCTTCATTGGCATTTATTGTATCTGGGTTGTACCTCCTCAGGACCTCATGTACTATCAAGCAATGACAACAGTTGGCAATAATCAGTTTAGTTTAATTTAATCAATCAATTTAAAACAATAATTACAAAAGTTTTAAAAGACTGAAAATAGATTAAATAGTTTGTCAATAAAAACAGGCAATTTAAAACCAGTTAAAACAAACATGAATAATATATCCATGAAACATGTACAGCCTGGATAAAATCAGTTTAGCCTGAAGGCTTTAATAAAAAGCCAGATTTTAATTTAGAACCAAAATGATTCCAATGGTGCTGCCAATTGGGTCTCCAGGGGGAAGGATTTCCACAAAGAGGGCGCCACCACAGAAAAGGCCCTCACCCATGTCCTTTCACTCGGTATTTCCCTTACTGATGGGACATGGAAGGGCCCCTCCAATAGATCTTCCAGTTCTCATGCAGGCAAATACACACACACACACACACACACACACACACAGAGCCAAACTTCTACTGTAATCTATTAGAATTCCCAAGAATACTTCTATTGACCCCAATGAGCTCTGCATGGTCTATCATTAAGATTAAGCAGTTATCACTAAATAGAATATGAAAAGTTGATTGGCCAGTGTTCTGGTGCTCCTAGCTGTTTCACTGTGTCACTAAGCAACTCACTGTGTCTGATGAAAGCAAACGAAACAGAGATGGAGAAAATGCTGTTAGAATGGACATCAAACTATAAGAACAACTAAAGTACTGCAGCGTTGGAAAAGATCACAGAGTCAGCAGTCTGCTAGACATCATGGTGATTGTAAATTGCTTGCTATCAAACAAGACTTCATGATGGCAGACAGCTACTGTTAGTCTTCAGCAGCTACTATTCAGAGGTCTAATTTCACAGAACATAGAGTCTGCTCTTCTGAGAATTGCTGCTAATCCTTTCACGGATAGACCTATCTTCTATGTATAAGTAATGTTATCTAATCCCTTGAAAAGCCCTATATCTTGAGAGACCTCAAAACACATGGAAGAAATACCTTCTGAAACTGTTTTTGCATGGTGAAATAGTTTGAATGTTGGACTAGCACACTGAGAGACCAGGGTTTGAGTGTCCACTGGGCTATGGAAACCCACTGGCTGGCCCTGAGCAAGTCACATGCTCAGCCCCAGAGGAAGGCAAAGGCAGACACCCTCTGAACAAATTCTGCCAAGAAAACTGTAACAGATTTGCCTTAGGGTTGCCATAAGTGAGAAATGACTTGAAGGCACAAAACAACAACTTGCTGTGTAACCAAGGCCATTTCCACACTACACTGTTATAGTGCTATTATTCGACTTTCAACACCCTGTGGAATTCTGGGCCCAAGAGCTCTCTGGCTGAGAATTCTAAATGCCCCTCCCTGAACTACAAAGCCCAGGATTCCATCGGAGGTTGGAAGTGGGATAATAGCATTATAACCATGTAGTGCAGAAATGGCCCAAGTCTTACTTCTTAACATCCATAATTAAACCTGACATCAGTCATTGCAAGTGGGTGACAACCAGCAGTATTGTGAGAGCCTGTCCCTGTATTTTGTAAGAGTGGGAATAATTTTCATTATTTCTTCTGTTGAAGTAATGAGTTTATAAACTGGTGTGTTATAGGTTATGGATTTTTTTTAAAAATAGGCTATACTATCCTGACCGTTTTAAGTAACTCCTAACTGATAAATTTTATTATCCTTTTCTGTATTTTGCCCTAGTGGCAACACTTAAAAAATAGAAATTGGATTGCTTCTGTGGTGTAACAGATACTATATTAGGTTTGATGCAAATTCTCAATAAGATATGAACGTTGTACATGGTTCTTGGAAGGATAATGTGTTATCCTACCAATAACAATCTAAAACATAAAGAAAAGGTTCAACATGAATAGAGATCTTAATGGTTTCTAACAGAGGTAGATACACTTCAGATTTTAGGATCTACTTAATTCTTTAATGCAACCCTGAATTCTAGTACCTGAACTGTTGTGCAAAATAATTGTGAGCCCCACTAGAAATGAATGGATTTCATAGGGCTTCCATACAAAAATTCACTACTTTTTTGTTGTTGTCATGTGCCTTCAAATAATTTCCAATTTATGGCAACCTAAAGACAAACCTATCATAGAGTTTTCTGAGGCTGACAAGAGTGTGACACATCCAAGGTCATCCAGTGAGTTTCCATTGCCAAGCGGAGAATCAAGTTCTGGTCTTGTTTTTGTTTTGTTTTGTTTTTGAAGAAGGAATTTGTTACTATTGTAAAACAAGTGGGATTGAGGAATCTGTGAGGATCTACAAGAAAAATCTACAATTATATACAGATCTCTCTACCTTCAGTCCATCCTGGTCTGAAAGGCAAAATGCAACATCAGAAAATACTACCAAAAAGAATAGAGAAGGGAATTACACCAAAGCACTATCGCTGTGATCATCATCAATTCCCTAAAACCAGGACTCAAGGCAATTTACATATTAAAAGAAATATAACATAATATTGTACATACAATTTGGAAGCTAGAATAACTATAAATCATACTATAGAAGAAAAAGGATGGACTCCATCTCACTGTATAATTAAATGAGAATACTATATCCCAAACAAAATATGGGATGTAAAACAAGATATATGTAAAACAAAATTTGCTTCCTCTGAGGAAAAACATTGTTTGTTCTCTCCTATATTTTTTTCCCCCATTTAGTATATAGTTCATCAGTTTGCCTAAAGAGGAAACTTGTCCAGTTTGGGATTCAAGAATGGCAGCATAGTGAATCTTGCTATTGATAAGTTATATTCTTTGTCTTGCAAATATTTTATTGGAGACTCCCAATCTTTCACAAAAGACATCATAGATTTTTCCTTAATCAGTGTTTTCAATTGATCTATCTCAATTAAGTCCAACAATTTTATCAGTCACTAATCTTTTGCTGGAATCCCTATATTCTTCCATTGCTGTGCAATGCTGTGCTGTGGTGATCATATATCATTGTTTCTTTTCATACTTTTGGGATTTGTGATTTTGGGAGGGGCATTTAGAATTCTCAGCCAGAGAGCTCTTAGGCTCACTAAACTGCAAACTCCGGAATTTCCCAGGATGTTGCCGTGACAGTTAAAGTGGAATATAGCATTATTACAATGTAGAGTGATAGGGCTCCGAGACAGACTATCAAGCCTTCTAGTTAATTCTTGTCCACTGAACTGACTGGCAGCAGCTTTCCAGGGTTCAGGAAGGCAACTTCCCCATCCCTACATGAAATTGTCAGAGACCGAACCTGGGAACTTGTGTATATTGAAGATGTCCCATTGGGCAATGGCATCTGCCATGATATTTGAATGATACTGTGTGGAAAAACTTCATGTATGTACGAATAACATTATATCATTATTATTATTATTTTATTTTACTAACTGCATATTTCTCATTTAGTCATTAAGTTACTAAGGCCTTTTCCGCACGTGGTTGTTAAAGTGGGCCAATGCGTCTTGCCAAGGAGGTCTTCTGCACCTTGGAGCGGACTAGGTTTAGTTTATTTACCTTTGTTCCGCATGTAATTCTGACTAAATGTGCCCCAATGTGATGGTAAAGCGTGCTATTTGAAAACTGGAAGAAATCGGTTTTCCAATTTTCCAGAGCAATCCAATTCATACTTTCACAGTGGTGCAGACACATACATTTGTGCCAATGCAAATGGTGGTCAGGGGAGGACTCATGGGAGGGGCCAGGGGGTAGTATGGACTTATGCACGTACGTAATGATGTACTAAACCATGCAAAAAAAAAAATCGGGCCAATCACAGCCAATGGGGCGGGATGAGGGGAGTAGCAGGAGTGGCCACGGTGGAGGCAGTGTGGATTCATGAACTTGCACTCCTCCAAATCAGAATGGAACATACATAGTAGCTGTGCGGAAAGAAATGAAGGAAAGTCCGCCTTGTTTTGAGCCTAGGAAATCCGGTAAGAAACAGCACGAACCAATTCACCAGCCTTGTGTGGAAAGGGCCTAACTAACATAGTATCTGTCATGGTGTGGAGCATGACCTTCCTAGTTCTCTCATCTTTCATCCGTGGGGAGTGTTTAATATGATGGAATATTCAGTCTTATGATTTCCCCATCATTCTAAATGGCTATATTCCTAGGATGGCTATAATTCTCTAAAGCAGTGCTACACAAAATGGTGGTGCATGGACCAGTGCTGGCCCATGAGCCATCAGCTGCAGTTCTGCAACAGGTTTCCAGGAAACTATGCTAATATTGTAATACTATTAAACAAATATGGTATCAGTCCCCAGCACATTGTAAAAAACAAAAGCAGGTCCAATCAGCTTGAGAAATAGTGTCCTACAGCATAGATCAGCCCTGTGAATTAAATAGCTCTAGTTCTAAGACATTAAAGATTCTCTTACACTGTTTCTTTTACCCGAAATAGTTCTGTGTTTTGCTGTTAAATTTCAATGCCCCCTTCCAGTTTCCAGGAGAACTTTCTCATTGTCACATTTTCTGAAGATTATTTGGGGAACAACACCGAGAAATACTTTTTGAATGTCCAGGTTATCACCCATATTCACATGCTTCTTGATATTCTCAATCCATTTTAATTTGTTATTCCTCACAACTTTCTCTTACCAAACCTATTTTTGAACTTATGTAATCTTTTTAACAACCAGCATTGCTCTGGAGTAAGTGTGACTTTAAACCTGGTACCCAAACCGTATGCATTTCTTACTGATTACAGAAGAAGTTTTTGATGATAATGAATAAAGCTTATTCATTTGATGTCTTTGACACTCCCTTGGTCAGTGTTATATAGCTGAGGCTCACAAGGTCCTGGCTTCCTGAACAGGCTGGCCAAAAGCCATTTTTAGACATTTTGGTATCCAAGGTAACATGTTGAAAAGAGGTCACACTTCCCTAGAATCTAGAGGAGCTAGTTCTAGTGGCCTTTTCTCAAGTCTGGCCCTACAATCAGGCAGAGTGACATGGCTACAGTGAGAAACACATTTTTTTTAATGTGTGTGTCATGAGAAAGCAGCAACTGGTTAGTTAATTTATAATTACTGTGTGTTTACTGAGAGGAATGAAAAGTTTTGTGAGTGAAATAATCTGTACCATGTGCCATAGTAACTGCTCAGCCTTTGATTCTATGTACCAGGATTATGTGGGGAGTGCTGCTATTTTCTTCCCTGCCTTAGGCAGCAAAATTTGTTGGGACCTACATCTTCATTTCAAAATCCATCAGGTTCCAAGAGCTAATATTAAAAGGGCAAGATATCAGTATGGTAGAGTGGTGAGAAAGTGTCAGACCAGATTGGAAAAGTTACTATTATGGACAGCTCTCAGAATTGCCCCATGAACATGTCCACTGGGCACTTGACTGTGGAATTTGAAGAGCTCTAGTTCAAAAATATAATTTTTGCAATGTCTGCTTCTGTCTTTTAAAATTGGCTACCTTGTTCTTATTGCTGACTTCTGTACATTCAAACTACTTCCTATTTCACTGAATTTGGACCTGGAACAGGGTTGGGGGAACATGAATGGCTTGTTTTGGTTGTTACAGCACCAATCTTCTGGCTTGGTAGTTAGGGCACTGATCTTCTGATACTTTCAAGTATAGCCTGGGACCTTGTAGTACCAGGCTACATGCCCATCTGCTTGTTCCTTGGTTCCAGCAGAAAAGAAGCTGTGACAAACCCTTATTTCTCCTCAAATTGGTTTGGAAATTGCGCTCTAATAAGGCACCCTGTCAAAATCACTTAGCCTAACTTCACCCTTTCACCACAACCTTTGTGTATCAAGGCTAGGATTTAAGTGTTCACTCAGAATTAAGCAATTTATTTAAGGTAGCATGTTCACTTTGTTATCTAACTTTAGATAACTCAGGCCAACTTAGTAATTATAAAACAAACTGTTACATTTATCATAGTGACATTGGAAATAAAATATGTTATTAGAGTTCATGTGTAGGACAGTGTTGATACATTAAACCATTCAAACTTCTGACAGACTCTGACCATAACTCCCAGCCTTAGACATCAGTTCTCTGTGTCTTTTCAGCCTACCCTCTCTGGCCAAGATTTCACTGAAGGCTTAAGACACACAGAAGCTTTGCCTTATACAGAATTTGTCTCATCCATAAGCCCCACTTACACACATCACTGTTCTGGGTTTCATTCTTGAGGCGCTATTCCTGTTGCCTAGCAACCCACCATCAAGTTGCACTGGCATTCCAAATAGCTAACCCCTAAAACAACTTTGTGATAGAATCCATAAAGGGGAAGAGCAGGATGGCACAATCTAGAGCTCTTTGTGAAAATGTCCACAGATGGTACAAGGATGACTGGGGCTGTGTGAATCAGCAGAGCCTCTGGATTTTACCATATTTTTAGAGATGTAGAAATGCTCAGGAAAAATTTAATCTTTTTTTCCCCCTTGAGATTCCTAAGAGCTTAATAACTCTGCAGCTTCTAAAATTTTCTCTGATTGGGGATACTTTTGCTTCAGCATGGCTCTAACTTACTTTGACCTTATATTTACTCTCTAAGCTTTTTTTTCTGTACCACCAGTTGGTACCATCCCACTGCTGAATGGATGATAAAGTACCATTTGTGCCTTAAAAAAAACACATTATAAAGGAATAAAATCTCATATATGTAAGGCAATTTTGAGTGAAGGTCTATGTTTTCCTACGCATACATATGGTCCACATGTGTAGTTGATAAATTGACACCTGATTGTTTGCTGTGTTTGCACAAAAGGACTTCATACCTTCTTGGAAAAGTAATTTGCTTGTAATTAAAAAGCTTGGAAAAGCTGTTTTTTTGTACTACAACTCCTTAATCCCCTCCCCAGCATCTCAGAACTTCTGGGAGTTACAGGACAAGAACACCTCAACTTTTCCAAGTGCTAGATTTCACTGCGTGTTTCTGGGCGATCTTTTGTTTTCAGATAGTTTTGTGGGTATGGTTAAGGTAGCCCAAATGATATGTAAAAACTCCTCATGCTAACGAATCCCCTGGAGATTAGTGACACCTGCGAGATTTGTGTACTGTGTGGGAACCCAGGGAAAAGACCCAAGTCAGCATAAATTTTGGGAGGATCATGACCTAGGTGTCTTCTTTCACAAGCATGGTCATCCAGCTGCAAGTGGTAGTGTTTCCTTTCATGTTTAATGTTTTAAAAAGAGAAGTCATCTCTCCTTTCATTCTTATAAGCTACAGTTTCACCCATCTCCCAGCACTGTAACAATTATAGTCCCTAAGATTCTCACCTGTTGCTATCCCCCCGCCCCAATGCACTGAGAGAAAAGACATTTACCTCAGTTAGAGCTTTGGGTTGCTACAACATCAGCAGCAACTGAAACTTAACCTGATGCTATAGAAACACAGCACACAATGGGCAGGCTCTGGAGACGTCATTTATTTCCAGTTGTTATTGATGGCCTTTCATACTTTGCTCGTGGGTCTACTTTACCTTGTCACTTATGAGCTACGAGGTTATCAATAACTCATGGAAATAAATGTCTTATTGATAGCTCACCGTATACCCAGTGCTTTGTTTTTCTCTTTTTCTTACATGTATATAAAAATATACCCGGTCATATATAATGCAAAGCAAAGAGAGAATGAATAAAAATGTTTGATGTTACCGTTCCTCTTATCATTGCATATTGAGGCTTTTAAGACTCAAGGGGTTTTATTCCCTCTTCCTTTCTTCTAAAGGCATTTCACAAAGATCTGTCCC
This sequence comes from Iguana delicatissima, assembly GCA_948472985.1. Lineage (NCBI taxonomy): Eukaryota > Metazoa > Chordata > Lepidosauria > Squamata > Iguanidae > Iguana > Iguana delicatissima. The sequence goes on along the minus strand of CAOKZL010002073.1, from coordinate 48,540 downwards.
TAATTTATTTATTACAGTAAGCCCAAAGAACAAGGTAAAATTACCACCCTGGCCTATCAGTGCCTTTATATACACACAAGCGCATTCATATTTAATGGAATGGTCTATAATGTTGTGTCTGGAATAAACTTAAGGTCAGATCTCTGTGAGACCAAATCATGCTATTATGCCTGATGAGAAATAAATACATGTAGGAACTAAAAAGTGCTGAGCTGAAAGGGAACTGTACTGAATGCAGAAGAGGCATTTTGAACAATTCATTCCTAAGTGAAAGTGCTTCCCCCCCCCCCTTAGTTTTCCTTCCTTGCCTTCATCTAACTAAAACTGTTGTTGGGGCAGGTTAATGATTGACCTTTGCAAGAACCACATACCAGTCTTTGTTCTCTAAAAGTAAGAAGCTAGAAATCTTTGACAGAGAGAATAGGATTAAATTGTTGCAAGAAGCCTACTGCAGGTGATGATCAATGGCAAAGGGAGGCAAGTGGTTTCTTACAACATTTCCACATTGCTTCAAGAGTGCCATCACAGGCAATCTCTGGCACGTTCATTAAAGATGTACATGGTAGAGATGTAACTGTTATTTTTCCTCATTTAGATTCTTGAAAAACATGTCTTATTTAAATGCCTTGCAGCTCTATTAAAAAAGGAGCAAAAAAATTAGACGGTCTGAAGTAAGAAATTATATACCAAACAACTTTATTATATAACTATTAAAAATTGAATAACTGAAAGTTGGTTCAGATTGCTTTTTTATTAATAGTAATCATTGCTTTCTTATTAATATTAATCATGAAGAGAAACTGAGAGACATTGGGAATTATTTCTGCAAGTTCTTATTTAGAGCAGTCTGCAGTCAATTAGAATTTGAAAGATCAGCATAGCCTTTTAGCCTTTAGGAACTGCTTCATGAAATTAGGAGGAAGGTATTAATAAATTCAGTCATAGTTTATATATCAAGTCACAGTTTAAGGGCATTTAAGATGTCCTTTTGCCAGTTGAACAATGAACTCAGAGATAAATTTCTTATTTGAAGGATCATCTTAAGCTCACTGCAAGACACAAGGAATGCACAGTTTTTGAAACAACAACAATACTGTGAGTGATACTCTTGAAAAAAATCTGAAGACAACTTGGTTCAAGTTTTGAGTAATTTTGATTAATCAGACAATTGCCTGATATATCGCCAGGTCAATGATTTTTTTCGGCGCAAAAGTAGTTTTCTTTGTTTGAAAACAGTTAATTAAATATTTGGAATAGCAGACAGCCAAAATGCAGACAATGACACTTTGTGTCTTTTTCAAGTAATAGTAAGCTTTTTATAAAAACAATTATAATTCACTTCCTTTATGAATATATGTCCAGTTCTTATTATATCAGGTCTATATGCTGAATTTAGTTGTTATCATTAAAAATGTTTAAACTAATTATTTCTTTCAAATTATTTTGTGTGTTTACTAACATGTATGTTTACTAATGTGTCAAGTTCCAGAAAACAAACATATTTATGTAAAAAATCCTAACTGTTAAGAACCAGATGCACGTGCTATATATATTTTAGCTTAGGAAGAACTTCTGCCTAAGAAATGTTGTGTTGCAGTTAAAATTTCATTCAGTGTAATTCCCAGTCATGACTACTTAAAAGCAAATTCAAAGTAGTTCAAAATTACTACCAGGTAAATTAGGATAGGATAGGATAGGGCTGTAGGTTTAAAAAGTCTTTCAGATGATGAGGGAAAGAAAGAACAGCCAAATAAAGACTTTTTAAGTCCCACTGACTTTACAGGAAGAATTAAACATATGCTTACATTTCTCTCATTAATGGGACTTTAAAACATGCCTAATTTGTCTGGGTGGTATCCAATGTAATTTATTTTGAGTGCCTTAATAACCTTTAGATGGTGGCAGTGCTAGTGCCATAATCCATATCCTGTTCCACGTAACGCATGAGAGAAGTAAGCTCGTTGCATGGGAGGGAGATCACCATTTAAAAAAAAAGAAAAATAATTGGACAGATGCACTCCATTCCTGGGCTGGGAAATCACTGAGCCTAGAAAGAATGAAATAAAATGTTCAAACTAAAATAAAAGAAATGGTCACACAAAATGGCCTACAACTGCCTCAGGGAAAAGGGATAGCTGTGGTAGTGATTACCAGATTCCTTTCTACAGTGTCCACCTTGGTTTTGGTAGGGGGGAGAATTGCGTGTTCTCCCTGATTATGCTGGACTGTGACTCCCAGCACTCCCCCCTATTGCTTTGTCAGGCTGTGCTGGCTAGTTGTGATGGGAGTTGCAGTCCAACAGCATCTGGAGGGCTACACAATTCCCACCATTGGTTTGAGGGAACTTATGCTGAAGTGGTACGGCATCTAAAGTTGTATAATAATAATACACAATAAATGAATACTTAATTAAATCATCTTATAAGCACAAAACTGTGAGCGTACCATCCGTGTCTGTCTATAGTGCTCATTACCAACAAAGTCGTGGTATGGAGACTGGCCAGTAGGCTCCCACCATATTTGGATAACCAAAGGACACAAAAGTCAACCAAAGCCCTAGGTGGGGAAAAGGCCAGTGGAAAAAAAAATCATCAGAGTAACAAAACATTGTCACTTGAATTAAGTTGTTTGAGTACCTAAACGAGCAGGGCCTAGTATGCAAACTTGTGGCAAGTGAGGCATTTCATGGTTGCTGCTGACAGTGAAGCGACACCTATTAGCATACTAAGAGGTAAAACCTAAAGCTGGTATTCATTCAGTCATGTATTTACACAGATAGAACAGTGTATTAGTTTTCATAAGGAATTTCCTTCCAAGCAACACTTTATTGCACAAATAACATGTTGCAATAGGATCCATATGCAAAGGTGGTGGGATTTCTTAACCCAAAGACATCAGACTATATAATTACTTGACAATCAATTAAGAAAGCTTGATTGTCTGGTTCGGTAAGAAGACACGGCTTTAAAGTAATGGCTTTTACTGGGAAACGAAAAAGAGTCTCCTGTGTATGTCATGTGGCATTCATTGTCCTTGAGAAGGAAAAGTATGGGGAGCCAGAATATGCCACTTGATAGAACTTGCCCTCTGCCTGAAGATTTTAAAATAAACCAGTCTTGCCAAGTTGTACAAGACATTTCTTCCAGACCTCATGGACTACCTGTAATTATATTTATGCCAAGCCAGTGATGTATTCCAGCCCCCCCTTAAACAAATAGATGTCACTAGATCCTTGTGTTCTTTAAGTAATTTACCATGCTACCAAGTTATGTCTTATTTATTCTTAATAGAAGAAATATTGTATCTTCACTATACATGGTAGTTTATAATATTTCATGAATAACAAATAGGCAGGTCTCTGTCCTCAGGGAGCTTACAATCTAGAAGAGGTAGTAATTGACTCTGAATGGGGATAAATAGCTGCCTTTTCCTGATGATGCCATCAAGAAGCCAACCATCAATTTTTGAAGTAATTTTGCACACTTAAAAAAAACAAAGAAAATCACTTAACAAAAAATGAGTAAGATGACAAATGCAGTATTTTCATTTCTGTTTTGTTAAAAGCAAACAGCCTGCCTGAAGCATGAGTGTGAGCAAGGCTGGTGACTGAGTCAGAATTTGTTTTCTGAGTCTGCATGCATGTTATTTCAGTTGTAAGGCTGGAAGGAAGTTGAGATTGCACAGCAGCTAAAGAATTCTCAGTGAGCTCCACTTTTATATTATTTCCGTCATTGCCTTTAGTTACAGCTGGCAACTTTGTGGAAAAAGAAAATGGGGGTCAAGGAGGGATAGGAAGGAAGACAGTGACACCATGTTTGGGGAGGGGAAAGGACTGCCCTGCCACAAAGTTGGGAGTGCTCTGCTGCTTGAGGTTGCACCATGAGGGATGAACATATCAAAATAGAAATTGGTTGCTGATTGGTGCAGCAAGCCATTTTAAAGTCTTGGCTCAGGTTAGAAGGGAGGGAAGCACTATTTAGGTTCCATTTTGGAAAGAAAAATGTGTTGGGTTGGCACCTCCCTCATTCCACTGGCTGTATCCAGTGCTGGTTTTGTACATAAAAGTGCATTCGCTCATGCAGGCAACCCAATGTTCCTACTGCGGCCCCCTACACACCATGGAATCATAGATTTGGAAGGTGCATCATGGGCCACTGAGTCCAACCTCCTGTTGAATGCAGGATCTTCAGCTAAAGCATCCCCAGCAGGTAGCTATGCAGCTTCTCTTTGAAAATGTCCAGAGAAGGTGACCTAGGCAATTGCTTCCATTGCAGAACCCTCCTACTGTCAAGCAGTTCCTTCCAATGTTCAATGGAAATCTACTCTCCTCTAGCTTCAAATCATTCGACCTGGTCCATGTTCCAGTATTGTTTTGGAGGCTCTTCCAATCACCCAGAGCAGCCTTTGGTAGGCACCTGAGGCTGTAGCAGGAGAGTAAGATCAGCATAAGGCAAGTACTTTGTTGTGTGCCTTCATGTCACTTCTGACTTATGCCACCTTCAGGACAACCTCTTATGGGAATTTCTGGGGCTGAGAGTGGGTGATGTGCCCAAAGTGACCCAGTGTGTTTCCAAGGCTGAGCGAACCCTGGTTTTCAGGGTCGTAGTCTGACGCTCAAACCACCACGCTGGCTCCAAAGCAAGTACTTAATCCTACACATAGATGGAAGTGCCTTCCACTTTGGCTGCAGTTGGTGCATTCAGGTAACTTGTTCCAAATACCTAGGCCATTTCCACACCGGAAGGCCCCTCCCTAAACTGCACAGCCCAGGATCCCACAGGATGTTGAAAGTGGAATAATAACACTGTAACAGTCGAGTGTGGAAATGGCCCTAGTTCCCTCTCCCTCCTTTTTTGCAGTAACGTTACAAACATAATGTAACAAGTAATAACTTCAATCGTTTTGCAGCGTCACCCTAACTTTTTTAAGTGTTATTTTTAGGTACAGGCAAGGCTTTCCTAAATGGGGACGTATCAGGTAGTTCACACAGTTCATTAAAAGTACAAGAACGCTCTCGCAGCCCTATCTGCATAGAAACCAACATGCCACTCCAGAGAATATGTGGCTACAGAAAGAAGCCAGCGCAAGCCTCGCTCCCCGCCCCCCGCACCTGGGTCCTTCCTCGCGTTTAAATCCAGGCTCGCGCCCAGCGCGCGACTCTTGCTTGGGCTTCCGGCCCCGTCTGAGCTGATTCATTGGCTCTGGCCGCCTAGACGGGTCGGCGCCTGCCTCGTGACATCACCCATTCACACTTCGGCCTGGCTGGCGCCGCCCGGGCGGTCGCCGTGGTAACGGGGACGCCAAGCCCGGCTCAACGACTTCCAGCTGTACCACAAGGAACGGGCGAATGGGGGTGTTTGAGTGCGCGTGCGCGGGGGCCGCCCCCTCGGCGGCCGTTTCTGCCTCGGTGGGGAGGACGCGGCTGCCTTGACAGCTGGCTTCTGCTGCCCCGCGAAAAAGCGGGCGACTAGGAGAGAATGCCCTGTTGCCCACAAGGCAAGAGAGAGCTTTAGAGACCCCAGTGCGGTGGGCATGTGGGCAGCTGAAAAAAGGAGAGAGAGTCAGTGGCGAGCCACTTTATTCTGGACACGGAAAAGATGCAGTTTGAGGGCTCAGGAGAGTAGTCTGAAAAACCTTAGCAGAGATGAGGACGATTTCGTTGCAGTCCTGTCCTCTCCACAGCATTCTGCGGATTTATTACGTAGCTGACCAAACGGGCAGACTTTGGGATTTTTCCTTTAGGGACGATAACTCCCAGAACACCAGCACAGGCGTAGGCCGTGGTGGTTGGAAGATGCTGAAAGTTCTAGTTGAAAAGTAGTGTTTCCATGTTCTTCTTGGCAGCTTCTGTTGGAGCAGAAACAGCTTTTTGTTGTCCCAGCAGTAAAATAAAATAGAATAAAATAAATATAGCCCAGATAAGCGCAAGTCTATGCCAAAATAAATTGGGTCATCTTTATGGAAGGGAAGGAGCTGATTAGGAGCTCACCTTTTCAAACTAAAGCACTTCGAACGTTTCACTATTGGAGAGTGAAGCACATACAACTATGCAAAATATATACTGGGGTGTCATGTGCAAGTGTGTAAGAGAAGTGTTCCCCGTCCCCAGAATGAAATGAGATGTAAGTACTACAACTGGTGAGGCAAGTGTTTCTGGACTAGCTGGACATTGCCAGGTCACCCACAGCACACATGTTTAACTTCAGCATGAGGAGGGAAGCGTGTGTTGAGTCCAAGGACTGGTTCCACCTTCCATTCAGACCTCTTGTTTCCCGTCTATGTAACATCAGGGAGATAATGCATTTGGAAAGAGAGATGGCTTAAGATAGTTGGGTGACTAAGGCCCTTTCTCACAGTAGAAACAGATTTTGGTTAGTGTGTTGGATTGAGTTTTGGGAAGTCCAGGTTCAAAGTACCTGAAGCCATGACTATTTTGAAATGAACGGGGGCCAGTCATTCTCTTTTAGACTGACTTACCTCGCAGGGTTGTTGTGAGAATAAAGGGAGGAGGAAGAGACATATATGCCACCTTGAGTTCATTGGTGAAAAAGTTATGCTGCTGAATAGAAATTTTTCAGAATAATAATTCATACCATCTCCTGCCTGAATTTGCTCCTTTACTGGTGAATAGTAGAATCATAGAATCATAGAAATGTACAGTTGGAAGAGACCACAGGGGCCATCCAGTCCAACCCCCTGCCATGCAGGAACACCCTCAAAGCACTCCCAACAGTTGGCCATCCAGTCTCTCCTTAAAAACCTCCAAAGAAAGAGACTCTACTACACTCTGAGGCAGCATGTTCCACTGCCGGACGGCCCTGACCGTCAGGAAGTTCTTCCTGAGGTTCAGGTGGAATCTCCTTTCGTGCAGCTTGAATCCATTGCTCCTTGTCCTGGTCTCTGGAGCAGCAATAAACAAGCCCTCTCCTTCCTCTACATGGCATCCCTTCAGATATTTAAACATGGCTATCATGTCCCCTCTTAACCTTCTCTTCTGCAGACTAAACATACCCAGCTCTCAAAGTCTATCCTCACAGGGCATGGCTTCCAGGCCCCTCACCATTTTGGTCGCCCTCCTCTGGACTTGCTCCAGCTTGACCATGTCCTTCTTGAATTGGGGTGCCCAGAACTGGACACAGTATTCAAGATGAGGTCTAACCAAAGCAGAGTAGAGTGGTACCAGTACCTCCCTTGATCTAGACACCATACTCCTATTGATGCAGCCGAGAATTGCATTGGCTTTCTTGGCTGCCGCATCACACTGCTGACTCATGTTCAGCTTGTGGTCTATTAAGACTCCTAGATCCCTTTCACACGTACTGCTATCCAGCCACGTGTCCCCCATCCTATATTTTTGTATTCCATTTTTTCTACCTAAGTGTAGGACTTTACACTTCTCTCTGTTGAATTTCATTTTGTTAACCTTGGCACAGCACTCCAATCTGTCCAGGTCATTTTGAATTTTGATCCTGTCCTCTGGCATATTAGCAACCGCTCCCAATTTGGTGTAATCTGCAGATTTGATGAGCATGCCCTCTATTCCTTCATCCAAGTCGTTGATAAAAATATTGAACAGCACTGGGCCCAGGACAGAACCTTGTGGCACCCCACTAGTCACTTCTCTCCAGGATGAAAAGCAGCCATTTGTGATCACCCTTTGGGTTCGGTCGGTCAACCAATTACAAATCCAACTAACAGTAGCCCTGTCCAGCCCACATTTTACTAGTTTCTTTGCAAAAATGTCATGGGTAACTTTGTCAAAGGCCTTACTGAAATCGAGATATGCTACATCCACAGCATTCCCTTCATCTGTCAAGCTAGTAACTCTATCATAAAAAGAGATAAGATTAGTCTGGCATGACTTATTTTTGAGAAATCCATGTTGACTTCTCATGATTACCGCATTGCTTTCTAAGTGATTAGAAACTGACTGCTTAATGATCTGCTCCAGGATCTTTCCGGGTACTGATGTCAGGCTGACTGGGCGATAATTATTTGGGTCCTCTTTTTTCCCTTCTCGAAGATGGGGACAACATTTGCCCTCTTCCAGTCTGCTGGAACTTCTCCTGTCCTCCAAGATTTCTCAAAGATTATAGCAAGCGGTTCTGAAATGACCTCTGCCAGCTCTTTTAATATCCTAGGATGCAATTCATCTGGCCCTGGAGACTTGAATTCATTCAGTGTGGCCAAGGTATTCCTGTACCACCTCTCTACCTATTACATGCCTCATTTCCCCTGCTTCCTCACCTGGTCCCCAACCGCCAGGTTGAGTGCTTGTATCCTTCTGGGAAAAAACTGAGGCAAAGAAGGTATTAAGTAGTTCTGCGTTTTCCCTTCCCCCGTTAGTAATTCGCCATCTTTCCTGTGCAGCGACCTTATCGTCTCCTTCTTTTTCCTTTTGCAGTGGACATATTTAAAAAAGCCCTTTTTATTGTTTTTAATGTCTCAGGCCAGCCTAAGTTTGTTCTGTGCTTTAGCCTTTCTGACCTCCTCCCTACATCTCCTGGCTACTTGCTTAAATTCTTCTTTGGTGGTTTCCCCCTTCTTCCATCTAGTGTACATGTTTTTCTTAACACTGAGCTCAGCTGAGAGTTCTTTAGTCAACCATTCTGGTTTCTTCAGATGCCTTCCATTTTTCCTCCTTATTGGCACAGTTTTAGACCAGTGGTTCTCAACCTGTGGGTCCCCAGATGTTCATGGACTTCACCTCTCAGAAGCCCCAGCCACTATGGTCAGTGCTCAGGGCTTCTGGGAGCTGAAGTCCACAAACATCTGGGGACCCACAGGTTGAGAACCACTGTTTTAGACTGTGCCTTCAGTATCTCCCTTTTAAGGAACTCCCATGCCTCCTGAACTCCTTTCCCTTTCACTGTTCTTGACCACGGAATTCCAGCCAGCAGCTCCCTAAGTTTACAGAAGTCCGCTTTTTTAAAATCTAAGATGAGTGTCTGGCTACACTTATCTTCTCCTTCCCACTGAATGCCAAATTCCAATAGGGCATGGTCACTCCCCCCTAAAGATCCAACCACTTCTGCCTCATTAACAAGGTCATCCTTGTTGGTCAGGATCAGATCTAGAATATTTGATCCCCTTGTGGCCTCTTCCACCTTCTGGACTATGAAATTGTCTGCAAGACAAGCAAGAAACTTGCTGGACCTTGCTGTCTTGGCAGAGTTTGACTGCCAACATATATGCGGGTAATTGAAATCTCCTATTATTACTGTATCTCTCCTTTTTGAATGTGCATTCATTTGGCTGAGTAAGGCTTCATCAAAGTTCTCAGTCTGTTTTAGAGGTCTGTAGTAAACCCCCACCACAATATCCCTATTGTTTCTTGCTCCCTTAATTCTTACCCAGATGCTCTCGACCTGGTTTTCTGGGTTTAGGTCACAGATCTCTTCACAGGTAAAAACATCCTGCAAACATATTGCAAACTTTGTCCTGACCACTACCACCAAACAAACAAAACAAAACAAACTAAAAATAGCCAGTACAGATGGAAGAAGATACAATCGTAGTAGCAGTCGTGGCCCATTACAGTAGGCTAGTTTTGAAGTTCTGAAGGTATCAAGGATAGTCTCTTAGAACAGTTTGAAAGGCAAGGCTACAGCTTTCTTTCTGGCTTGAGCTAGTAAGAAGCATTTTGGCCTATGGCTTTCAGATGCTACAAAAAACAAGGAGTAACTCCGGGCAGTGGTTCTTAACCTTTTCTTTAGTGGGGACTGCCTGTAAATATAATTGGTTGCTGGAGATCCTCAAGATTAAAATATTTAAATTTAGATTTAAATATTCAAATATTTATTTGTTTGTTTATTAAAGACTTCTGGAGAATAGGAGTCAAATCCCTGACTCTGGGTGCCCATACCACTTGCACTCCTTGCAAACAAGGGAGCAGTTTTGCACCCACACCTGCACACCTGCGGCTACATCCCTGGTGCTGGTGCAGCAGGGCTTCATGGACCCCAGGTGAAGAACCACTGTCTCAGGGCACTCAGATGAGCTTGAATCATGCTCTGGAAAGAACTATTAGGCAAAGTGAGGTGGCTGTCTTGGGCAGCAGTTTGTTAGCTATTTAATTTGTTACTGTGTATTCTTACTGTTGAGAGCATAGGCCTTGTACCAAAATACCTTGGGAGGCTTGAGGTACTGCTTAGTGGTGAGTTGCAGCATTTTTTTCTGTGCGTGCGGTTGCATAATGTCTTGGGTTAGCCCAGTTGGGGAATCTGAATTCCCCTTTCCCAACTGCAGTACAATTTATAATCCCATCAATCATATATGGCAGACAAATGTGGAGGCAGGAGGCACTACAATAATTTGGAGATAAAAAAAGAAGCACTTTATGAAATTGTAAGTAATTTATCTGTGCAGCTCCACTGCAGAACGTTGTGATTCTGCTACCTAGTTTGTCAATTTCATTGAATGAATTGTTTGAATCATGTATAAATAATTCATTGTTTCAACTGTAATGAGAGTGTTTAGATCTTTATAGACCAGTCCTTTATGCTGTCCTTATATCTTGAGTTGGATCTAATATTTTAACATTCTGAGATTTTAATAGGTTTGATAACCAGGATTAGAATCTCTAGATTTGCAGGGCAGCATACCTCTGATTATATAATGCTGTAGAGTATGAATTGCTATTTACCTCAAATGCTGGGTTACCAAAGCCTTCATTAGATGGAATATTGTGAGGGCAAAAGCAAGCATCACCATCAAATGTATACTTTTCTGTTGGAGACTCACTCAAGTTCATGCCTAAGCACTTTTTGGAAGCACTGGTTAAATCTAACACTATGTGGCAGGACACTCTTCTTCTGTAGCTCCATCAGTGCTACTCAGAGTGGTGGTCTGTGGACCTGTACCAGTCCATAAACCATCAGTTGCCAGCCCCTGAAGTGTTTCCAGGAAAGAAAGATACAAGTGTAGCCAATGGACATCAATGTGGTACTTTCCCTGGCACACTGGGGGGAAATATTTGCTGGTCCTCCACATAAGATAACTTAAGAAGCACTCCTCTACGCCACTCAAAACTTGCTGTAGAGGATTTTCCTCTCATAAATGGAACAATTCTGTTGCACCTTGGACAGTGAGAGTGAGACAGTAATGGTTTAATTGTAGCTGGGGCTTTATGCTTATAATAAATTTCTTACTCAGGCTGAGAACTTGGAACTGAGCTATAAATGAGCTAAATAAACAATGCTTATTTTCATTCACTCATTGGAAGAAGTTGGTTTAGCTCTGTGTCACATTGTGTGTGTTTGTGTGTGTATATATACACACTCACTTAAACTTGTACTAAGTAAATATGATCAATGGGAGATCTGCTGTTTACTTTAGTGTCCCCCTGTGCTTTTAACACCTCATTCTATTTATTTTAAAATGCTTACCCAATTGTTTTGCCAATAAAATGCTGCCAGAGGAGTATACAGTAGTAAGACACTCCCTGCCTTCAGACTTACAGTGATAAACATTTTTTAAACACACACACACACGAAAAAAGACATGGAAAGAGTGAGGAGGCGGAGGGAAGCAAGTTTGGATATCAGTTCTTGCTACTCATTCTTGGGTGTTTCTTTTTCTGGCATTTCACCTCCCTTTGTGTAATTGAGTACATCTTTCTCCCCTCCCCTTTTGCTGAGATTTTTAATTCATTTCTTTCTAATGATACCAGTTTTGTTCTCCTGACTAGGAAAATCTTTACAAACAGATTTGATTTTTAAAACGAATCATGACATGATCCTTTCTCTGAGGATGTCTCTTTATATTCACCGTAGCAATGCTGTTTGAGACTGTTTTGTAGACCCTTAAGAAGAGGAAGCTATCTGAATTTCATTTTGTTCCTGAAATTGGAAGCCCAAATTCCCAGACAATGCTGAGGGATTTTTACTGAAAGATGTTTGGTTTAAAAATCTTATCTCCAATTCCCCTCCTCCCAGAGATTTGTTACATCATTTCAACTAAGTGATATTGTCTGTAATTCAAAGTGTCATCTCATTTTGCTCATCAATGCCATTTTCTTCTACCAACTTTTTCCTGGTAATTATGAGTATGTTTTGAATAACAATGCCTTATGCCTTTCAAGAGCTAACTGTAAGTTCATATTTTAAAGCTGTAGCAATGTTCAGATTTGTGGGAAATGTATTTCAGAACTTTTCCATTGTCCAATTTGGCTCACTGTTATGGCTTGTCTGGCACTACAAAGTGCTAAACAGAGACTTTTTGTGGTGATATAGGACATCATCCAACCCAAGAAAGGAAAATCACACATTTCAATACAGCAACACATTTCAGACCTTAAATACCCAGTCAAATTCTCTGAATGACCTATTTGTGTGCCTTGCTACTTGCACCTAGAACTGAATCCCACTTAATGTGCAGATGTCCCTATCAGATAAGCCATTACAGAAAACATTGCATTGTTGTTATTGTGGTGGTGGTGGTGGTGTGCCTTCAAGTCTTTTCTGACTTATGGCAACCCTTAGGTGAATCTATCACAGGGTTTTCGTGGCAATATTTGCCTTCACCTTCCTGTGATGCTGAAAGAGTGTGACTTGCCCAAGGTCACCCAGTGGGTTTCCATGGCCAAGCGAGGATTGAGCCTGCTCTCTAACCATATCTTAGAGGGAGTAAAAATGATCCAATTAAGAATAGACAAGCTGTTTGCTGGTGCTGTAGCAGTAAATTAGTGAGGGTTTGTGTCACTGACCCCTGGCTGTAGCCTAGCATAAAGTCTATGTGTGTACCTGCCTGCGTCCCTTACACTGCACCATGGTCTTCTTAGTTCAGTAGATTAGAAGCTGAACATTAGTCAGCAGTGTGATGCAGCAACCAAAAAAGTCAATGTGATTCTTGGTTGCATCAATAGGAGTATGGTGTTTAAATTGAGGGAAGTAATGGTACCACAATATTCTGCATTGGTTCACCCTCATTTGGAATACTGTGTCCAGTTCTGGGCAACTCAGTTCAAGAAGGATATTGACAAGCTGGAGTCTGTCCAGAGGAGGGCGACCAAACTGGTGAAGGGTCTGGAAACTGGGTATGTTTAGTCTGCAGAAGAGAAGGTTAAGAGGGAACATGATAGCCATGTTTAAATATTTGAAGGGATGTCATGTTGAGGAGCGAGCGGCCTTGTTCTCTGCCACTCCAGAGACTAGGTCAAGGAGCAATGGATTCAAGCTGCAGGAAAGGAGATTCCACTTGAACCTCAGGAAGAACTTCCTGATGGTCAGAGCTGTCCAGCAGTGGAATATGTTGCCTGGGAGTATGGTGGAGTCTCCTTCTTTGGAGGTTTTTAAGCAGAGGCTGGATGGCCATCTGCTGGGAAAGCTTTGATGGGTGTTCCTGCATGGGAGGGGGTTGGACTCGATGGCCCCTGGAGTCTCTTCCAACTCTATGATTCTATGACTCTGTGAAAAGAAACTTCCTGGGGCACTGAACAGCTATATAAGTACTGCCATGCATTTAGAATTGTATTAATATATGGTTTTCTTTTTTCTTTATTATAATTTTTATATACCTAACATTCAGACATTACATGCTCAAACAGTACTTTAACATACTCCGTTTTTTTCATAAGAGATATATAATAAAATAAAATATATATGTGAAATCGGTTTTTAACATTAACAGTGTTATACATTGTATAGTTTATAGTCCCATCTGCCCTCCCTCCCATTCCGTATTTAGACATGTTTTATTTCAGCTCAGTGTTCTTGTCCCTCCTTCCCTCTCCCCTCTCCCAATCTTTTCCTATTTACCCCTCCCCTCCTCTCTCCCTACTATCTGTGTTCTACACTTTCCTCAAGTCCAAACCAATTTCAGATATTTTTAACAATTTGTGGAGTATCCTTTTGTTGTCGTGTGCTTAGATTTATCTTGAATTACATTTAGAATTTCCTAATATCTAAATACAGATTTTTATATAAATATACATTTACTTATTATTATGTATTATACATTTACTTATTATTATGTATCTAAATACACATTTGCCTATTATTCTATAGGCATATATTCTATATTCTATTATTCTATTCTATGTTATTTCCCACTCTTAATATAAAACTACTATACAGAATCCTGTCTTGTTGTCTATATTATTTGAAATATAAATAAAGGAATATAAATATAAATATATAAATAAATATTTATATTATAAATATAAAGAAATATTGGAAAAAATACATGATACAATTTCAAGGATCTTGGACATAAAATATGAAATAAGGCAAGAAATATACCTAAACACTCAGAGTTTTAACACCCATGTAATTTGTAAGTCTTTGTACGGGATATGGACTACATTCAAATTGCCTGAAACTCCCATCATGACTATCTCTGGGCAGAGGCTCTATTAATAAGTAGTTTAAGAAGGTTTGGAGACTAGTATACCAATCTGGAAATGAGTTAAAAATAAGGGATAAACCCCAATTAAAAGCAAGAGGAATTTTGAATTTTGAAATGAAGCCAGAGTTTTATCTGTTAAATATACTAGGTCAACAAAGAGAAATAAGGTGTCAGCAGAAGACATTGTTATATCTGATAACTGCTGCAAGACTGATATATCCACGGTATTGGAAAGAAAAGAAATATGTTGAAATAGAAGAATGGAAATTTAAAGTCCTGAATATGGTTGAGATAGAAAAGTTGACATTTTCTTTGAAAAATAAATGATCTGGAAAAAAGAGGGGTATAACTGATTTGGCATATGATAGTGATGCAAGAATTGTTTACGCTAGATATTGGAAGAAAACCGCTAATCCAACTGTGGAAGTGTGGATGGACAAAGTAACAGAGTTGGCTGAAATGGACAAATTTACCCATTCGTTAGAAGTGGAAAAAAACCAGTAAATTCCTTAAGAGTTTGCAACCATTTGCGGATTATGTAAAAAATGAAATAGGGAATATTGATAGATTCATATGGTAATGAGACAATAACATTTTGACTTAGATGGTAATGAGATTAGCAATGCCAGTAGTAATGCTACTATAATTCCAGGGTGAATTTCTAACCTAGAATATGAGGAGAATTCTCAGTGAAAAAAGCAAGGAAGGATGCTAATAGATAGGAAACTGCGATAACAAATACAAATCTCAGAAGTTATGAGGCAGTGGAATTCCATTAGTGCTATTGTAAAAGAGTTAATCTAAATATAGTTAAGATATATATAGTTGGTTTGAAATATATATATATAGTTAGTTTGAAAGGCAAGTAGTCCAGATATGAGAAAATATTAAGTAAGGATCTCTGCTAGGGGTTGAATATATATGCCAAGTACAATATACCATGTACAATGGTGTGTAAGTTCAATGTGTGGTGTACAATGTATAATGATGGACTGGGATATAAAGGAAGTTAAGAGGAAGATGTTATGTTTCATTTCATAATTACTCTATTGTATCACATAATATTATCTTAATTCAGGGTATACCTATACCTTTATATACCTTTATATATATCTCATACTTATTTTGCAACTCCAATGTTAATATCTCCTTCATAATAGCTAGGAAGGTAGTAGAAAGTATATTATAAAAATTAGCAGCTGTACTCTTCTCGGTGGGTGGAGTCCTTTTGTCTGTATTCAGCTTTGTTTTGTTTAGACCACTTGATTATATACAAGAAATATTAACTTTGTTGAAATAGCCAAATAAGGAAGAAATAATAATGGTTAATAGAATAGTATTGAAAGAGGTATACAGTCAACGTGGATACTGTTTAATCAATGCTTTCTATTTTTTATTATGTGTGTTTGTCATCATCTTGGTAAATTCTATGTTGATTATAACGTCCACATTACAAAGTATAGTAAGGAATGTATGTAGAGAAATATACCTACTAAATATAATCAGAAGACAAGAAGAGTCGAGAACAAAGAAGAAGATAATGTTATATTGAATTACAGCAGCAGGACTCTGTTATGTGCAGAGCTGGAAGGAAAACACAGAGCCGTCTATGGATGGCTGGAAGATTAAAATCACAGATATTATGGAAATGGAGAAGCTATCAAGTTTGTTGAAAGGAGCTCAATTCAACAGTTTGAAAGGAATTGGTGAATGGGTAAAAGGAAGGTAAACACCAGAATTAATATGTGCTTTTCAACTGACCTAGGAATTTGTCAGAAAGATTGGTTACAGGGATCACACAATGTCTCTGCTGCAACAGCTACACTGGCTGCCAGTCTGTTTCTGGGCACAATTCAAAGTGCTGATGATGATCTTTAAACCCTACACGGCTCAGGTCCAGGTTATTTGAAGAACCATATTCTCCCCTAGAAACCAGCCCAGGCTTTAAGATCTGCTGGAGAGATCCTTCTCTCTTTCCCACCATCTTCACAGGTACATTTGGTGGGAATACAGGAGAAGGCTTTTTCAGTGGCTGCTCCCAGGCTCTGAAACTCTCTTCCCAGGAAAGTCAGACTGGCCTCCTCCCTTTCTTCTTTTTGTAGACAAGCAAAGGCATTTTTATTTCAGCAGGCATTCAAAATGTGATCTTGGCTGAAGAAAGGTGCTGGTTATTTTTAATTGTGATTTGTCAGTTGTATTTTAACTTTCATTATTATTGTTTGTTTAATTAGTGTTTTAATTTTTGTATATCACTTTTTTAACTATGTATTATTTTTAAAATATTGTAAGCTGCTTTGAGTTCTTTGGAGGGAAAACAGCAGGATAATAATAATAGTAATATGATTGGACCTTGTTATAGCCTTGCTTTGTTAAGCACAAATTCCAAAAGTTGGGATCTGCTCTATACCTGGGTTAGCACTTTGTAATTGTTTTGCAGCATTTTCCAGTGCAAACTCCATGTTTAGCAGCATTCTAATTTCGTAATGGGTACCTAAGACCCGTGTTTGTAAACTACATTCAAAAATCCAGCATTGTCTGATTTTTTCCTAAACAACACCTCAGTGTTGTGCAGCATCCCTTTCTCCAGCTGAGTGACAAGTACCTCCAAAATGATTACAAAATTTTGGTGTGAATTTGGAGCAAATTGGACAGTGTTGACTTTGGGGGTGTTTACTGTGAGTTACCTGTTTCTCAGTTTGAGCAAAATGTGGCATTTTCACTGCAAAACATTTGCAAAAATTTGCCATAGGTTTGGAGGAGATCCCAAATTTCAGGGTCATAGTTGATAAAATTGTATGTAGCCTGATTTGTTGTCGGCTGAGTAGTTGACTTGACTTTGGGCTAAGGGTAGAATCCAGTGACCTTTTGATCCCTTCCAGCTCCCTAACTTTTGATTTTTTAGCTCCAAGGGGATGATTACGTAGCACATCAGGTCTCAATCTGAATTGAGAAAACCATGACCCCGCCTCCCCAAAACAGAAACAGCATAGAACATAATTAAGCTAACATACTCAGCTTATAGTATCAAGTTTAGTAAAAGCTCACCATGGTAGAGCTTTGCTGTGTTCTTGCCTGGTTCTTGTGCTCTCATTCTTTGCTCCTCCTCGATGGTCTGCTGGCTTGATGCTTTCAGTTCCCTTCTGTCTCTGCTAACAGGGAAATGCATTCTGCCATGTAAAAGTCTATTGCTTCACCCCCCTCCATTTCACAGGATTCAATTTTGATTCAAAGTGTTATTTCTTTTCTTAACATCTATGTAGGATGATAGCATCTACATAGGATAAGGCTCATTGAATAGCTAGTGTTATTGTGTTGTGGGCCTTTTTTTAAAAAAAAAAACCCCAGTGTCCTAATAGCCCTGAGGTAGTCTGGAATGTGTGTACACACACACACACACACACACAATTTGTCAAAACATTGGGCTGATAAACATGTAAAATATGCTTTTCTCTTTAGCAGTTTTTAAATAAGTTAGAAGATGGATGGAGTCAAATTCCTTTCTTTTATATTCTGTCATGTTTTATTTGAATAATGTAAGGAGGATAATCTTTCTTTTCTTTTATTAAACATATTTCTGAAGTGAATCTGACTGTAAAAAGTGTTGTTTTGACAACCCAGGAGAATAAGTCTTTGTATCAATTGCTTGTTTATTAGGTCTGGAAAGACATAATGCTATTAATCTCTTAACCAAGTTTAAAGAATTAAAAATAGATTATGGGCTGATCTTGCTATACAGTCTGAATTCCATCTGCCCTATCTGAGCATTATGAACAACAAAGCATGGTATTTGTACTGGTACTCATCATGGCTAAAGCTAACCAGGGACTGAACCAGCCTCAACAGAGGCTCTCTTTAAAAGTTAGTTTGGGTTAGTTTTAACTATGGTTAGTATTGCTGCAAGGGTAACAGTACACCATGATTAATGTCAAGAGGGAAAGGAAGGGGAGATTTTACTTGAGCAAATGTTTATGCGATGAGTAGCATTAGAGAAACATAGAACATGGAGAAGAGGCAGAGATACTTTAAAAAAAATTATTACATAGTGTAATAGTAAATCAACCCCTACACAACCTCCCCCTAGCACACATAACATTTCGTGATGCAAAGTGCTATTAGACAATTGTTATCAAAGACAAAAGATAGTAACAGACCATAATCAATATCCAGAGTGTTAATCCTGATAACTTCCAAAACTTCACACAGTTCAGTGATGCCTTATCTAGAATTTGCATGTGACATATACGTTACGAATGGGTGCTACGACTCTTCAGCTGTTTCATTTCTGTCAAGACAAAATTTGTGAGTTTCTCTAACAATGCAAGAGTCTCTACTCTGTCTAATTAGTGGCAAATAAGTAATAGCCTGACTATTTCTATCATTTTTGCATACAGCAAGGTAGATACAGTAGAGTCTCAGTTATCCGACCTGCGGTTATCTGACCCTCCGGATTAACTGACGTCGTGGCGGCCTGGGGGCGTGTCTGTAGGCATTTCCGCGCCCCCAGACATGCCCCGACATGCCTCCGACACGTCCTCAAATTGGCGGCCACCATCGGCATCCGTGTAATCCGACCCTTTGGTTATCCGACCCTCCGCGCACCCGTTTAGGTCGGATAACTGAGACTCTACTGTAACAGATTTTTACATAGGACAATTTCAATTGCTTTATAATAAATTGGTAGGATCAATAAGGAACCTTATAAGTATATATTTTGACTAGTTATTTTGACAATCCAATCAGGAACCTCCAGCAAAAATGGAATTATTTTAGCCCAGCAGATACACTAGTGTTCCAGTGTGCCAACATTTTTATATCCTCTCCAACATTTGTCTGACACATCATTCTTGATTCTGTGTAATCTTAAATGATTTTCACTTTACTAGTAACCATCACCATCATCATCATCATCTTGTATCCTGGGAAGGACTCAAAGTGGCTTACAGTCCTTTAAAAAAATAGCTAAAAAATCATAATCTACAAAAGTTAAAACACAAATTAATCAAGTAGTAATTAAAACAGAGTTAAAATACATATTTAAAAGCACGAATAAATCACAAATATTACATAAGAATGTATACCTTTCGTCAGCCAGACGGGGATCACATATTGAATGCCTGCTGAAATAAAAATGCCTTTGCTTGTCTACAAAAAGAAGAAAGGGAGGAGGCTAGTCTGACTTTCCTGGGAAGGGAGTTCCAGAGCCTGGGAGCAGCCACTGAAAAGGCCCTCTCTCGTGTTCCCACCAAATGCACCTGTGAAGATGGTGGGAAAGAGGGAAGGATCTCTCCAGCAGATCTTAAAGCCTGGGCTGGTTTCTAGGGGAGAATATGGTTCTTCAAATAACCTGGACCTGAGCCGTGTAGGGGTTTAAAGGTCATCACCAGCACTTTGAATTGTGCCCAGAAACAGACTGGCAGCCTGTGGAGCTGTTGCAACAGGCCAGTTGTGTGATCCTTACTCCAAGCTCAGCTTCTCAGACACCCTTAGAACTTTTAGTAGACTCATATTTAATCTCAATGATTATTTTATAAATCTTAGAGGCTAGTCTCTTTATTCTATTGCAAGTATCAAGAAAATGCACCCCAAAAGCTATAGGTGATGGGTAGGCCCATATCCTTCTATAACCTAGAGACAAATGTAAGGACTTGAAACTTCGGGCCTTTCTGCACTACACTGTTATGGTGTTATTATTCCACTTTCAACATCCTATGGAATCCTGGAGTTTGCAGTTTAGGGAGGGGCCTTTAGAATTCTCAGCCAGAGAGCTCTTGGGCCTCAGTAAACTACAAACTCCAGAATTTCACCAGGATGTTGAAAGTGGAATAACAGCACTATAACAGTGTAGTGCAGAAAGGCCCTATTCAGCCAACTGACTATGTATTCTTCCAATTTTTCTACTAATTATTCTTCTATCATGTATAAACAAATTTCTGAGTTGATGTGCACCTTTTTTCTTTTCAAATGACAAACTAATTGAATGTATCACCTTGCTGAAAATTAGGGTGTATTATGAAGGGGCACAAAAGAGACTGAAGTGGGGCAAATATTTTAACATAATTAAACCATGTCGTGAGTGTTTCAGATACAAAAAGTTTCTAAATCTGCTTCAGTTTTTTTTTGCTTAAAACTATAGAAGAATGAAGGAATCAGCTATACCTACAGTGTCATCCTTTTCTATCTGAACCCACACAACTGTTCGATTAGGTTTAATAGATTTCATACGTTGCACCAACTGAAATGCCAAATAATATTTATTGAAATTATGAATTTCAACCCTCCATTTTAACTAGGTTTTATTTCACCCTATTAACAAATCTTCCTCTCCACAATAAACTTTTCAATATTTGCCAATTTCAGATGTTTTATCCCAGGATATTTTTTTACAGGGTTTTGAATATGCTTTTGTGCAAAATCCTATGTCTTTTACCATAGCATTTTTTACTATATGAAAGAGCTTTTTTTCTTTCCTTTTTCTCTTTTCCTTTTTCATTGGCTGTTTGCTCATAATGAGAGGTATTTTGTTCAGTAACAGGAATGAGGGAGAAAAAGCTCCACATTTCATTAGAGGCAAAATCAATTATTACTTTTTTGGGGGGGGGGGAACTACCTGCTTTCAATTAAGCAGGAAATTATCTAACCGATTACTTAATTTACTCTGCCCAGCAATCCCACAACTGCTTTATGCTGAATGAAGCATGAAATTAAATATGTAACAACTACCCTAATGGTTATGTTTTGAGAATACTGCATTTTGAAAGCACTGGTGCCAGTTTGTTACAAGAAAATAATAAAAACATAAGAAGAGATGATTGCTCTGGCAAAACATTTGTTATCCAAAAGAATCTATTTTGCTACAGATTATTTCAACTTTTAATATATAATAAAAGAATGGTGCATATTTGGATACTGGCTCATTTCCCTTTTTCTTAATTTTTGAAACACTGTGGATTTCACTCCCCCCCCCATAGCTATCAATTTAGAACAGACATTACGGATAGGTTGATGGTAATGGAGTACCAACAATGGAATCATATTTTGTTATAATTCTCAATTTAGCAATTACAGTCAGCCCTCATGTTTGTGGGGGTTAGGTGTGCGGGATTCCCACAAAAGTGGAAAAACTGCACATATTGTAAGCCCCCAAACCATATTAAGCACATGCAAATCAGTACCTTTATTGGCTGAATGGCGGGACCCAGCTGTGTGTTCATTCCCTAGCTTGCTCACTCATGCAGGTGGGTGAGGGAAGGAGATGAGATGAGGGGAATGGGGGAGGGAGAAAGGGGGCACCCATCTCATCCCCTTCTCCCTTTCTGCCCTCATGCGTGAGCAAACCTATGCGTGTGCCCTCCTCCTATCCCTCCCCCTTTCCCTAGTAATCTGTGAATAATCAAGTCCATGAATGCTTAACCCACAAATGTGGAGGGCCGACTGTACTTTTGTTGTTTTGTTCCTGAAAACATAACATCGACCCTCCTGGATCAGATCAACAACCTATCTAGTTTAGCGTTCTCCACAAGCTTAACATGAGCCTTTCAACTGTATGCCTCAGTACTGAGAAGAACACTACCTCTGATACTGGAGTCAATCTGTACCCATCATAACAATTAGCCACTGATGGTCTGATTATCCTCCTTGTAACAGGTGGCTGTCTTGTGGCGGTGAATTCTACAGTTTAACTATGCACCATGTGAAGAAGTACTTCCTTTTATCTCCCACTGTTCAATTCCAATTTCAGTGGATGACTTGTATTCTAGTAGTATGACAGAGGGGAGTTTTACCTATTTACTTCCTCTAGGTCACACACAATTTGTATACTGATTTTATGAACCGATTTCAGATTGTGAGTACCATTTATATTGCCTGCATGGTGCCATCAACACCAAGGCATGATGGGGAATAGAATGGAACAGTATTGCAACTCTACACTGTAACCTTTTTTTTTTTTTTGCAGGTTCCACTTGTAATTTTGTGTCTGAAACTATAGTCTGTTGGTTTCCCAGTACTCCCTTGTGACTGACTTTTACCCCCCTTTCTCCAAGGAACTCTGAGACTGGGGTACCGTTCACATTACTCAATTATAGCAGTATTATTCCATCCATGCCATGGCTTTATCCTATAGAATCCTGGGTTTGTAGTTTGGTGAAGAACTGGAGTATTCTGGCTGAATATTTTAAATTGTTGTTGTTATGTGCCTTCAAGTAACTTCTGAGTTATGGTGACTCTCAGAGGAACCTATCGCAGGGTTTTCTGGGTGTGTGTGTGTGTGTGATGCACCCAAGGTCACCCAGAGAGTTTCCATGGCCAACCAGGGAATTGAACTCTGGTCTCCAGGCTTATATTCTTACCGTTCAAAACACTACCTCATGCTGGCTCTTGGGATTCTAAATGCCCTTCCCTAAATTCCCTAAATGAAAGATTCCTTCGGATGGAACCACAGCAGTTAAAGTAGAACTGTAGTGCTATAATTCTGTAGTATGAAAGGGCCCCAGGATACAACCAGCCACGCAACTTCTTTAGATTTGCCCAAGAGTTTGCATGTTCTCAAGGAGATGATGGATTTTTGTTTTTTTGAAGAGCAGACCGCAAGGCAATGCTATGTCACAGACTTCTAATCTTAAGTTGCATTGTGGGGTTGCTGTACTGTGTGGAGAGAGACATCAAAGAATTCCTCATGTATTTACTTAGGGCCACCTAATTGTAGCAGAGTGACTTCCTATTTGAAATGTCCTGATTTGCACTTATTAATAATAATAATAATAATAATAAAAATTTATTTTTATCCTGCCTCTCCCAAATGGATCAAGGCGGCATTACAGAACATATAAATATATTAAAACATCAAAATGTAGCCCACCCTCCCCACCCACCAACCCTACCATCCCCCTATTAATGTGTGAAATCAAAACCTAGCTATCAAATAGATTTTGTATGTCTCCAGATATTACAGTGCAGTTCTTGGCAGTTTAAATATACCAAAATGCACACTGAAATAAATATTTGGAGAAAAATACATTCAAATGTTATTAAAATATATGTTTAGTATTTTAAAGTGGCATTAAATTGTAGATCCATGCAGGAATTGAATGGAATCGTGGATTTAAAAAACTGTACAAAATGAGAAAAAATGGAAAATATCTGTCAGTTCCCACCTAATCCTAGTATCTGCTGTAGAAGCTTCTGTGCAAGTTAAAGTTGCTATAGTTGCAGAGATCGGGCTGGTGGTGGCTGAGTTTAAAGGCATCAGCATATGAAGCTTGGAGTATGGTCTATTCTAGTGTCAGGGGATGACTCCTATGTTAATAGGGCAGTGCATTTGCTCTTGGTTTTAGCTCTAATTTTTAAAGGTGCTATCCAGGATAACCTGTTTTAGTTCCATTAGAGTTTAATTCCTTTAACTCAGAGATGATTTTCTACTCCACTGATATGGAGGCCACCAGTCACCAATGGTCTCCCTCTGACACCAGTCACACAGGTTTCTGAGCTGTGTTGTGAAGTAGCATTTCCCCTTCCCCTTTTTCTCTTTCATTCACACCAGTAGCTGACTGAGCACAACTAGTATTAAATTAGAAGGATTGGACTGTCTGGAATGAGGCAGGAACTGGAATTGGAAGAAAGATCAATCAAGGTAACAGAGCAATCTAGAGGGAAGAAAAGAAGCACAAGACATGACAAAGTTTTTGCTGAAGCAAAATTCTACTGAGTTAGGAAGTCCTTTTATGTACTTCCATGCCCAGGAGAAGCCAGTGGCCTACCTGGGAAAAGAGTCATCCCTGAATGTTCACTGAGGAGATGTAGTGATACAGTGACCTGTATGAAACACTGGTGAACAGTTGCTCAGAGAGATACATTACTGACCATTACTTCCAGTGGGTGGCCTATATCTCCCGTATGTAGCTTCAGCATGAGGCTCAAGCAATTGTGTTTGCTTTGGTTGGGAACCAATTCTGCTGTTTGTTGGATGCTTTTGGGCCAAAGAAAAGTGTTGGAAGCTTTCCTTGAGGAAAAAAAGAACTCCAAACTGAAACTCTCCTGCTATATCAAGTCTATTGAAATGGAGTGCAAAAGAGAATAATATATTATGCATTAGATGTTTTCTTTCTTTACTGTTAACATTTAGATAAACATTTGTTTTGTCTTCTTTGTAATTTCTGACTGAGATGTTACGTCACAAGGTATAGGTTTCTGGAGAGGAGCCAGGGTAAAATTAATTTTCATTTAATGACATCATATTGAATGTAGAATCCTCTACAGTCATTTCAAAACATTCAAAAATGTTTCAATATATTTAGGATCAGAGCTGAAAAGGAAGAATGTATTATGTAACATTTTTTTCATGGGTCCTTTTTCATTTAACTTAGCATACAACATATGTCATAAGTTTTATCCGTCACAAGTGAAAGAAGACAGATACAGTATTCTGTGTAAGTTATAAGGAACTTGGATGGGACATAAGACAGTAATTTCCAGCTGTGATATTTAGGGGAGCTATCAATGGAATCTTGTATTTGGGGCAACTGGATAACCTACCAGCAGGCTGCTGTGACCTATTAACATTGGCAGGGAGTACAATGATTTCTAGGAGCAGTCTTGGCTGATCTCCCAGAAGCCACTGAGAAACACAGCTGCTGGCTGTCAGTGGACACAGTCCTCCATTTGAGAGTGATGGTGGTATTTCAGTGGCTTTCCCAGACAGAACCACTGGCGCCACTATCTTTGGAGTGAAAGTTAGAGTAAACAAATCACAGGATTGATGTAGTTTCATTAACAGTGTAAGACACAGTAAGGCTAAAAAGTATGTGTAGTCAACTGCTGGGACTTTTTTTTTTAAGAAAAAAACAAAATCTTAATGTTATGAATTTCAAATTTTGCTTTATTTATATAAAATAGTTATATATCAAGGCAGACAATTTCACATCTTTGAAATGTATTATCCTGTTGGACTAATCTTTTCGTATGCCAACTACATTACAAGTAAACATTTTCATACTCTCCTTTGCAGGACTGTGGCTAAAAGCTTCCTTGTTATTTTATAGTTGCAGCATTTTAAATGTTTCTTTCTCCCCCCGCCTTTTTTATATGGTTAGGCACCATGCCAACTTTACTGTTAAATTACAGCAGACAAAAATACTCCAAAGGATTTGATTAAATTTCTTCCTTCTCCCTATGAGCAAGCAAGAAAAGACAAACTGGCTTTGGTAAAACTACAAGTAAGATTGTTAAGAACAGCACAGATTACAGTCTTCCCTTTTTGTAACGTTATAAATAAATGCAACAATTTGTAATTGTAATTACCCCTTATTGAAAACTACAAAACTAGACAAATGTAAGTGTGGAAGGGGCTGTATAATTGAAGAAATGCTTCTCTGTTAATAGAGCTCTTCTTTGCTTCCGTTCTTTGTATGTATAGATGTGTGCTCAGAGTTTGCTTCCTCCTTGTGTTTTGTTTTCTTTTGTCCTCTGCTTTCCTGGTATGACCTTCATGTCTTACGCATCAAACTGTAAGCTCTCCTTGCTCTTCTCCTCAATAAATGATGGGTTTCTGTGATTGTTTGCCCTCTATGCACATTCAGATATTATGGTGATGCTGGTCTCAAGCTGCGAGTCAGAGAACAATGAGCCCATCCTTTACAGAGCTGCTAGAGAATTAGAACAGATTTCCAAACCCAGAAACAGAACCTGAGGCTGGTGTTCAAGGACAGAGTTAAGTTACTTTGTGGGCCACAGCTTCCAGAATGTCCTGGTCAACAGAGCCACCAAAAAACTAATTTGTCCAAGGTTTCATATTTATGCAGGGAGAAATGCTGTCCTGCATTAATTTGCTGTCTGTTGTTGAGATGCAGCCAAGAGTGTGTTGGCCCAGGGAAACCAAGTTTAAGTTGAATCCTCTTGGTCCAGCCTAAGACCAAGTCCCAGTTACATCTAATTGACTGGGTGAATGAAAATATTCTAGCTGGTTTTAATTATTGCTGATTGCTCTGGTCCTTCCAGTTTCATGCCGTTATTAGAATAAGACTGAACTACATTGAAAGTTGTTGTTGGATTAAAAGTCCTGGATATGGTAGAGATAGAAAAGTTAACATTCTCTTTGAAAAATAAACCTATCCAGAACTTTGAAAGGGAATGGAGAGAAATTTTCAATTGGTTAAACATATAGAATAAGAAAGGAAAAGGAACAAAGTAAGACTGTAAGTAATGTAATGTAACCATGTAATAAGGCAATGTAACAAAGCAATAATGTAATAATGTAAGATGTAACAATGTAAGATCATCTTCTCCTTTGAGTAAGTTGCAATTATGTATGAATGGAGTGAAAACAAGCAGGTTCAACTGGAAAATACGCTTAGAAGTGGGGAGGGGGGATTTTTTATTTTCAATTATAAACTTCAATAAAAACATATTAAAAAAAGAAAGGTTGTTGTTGGTGCGTAAGCGTGAGTTTTTTTGTAAGAGAATTTGCATGCAGGAGCAGATATACTGTAGTAGAAATAATAATTAGTAGTATTATGCAATAGATTTAATGAGGAAAATACTTCCTTTTTCCCAAAAGGGAGAGCTGCTCTCTTATATAACAGACTTTAGAATCCACTCTGAGTTCATAAGTAAATAAAGGAAGGGTGGCTAAGAGCACGCTAACATGTTTTGGACTTTTTGGGTTGATGGCACATTTTTGCGGAAACAGTAAAGATGGAGGTTCAAGGCATTGCTTAAGGATTAATAGCAGGTAGGGAGGAGTTAATGGCCTGAAGTATAAGTAGAGGGCCATTAATTGCAGCTTGCTATTAATCCACGTTAGGCATTATTGCATATCAGTTCTCCAGTCTCAAAAAAGGACAAACCAACATTCTACTCACTGTATACCATTTCTCTTCCTTTCCTTCTGTTACCCTGATTTCTGGGGTCCTTTGGGGGCACACCTCAATGTGCTCCAAATAGTGGGGAATGGGAATTAGCCAGAGCATGAGCTGTAACACTACGAGAGGCAGAATCACCTAGCAAGATCTTAAACCCAATGTTTGCGGGGTCAAAACTGAGTCAAAAACCAAGCAGAATTAAGTTATAATTGTTTTCCTTATTTAAAAGACAGTCACTGTGCACTTGTGCACTCATTCACACAGACCTAAGAAAATAAAGGGAGGAAATTCAATAGGGGATTTTGAGAAGGATTTTCAGGGGAAATCTACACCTGATCCTGCAGCCCGGGTAGCCAGAAGAAATGCAGTAAGTTTGGAGCAGAGAATCTCAGCACGTGGAAGCCGAGGGGAAGGCTTGGCAAATGGAGCGGCAGCAAGTCGGGATGACAACCGTGAGCGATCCGAAGAAGCGCTCAAAATCAGGGGTTCTTATAGGGAGAAATGTGCCTGTAGGGTAGTCCATTCCGGGGAAAACAATGGGTTTCGGGTTGGAGACAAAGCCTCCGAAAGGTCAGCACTTCAGATAATTGGATTTTGACGGACTTGTCAATAGCGCAGACAGTATGCAAATGGGGAGTGCTTGACAATTGGGTAGTCAGGAGCACTAATCTCATCAAGGTGACGGTTCAGGGCAGAGAATCTTTTGTATGCTTGATGCATACTTAATTTTGTTTTAAAGTATACTTGCCTGGAGGTCTCCTGAAGCTGCGTGCCAGAAAATTACTGGCCTGATTTAGGATTTTTCGGCCATGCCCGTGTGCATGCTTATGCAGGGACTTCACAAGCACTTGGAGAGGAACAGTTTGGAATGGCCAATCTTTTTATATCAAATTATATTTGGCAAGCCCTGTGCTCAGACTATAGACCACAGTAACACTTCCCACTCTTTTTTTTTTGGCTAGGGGTGGGTAAAATGTGGTCAGTAGCCCACATTTTTGTGGCCCCAGGACTCTCCCTGGATATTTTTTTCAAAACATTTTTTTGCCCCCAAATGCCCTGTGTAGGGCAAAGGGGCATTTTGCCCACTTTTTGCCCCTCATGCCATTTTAGTACTAGGGAGGGCCTTTTTTAAAATGAGAAGTGACTGGAAGTGATTTCCAGTCATTTCCTGTTTTGAACAAAAGTGTGCCTAAAAAGCATGGTAAAATGTGTCCTTAACCCCAGAAGATATTGGCGGGGCCAATTTTTCTTTTTTGCAGTGGGGGTGCATAGCCCTCAAGGTCTCTTTGGGGCTGGTGCGGCCCTCTAGCCTCCCACAGTTGCTCACCCCTGCTTTGGGCCTGTGCAATGTAGTTTTCTGAGTAACAAACAGCATAAGACCAAGTGCAATAATCATTGTTCAGAGTGAATTAGAATTGCCCAGGACCATTTTTTTCTGCTGTCTGCGGTTAAGTAAATAATGAAAGTGAATTATTTTGCAAAATGATAAGTGACTTATGGTTTGATTATTAACATTGCTTACTTCTGCTTCCTTGAGTCTCAGATTGCACCAGTAATATTGAAATGAGGGGGTCAGATGGATGAGAGGGTCACAGGTTCCCTTGGCACTGTGTGTCTTTTAGGACTGGTACAATCATCCTTCAGAACACCACTGTAGTCTCTCCAGATGCTGCCAGTCTGGTATGGAATGCAGTCATCCCAGGGAAGTAGCAACTACATGTGCCTCCAAAGGAATACAGGAATCTGTTCTTTATAATTCATGCAATGCAGAATGAACCTAGAGCTTTAAGAAGTTACATTTGGGGCTTACATTTTCTTTTTGGCCATGCTTGCTGGGAAATTCCAGGAGTTTCTGCCCAAGAAAATAATATTTCCATGTTCTGAATCATTCTGCTACCCATTCACTACAGAATGGCCCTATTTAGTTAAGTGGAACTGTGGCTGGTAGCCGCAGAGGTTAGTGCTGATTGCTATATTGGCTAGGCACAAATGGGTAGATTTGTTGACAAATCTTGTAACTAGAGAGACAACATCTTGTAAGAATATACTAAATTGGTTGATGATCAAAAAGGAGAACAAGAGTGGCTCAATTTGGTGTGGATACAAGTTGTGTTAAAGCCCCTGTTACCCAAAATGTAGGTGCCACAAGGGCCACCCTGCAATACCAATGCCTCCTTGCAAAGGTGGAGAATGAATTAGCTCAAATAGGAGGCTTGCGAGAGGGGGGTAACTTAGCAAGATCTTTCCTACCAGCATTTACAGGCACACGCAGGAAAAGAACCAGCCAAAGACTAAAAAGTAAGCTAAAAATGTGTTTTTATTGGGGGAAATTCACTCATGCATGCACACAAGATACACACATTCACACAAGAGCTATCCAAAAGAGAAAGGGAGGAAAAATTATAGATAGGCTGAGGGGTTTGGGGGGATTTATAATTACCAGTTCTGAAAAGTAATGAAGAGCAGAAATGTATTTTGGCTTAGGTAGGACCTAAGGACAGTTCTCATTCAGGAGCCAGACGGACGAGTGACGGGTAGACCTTCGAGAGACTGCACTGGGCATCCTGAAAGCCGGGGTATTTGTATCCTGAAAATAGCCTGTGGCAGTAAGCAGTAAGCCACAGGCTATTGTCAGGGTACAAATACCCCTGCTTTCAGGATGCCTAGTGCAGTCTCTCGAAGGTCTACCCGTCACTCTGTCCATCTGGCTCCTGCAGGTTCCAAATGCAAGACAAAGGGAACCTGTTGTGCACAATGGGGTCTGGAATGGACTGATTGGTTTCAGTGTCTTGGTTGAGAGGGGGTTTCTGGGCTATCTGCAGTAGGATATGCACACAGTAGAGGTCTTATTGTTTTCTGATGTTGGCAGTTGATAGGATTAGCTCAGAGCCATTAAGTCAGGCTTTCTTGGCTAATTTCAGAGAACTTTTGACCTGGCCATGCTGAGGTCACCTCTGACCTTCTTCCAGCCAGTGTCCCTTTCTTCTACATGGCCTTGCCAGCCATAAGTATAATTTATATTTTATGCCAACACATCTGCCAATTAATATATTTTGCCAAGGTTAGACCACATCAAAATGTGGGGGTGTGCAACCCGGTAACACCCCTTGCTGGTGCAGTAGGCTATCAGTGGACTACTCTGGTATGTAGTCTTCTTCACTTCTGTGAGATGTAGGCTGCAGTATGAATAAAAACAGCTTTGTTAGGCTGTTGGACAAATGGTTCATATTGTATAGTTTGCTAAAACAGCCTGCATCAGATTTGCTGTTATTCCTGTCAAATAAACTTTGACTTACAGTGACCCTAAGAATGAGAAACCTGTAAGATCCCTGGATCATCTGCCCTGTTTGAGCCTCGCAAACTCAGGACTGTGGGTTCCTTGTCTGAAACAATCTAACTATAGTGTGGTCCTCCTTTTTCTCTACTGCCTTCCATTAGACCAAGCATTACAATATTTTCTAATGTGTCACGTTGTGTCATGATATGTCCAAATTATGACAGCCAAGTCAGACATCTTGTGGAAATATCTGAAGGCATAGGGTACCATGTGTGAAAGCCAGCATGGTGTAGTGGTTTGAATATTGGACTATGACCCTGGACATCAGAATTAAATTCCCTACGTGCCCATGGAAATCCACTGGGTGTCCTGAGGTGCATCACACACTCTCAGCCCCAGAAAACCCCATGATGGGTTCACCTTAGAGTTGCTATAAGTTGGAGATGATTTGAAGTCAAACAACAACAACAA
Organism: Iguana delicatissima; assembly: GCA_948472985.1. Classification (NCBI taxonomy): domain Eukaryota; kingdom Metazoa; phylum Chordata; class Lepidosauria; order Squamata; family Iguanidae; genus Iguana; species Iguana delicatissima. Next base: position 17,592 of record CAOKZL010002073.1, on the reverse strand, counting down.
CAAACATAGGACAATAATGAAGCACTTCAGTTCATGTCAGACTCTGCCAGTGGCTTAGTTACAAATATTCCACAAATATTTCATGTATGTCATGTGGACCAGTGCTAATCAAAGTAGTGGTCCTGGACCAATGACATTCTACAAGCCATCCCTGCTGGCCTGCAGAGAGTTGCCAGGAAATAAAATTTGAGTCCATGGGCACAAATAAAGTGTGTATATGAATGTGTATGTGGGAGTGTGTAATATTTATTTGTATCCCACTTTTCCTCACAATTCATGTTGAATTATTCACAGTATTAACCCAATTTAAATTGCTAGTTAAAAGAATAAACTGCAATTTAAAAAAGGATAAAAAGCTATTAAAAATAATTCAGTTAAAACCATAGAACAGACAGAAGGACAACAAGGAGTGGGCCATTCTGGCCTCCTTGGGAAGGGAGTTCCAGAGTCTAGGGGTAATAGTCTCTTGTTTTCCCACCAACTGTGCTTGTGACAGTGGTGAGACTGAGAGAAGAGCCTCTCAGGGTCCAGGTAGGTTCATACAGGGGCATACAGTCTCCCAGATAACTTGGATCTGAGCTGTATGGAGCTTCATAGGGCATAACTAACACTTCGAATTGTACCCAGAAACAAACTGGCAGCCAGTGGAGTTGTTTTAACAGGGGTGGGGTATGGTCTCTGTAACTGCCCTAGTTAACAGTCTGGTTGCAGCACTTTGGACCAGCTGAAGTTTCTGAAACCTGTTCAAAGTCAGCCCCAACAAGAACACATTGGCAGTAGTCCAAACAGAACATAACTAAGACATTCTACCGTGGCCAGATCTGACGTCTCAACAAATGGTTCCTGCTTTCACACAGGCTTTAAATGTGCAAAAGCACCCTACCCACTGCAGAAACAAGGGCCCTCAGGTTAAAAACTAAGTCCAGGAGTACACCCAGGTTGCAAACCTATATCTTCAGAGGGAGTATAACTCCATGTAATGCATGCTTAATACCTGTGGATTCAGGAAAAAAAATAAGAAAATTGCTAGACCCCTACAACAAGGAGTTTGAGAAACATTGATGTAGACTTCAGTTTGTGGCCCCTGATAATAACATACACTATTTGATGATGTTTGTATGATGTATGTTGTATTTGTATGATGTTTTATCTGCCATTGTTACCAGATGTCTGGTTATCCTGGCAACAGTTTGTTGATTCTTTAATAGTAATGCTGTGGAGGAGTGGGGAAATGTATGTGTAAAGAAAAGGGAGTAGATACAAAGCAGGACAAGTTCAGTCTTCTATGCAGAGTCTATTAGAAAATGTTGATCTTCAGTGAAGGAGGAACAAGTACTTTTTCATGAACAGTAGAGAAGGTTACTTGTTCAACTCGGCCCTTGCTTTCAATTTATTAAGCAGCATTGTGTCCAGAGCTGTCTCCATTGCCCCATTGAATTTCTAATTCCACTGACACTGAATTACCTGCTGTTTTAAATAGAGTTTCTGTGACCAATTGAACTGTGATGCTGCCACCTCAACCTGTATTGTTAACAAACAGCTAGGTACTAAATGATAATGGGACAGTGCTGCTGTAGAGTGCTTCCATTGTCTTGATACTGGAGATGAGTGAGAAGTTGCTATCGGGCATGAAGTTTACGTACCATGGATATGACATGGGAACAGACATGATCATTGCAGAAAGAGGGGTGCTTGTGAATGGGCTGGGTGTCTGACTATGTGTCAGGCAAACTAGAACCAAGATGCGAAAAATGCAATCATGGACATGGAGCTGGTGAATAGGCCTGCTATATTGTCTAATTGACCAAGATTCTACTTGGGTTCTTACCCATGCCACCCAGTATCCATTTACACCATTAGCTGGCTGTGAGGTGAGAGCGCTACTGCCTTTTAGTGTGTTCAGTGTAGAGATGGTAAAGAAATTCTCTGACGTCTACAGTCTCAACAAATGTAGTCTCTGTATCTCCTAAGCCTCATTGTGAGAAGGAAAGCTCCTTGCTTTCAGGCCATTTTAGAGAAAAAGTACACACATCAAACAATGTACACTTCCTAAAATGTTTGAATTTTTTTTAAAAAAAAATACACACAAACATGTTTTAACCAGTAGAGAAGATATGTAAATTGGGTAAAATAAAGAAATACTCACATTTTCTTTATTTATATTTTATTTCCAATGAATAACAAATGAATTGCAATGCCTACCCCCCCCCCCCAAAAAAAGAGGAAGAAAGAGCCTGGCAAAGTTTGGTATCCTGTTGTTATTGTTGCTGTTGTTGTTGTGTGCCTTCAAGTAGTTTCCAACTTACGGAGTTTTCTCTCACGCATATATTTTATACAGCAGGATAGAAGCTTGTAGCACTCTGTTGTTGTTTTTTAAACCTGAACTAAAACTAGAGTGAAGGTAGTTACTTTAGTTGCTTTGAATAATGTAAAAGTGAAGACTTAATTTTCAGACAAATGCAGCTACAGTGATAACTATTTACATTCAAAGCCTAGGTACCATGGACGAAATCCAGTGTTAGCTGCAATTAGAATAAACCCCTTGAAATTAATGGGACTTACATTCATACTGACAAAGAAGTCCCATTCATGTCAATGAGTTTGTTCAAGCTGAGATTACCATCAGATTCAGCCTTGTAAACTATAACTAATTAATTTTAAAATAACTTTCTGCTTCTTACATTTTAATGCATTTTTCTTGTCACTTGACATATAAAGTGTCCGTTGTGTCACTAAGATGCAGCTTTGCTTTACTTTTCTGCAGCTCCCCACCCCCGCCAAAACTGTCAACTTTCTGGTGTGCAGAATTCACTGCATCTGTGTGCGTAAAATAAAGAGGAAAAGATCTCTGAGTGTGACAAACCTAATTTTCTCCATGAATAAATAACATAAGTTTAATTGTAAAATACCATCTTTGGAACAATGTGTTGTGACACATCCATTTTTCCTCCATAAAATAAACCATTTAAAAAAAAATCCAAAGGGAAATGCTGCTCTCACTGTAGAATCTGTGAAGCAGAAAATACTATGTGGTGTGGATGATGCTGCAATTCAGAACTGGTTCGTATTTTTTTTCTGCAAAAAGAGAACAAACATCTTATGAAAAAACTGCATTTTTTAAAGGCGTAACATAAAACGTTCACTGATTTCCCTCTGTTCTTGTATGGTTCCTTCATTTTGCCAAAGCAAATCTCATTTCTCTTATTGTTTTTATAATATTATCAGATATATCCTTGCCTTTGGGGAATAAACATTTATTGCTTTGCAGTTCTGCTGCTACATTTTATGATATAGCTGGATGTTATATTCAGGTCCTGCCTTGGCAATGGACTCAGGCCTAAATCTAATTGTTAGTCCTAGCCAAAGTAAATGAGTGGGAACTGGGTAAGTCAACCCTTATGTAAGTTCTATTAATTCTATGGGTCTACTCTAGTTGGGACCAACAATTCGGATTTAGGGTTTGGGTCTGTGACCATTAGGTTTATGTTTATGTATTATTTATTTATTCAAAGCATTTATTTATCACCTCTCAACCCATTAAATGTGTAGTGTGCAGTTGAAAATTATTTTCTTTCTTTTTTTGCTTACAAGTTACTACGTAGTGGGCCTGACCCAAAATGGAGTCCCAGGTGGTTATTTGTAAGTGAAAATGCAAACAAATCTCCCAAGCCTGCTATGCATTTAATGCAGTAGCCATTTCAATCCTGAATTTCAAATCTATAAAAAGGGAATTTATATTTCTTTATCACACTTACATCTCACTTTTCCATGAATAGGCTCAGGTGCTGTAATTGGCTTCTTCCCACTTGATCCTCATTGTCAGAGCGGGGACATGCAGAGGCAGTTCTAATCCTCCCACCCTTTTGTCTTCCCCAGTAGAGTGAATGGAGGAGATAGTGAGGATAGAAGGGAAATAGAATGAAGAATGTACGTCTGCCTTGATCCAATTTAGGGCCTTCTGTGTTTTTAACTCAAACACCGGGAAACCAAAGTTTCCCAGTGTTTATTCCCTGCATTGACACACTGGTTGCATTTGCACACCTCAGAATTCAGTTCCCAGAAGGTCATAGAATTCTCAAGGATCTGGGCTTGCCATTGATGATGTGGTATGCTGGTTCATGATGTTAAATTGTTCTTACTGCAAGTGGCTTTGTTTATCATAATATCAAAATCTGGCATTGTGGCTTGTCTCTCTTCCAACAAGCCAGAGACAGAAACCAATAACAAATCCTGACTTCTTGTATTTTTGGCTTGTCATGGGAGCAACTGCCAGCTTCAGATATAACAAGAAATAACACATGGATGGAAGACCTGTGATTTGATTGGTGGTCCCCCCCCCCACACCTTGCAGCACAAGCAGTCAGACAGTATTTACCAGTACACTGCCTTAGAATAATAAAATCATAGAGTTGGAAGAGACCCCAGGGGCCATCGAGTCCAACTCCCTGCTATGCAGGAACATCCATCAAAGCATTCCCAACAGATGGCCATCCAGCCTCTGCTTAAAAACCTCCAAAGAAGGAGACTCCACCACACTCCCAGGCAGCATATTCCACTGCTGGACAGCTCTGACCGTCAGGAAGTTCTTCCTGAGGTTCAAGTGGAATCTCCTTTCCTGCAGCTTGAATCCATTGCTCCTTGTCCTAGTCTCTGGAGTGGCAGAGAACAAGCCTGCTCCCTCCTCAAAATGACATCCCTTCAAATATTTAAACATGGCTATCATGTCCCCTCTTAATCTTCTCTTCTGCAGACTAAACATACCCAGCTCCCTAAGGCGTTTTTCATAGGGCATGGCTTCCAGACCCTTCACCATTTTGGTCACCCTCCTCTGGACACATTCCATTTTGTTGATATCTTTCTTGAATTGAGGTGCCCAGAAATGGACACAGTATTCCAAATGAGGCTGAACCAATGCAGAATAGAGTGGTACCATTACCTCCCTCAATCTAGACACCATACTCCTATTGATGCAACCAAGAATTGCCTTGGCTTTCTTGGCTGCCACATCACACTGCTGACTCATGTTCAGCATGTGATCTACCAAGACTCCTAGATCCCTTTCACACATACTGCTATCCAGCCACATGTCCCCCATCCTATATTTGTGCATTCCATTTTTTCTGCCTAAGTGCAGGACCTTACATTCCTCTCTGTTGAATTTCATTTTGTTAGCTTTGGCCCAGCTCACCAATCTGTCAAGGTCATTTTGAATTTTGATCCTGTCCTCTGGTGTATCAGCAACCCCTCCCAATTTGGTATCATCTGCAAATTTGATCAGTATGCCCTCCACTCCTTCATCCAAGTCATTGATGAAGTTGTTGAATAGCACTGGGCCCAGGACAGAACCCTGTGGCACCCCACTAGTCACTTCTCTCCAGGATGAAAAGCAGCCATTGCTGATCACCCTTTGGGTTCGGTCGGTCAACCAATTCCAAATCCACCTAACAGTAGCACTGTCCAGCCCGCATTTTACTAGTTTCTTTGCAAGAATGTCATAGGGAACTTTGTCAAGGGCCTTACTGAGGTCAAGATATGCTACATCTACAGCATTCCCTTCATCTATCAAGCTTGTAACCCTATCATAAAAAGAGGTAAGATTAGTCTGGCATGATTTATTTCTGAGAAATCCATTCTGGCTTTTAGTGATTATGGCATTGCTTTCTAAGTAATAACAAACTGATTGTTTAATGATCTGCTCTAGGATCTTTCCTGGAATTGATGTCAGTCTGACTGGGCGATAATTATTAGGGTCCTCTTTTTCCCCTTCTTGAAGATGGGGATGACATTTGCCCTCCTCCAGTCTGCTGGGACTTCTCCTGTTCTCCAAGAGTTCTGAAAGATTATTGCAAGTGGTTCAGAAATGACTTCTGCCAGTTGATTTAATATCCTTGGATGTAATTCATCTGGCCCTGGAGACTTGAATTCATCTAGTTTAGCCAGATATTCCTGTACTACTTCTCTACTTATTCTGTGCTGCATTTCCCTCGCTTCCTCACCTGCTCCCTACGCCCCAGGTTGGATACTTCTATCCTTTTGGGAGAAAACTGAGGCAAAGAAGGTATTGTGTAGTTCTGCTTTCTTACTTCCCCCTATTATTAGTTGGTCATCTTCTCCACGCAGTGACCCTAACATTTCCTTGTTTTTCCTTTTGCTGCAGACATATCTAAAAATCCCTTTTTATTGTTTTTGATGTCTCTGGCACGCCTGAGTTCATTCTGTGCTTTAGCTTTTGGCCTTGTTCACTGTAAGCCAGAATTATCCAAAAACTGACATGGTATCTGAACACTCGCACTAAGAATTAATGCAGCTTCCCTAGATTTTTGCAAGATGCATAGCCCAGCAAGTGTAGATACATAGCCTAGCATGTGTTGGTTGGTGATAAGGTACATCTCCTATATTTCATGCAAAAAAGTCCTTATTTATTTCTTCCTTTAAAAAATGTTCCTCTTTCTCCCTTTCCGTTTTCATTATATCATTTGAACAGGAGATGACTCATGCACTGAAGTGCTGGGGACAATAGCTGTGATTCTTCTCTTGCATTGGCTTGGCACTTATGTACAGTAGCTGAATTGGCAGTAGTGGAATCACTTTGTAATCCACTTAAACCATTCATAAAAGAATTAAGGGCAATGTCTCTTGGTCCAACTGAAAACAACCAAGCTAAAAGCTGGTCTACCAAGCAAGCTTAAATGTCTCTCCTAACATCCATGAAAAATATGTTTCAAGATTCAAATAGCATGCACAGTCCTTCCTAGTGCTTCCTTTCCAGTCTTCTGAAGATACTTTGAGTCAAAGGCCTTTTCACAAAGTTTCAGACTATTTTTTTTTCACAATAGTGTGTTGTGCTTGGCAGTCACTGCTAACATATGATTCGCATTCAGCTAGGTCAATGAGTGATGTACAACAGCCCTATTGTGTATTCGAAGTAACCTCCAAAGTTTGCTGTCATCCTTTGGGCTTTCAGATGTGTGTGATTTTTAGTCTCGTATTCAATGCGGGTGATTCGATTAGAGCGGGGAGCACAAGCTGCATGACTCAGTGAAACTGGACATATTTCATAAAGTTCTTCTTCCAAAGAAGTAGAAAAGATTTTCCTGTCTATGCTCTGTCCCATCTGGAGTGTAGAATATTGGAGAGAGACACAAAAAACACAGTTTGATGATGCCTTTATTTAGATCAGGGTAGGGTGACTGCAAACAGGGCAGGGACCATTTTTTTTCTTCCTGTACCTATGCTTGTCTGGCACCCGCAGTAGCACATTTCAGTGTGTCTAAAGTGACATCACTTCACTTCCAGCTGACATTTTGGGAAATGTTGGTCATTCTTTCCCCTTTTTTATCTGTTTTGGGGAGGATTGTGGGGCTGGGGCCAGGGGGTTGAGGAACAAACTGTTGCCTTTTTAGATCTTTTGGGGAGATGGGGGGACAAAAATTGCCCCAAATTCAGCCCATTTTTTTTAAAAAAAATTACATGGATCTGGGGACTTTGAGGGGCTTCCTAATGTATGCAGCCTGTGGGCCTCACTTTGCCTACCCCTGATTTAAATCAACTGAAAGAGCATGAAAGCTTCTCAGTTGTCCAGAATTTTTCTTGAAACTAGGAGGTATGAAAAGCAGAGGGAAGGAACAGAAAAGTCCAGAACTCTAGCAAGGCATTGTACCCATGAGTTCGGCAATTTAGACATAGTCTCAAAATAGAGACTGTAGAGTAAATGAGCGTGCCTGTGGTAGATGCTGCAGATAGCAGATCACATCTAGGAAGGCGAGATGAAGAAGCAGTTACTAACCACAATTTCTGAAAACTAACAACAAAATCTTGCAAATTAACCACAGTGATAATGACAGTGAGAAGAAAGATACTATAGTTGGCATAGTGTGTTAGTATGGCTCCAAATTCATCAGGGCTAATGAAGAACTAAATATATTAATTAAATTCTTATCTAAATATGTAGCCCATTTTTATCCTGGCAACTTTTGATTTGGGAAAGATCAATATAAGTAATGTGTCTTGGGGTAGGATAAAAAGGGGAGTATTTCTGATTTATGTGCTGTATCTTGCACACACTAATGTCTTTGGGTGTGGGAAAGTAAAACATGTCCTTAAAGGGGAAAGTGCTGGGTGAAGGCTAGAAGAACAGACCAGGTTTTTCCCCTTCTTGCAAGCTGTTTCAGTAGAGAAGGAGATCTAAGAGCATACTAATTGATACTGGAGAAAAGAGAAGTAAACTAACGCCTCCCCCTCCCTTTTCAAACTTCCAGCATTTGTATATGTGTCTGATTCAGTCTAATGCAGTAAATTTCAGCTGAATGATAAATGAAAGGAGGTGAGTAAATTTGTAGTTGGTTGGTTTATTAAAGGATTTCTAACTTTTAAAAAAAATATCAACAGGCCTCAGGGATGAGTGGGACAGGTTGCAATAAATAAAAACACTTTTAACAACTCAGAGGGAACAAAATCTGGAAACTGGTATCTTGAAAACCAGTCCATGATCTCAGTAGGCTCCCAGTGTCTGGGTAAACAGACAGGTTTTAGTTTGGTGCCTGAATAAGGGCAAAATGGGCACCAGTTAGACCTGCAAAGAGAAGGCTTTTTTGCAACTCGCTCTCCCATGTCTCCATATAGTTCACTTTTGCCAATGACAGAACAAAAAAGCATTCTCCCTGCAGATCTCAATTGTTCTTGTCCCTTCAGGTCATGGCTGAGAAGGGAACTGAACCCTAGTCTCTTGGATCATAGTTCAATGCTCAAACCACACCGGCATTCCTTAATGATTGGACAGATGTATATAAGGACTAGTACTGCCACCAGTATTGACATTCCAAGCTATTTAGTGCTTTGAATATCTTGAACTTGGCCTGGAAAATATAAATAAATGTGTATATGTATACGTATACGCATATGTATATCTATCCATATCTATTGATCTATATCCTGCCTTTCTCTCAACCCATGATCCAAGGTGACATACCACATTTTAAAAGCACAATAGAATTAAACTTATTGGCAGCCAGTTACATTCTTCATTTTCCAACCTGTGTCTGGAAAGACATATAAAGACATTTTCCTCACCACTTAAACTCGCTTTTCAGCATTTTCATTAGTGATAGGGCTCTTGGAGTCAACAACAACTATTTGTTACCCACTTCTCCCCATGGATTGAGGCGGGGGACAATAACAGGTTAACGTGTATCAGTTATAAACAGAACATCCATTAAAAACAATAGTTCAAATAGTTAAAATGCATAATATCAGCTTAAAAGAACAGATAATACAAATACTTAATTTAAAACAGTCAATACATATTTAAAATTCATTTTTAAAATTCACAATTTAAAATTATCTGACTAGCCCTACGAGAAGAGACTGGTCTTTAATGCTGTTATAAATTCAGACAGCATATTCAGCTGTCGAATCTCTTCTAGCAGATCATTCCACAGTTTAGGGGCAGCTGAAGAAAAGGTCCTCTGTTGCCAGTCTAGTCCTGGCTGATTTAAGTAAATGTCCCCCAGAGAACCCGAATGTGTATGGTGGGTTATATGGGAGGAGATGATCCCATAAGTAATCTGGACCCAAACCATTTAGGGCTTCAAAGGTAAAAACTAACACTTTGTGCTTTGTCCAGAAATTGGCAGCCAGTGGAATGACTTTAATATTGGTGTGATATGCTCACTCCTAAAATGTACCGTGTTTTAAACCAGCTGATGTTTCCAAACTTGGTTCTGAGGTAGCCCAATGTACAGCACAGTGCAAAAGTCCAACCTTGAGCTTACCAGCACATGCATTACCATCTTTAGGTCCTTCAAGTCTAGGACCCTTTTCGCATATTATCCTTTTGCGGAGCTGGGGTGCAGGGCTAGCACGAGAAGCCTGGGGAGGAAGGCTCTTGCGTCTCTGCTGCTTTGGCTCCGCAGCTGCTTCCTGGTCGTGCGAGCGCCCTGCTTCTTCCTTTCGCAGTGCAGCCTGGGACCTTTCCTAGCCTGCACTGCACAGGAAGCGTGACCGGCCCAGCTCCCAAGGCTCCACACGCCAGGTAAGTGCATGCGGGGCCCCGGAGCAATGCGGGGCCCTGGAGCAATGCGCAACCACGCAGCATTTTCGGCTTTAAGCTGAAAATGAAAAAAATGCGTGCGTGGTCTGCGTCAGGCCCTTGAGCGTCGCGCAAATATGAGTGCATCATGCGGACTGCTCCTCACATTTGCACGACGCTTCAGAAATGCCATGTGAAGAGGGCCTAGGTGTATTAGCCAAAGCTGATAGTAAGGACTCCTGGCCATTGCATCTGTGTGAACTGTCATTTGGAGTGACGGATCCAAAAGCGCTCCCAGGCTTTTTTCTTGAAAGTGGCTGCTTGCCTGTCTGGTGATGTCCTGTATCTCCAAAGAGCCAGGTGTTCTGGGTTGAGAAAAGGAGAGTCCTTTCTTTTAAAGATAAAGATTCATAAGAGGAGAATTCAAGCAAGGTTGACATTGCCCATCTAACTTTAGCATTTCTGCAGTGAAATGGTGAAATTCAGTAATTTTATGTTGAAATTATGCACTTTATTTCCAAATGTGCACCTCTCTATATAAAAGAGCATATTCAAAAATGCCCTCCCTTTTAGTGATGTGTGATTGATTATCCAGTGTATTCCTGAACTAAGCCCTGGAAAGTGTTCATCAGAAAAAGAAACATTTAAACTTAAATCCAAATGTATGGGGTGCTGATCTTCCTTGGAAGTTATGCTTTTTGTTTTGATTTTTATCTTCATGCCAGGAAAGGATTCGCTTACTAACTTTTGGCAGATCTGACTCTTGTTAAAGGCACAGGAACCTGTCCATAAGGTCATGAGCAGTTTTTATCATGGCATAAAGTGTGCTCAGTGAACCCAGATGGGTACAGGTAGAATGTCTTCCTTTCTACTCATTTCCAGGTCTCAGTGTATATGTTTTAATAACTTTGTGCAAGCCAAATTACACAGGATGTTCTTGGCTTTTTCAAGGAATAGTCAATTTGAGTTTTAAACAGATCAAGACTCGTTTACAAGGTAACTAGACTGTGACTGCCATCACCTACTTGGGTATCAGATTAAGTCTTCTCAAACTGTGAACATTTTGAAAGTATGGACATGCATATATGTCTGCCTGTATATATGCAGAAATGATTGTGATATGGCTTGAATTTTTGGGTGTGTGAAAACTTCTCTTACTTTCTGAAGCATTTGAAAGTCAAACTGAGCCATTTTTAGAAAAGGTGCTCCATCAAGTGGTGAAAGATGTTTGTTTATTATAGTACATAATTTCCTCACCTGTGTATCTTATATTTTGCATGTTTTGTTTTGTGATTACTTATTCAAAGATAAACATGGTTGATGCTTGGGAATACACATTTTTCTTGATGTGTAGTTTGGCACTCGGGCTTCTCCTTCAGTCTGTGGATGAATAAATCTCTCCAGAAACACAACAGTTTAAGCCGTTTAAGGCTCTGAGGCCAGTAAAATGGCCAAAGGATTGTCTTAAATATAAAAATGTATTGCTGAAAATTTTCAGACTAAGGCCACTTCTGCACTACACTGTTATAGTGCTATTATTCAACTTTCAACATCATGTGGAATTCTGGGGTTTGTAGTTTACTGAGGTCAAAGAGCTCTCTGTGAATTCTAAATGCTGCTCCCTAAACTGCAAATCCCTGGATTCCATAGGATGTTAGAAGTGGAATAATAGCACTATAACGGTATAGTGCAGAAATGGCATAACAGGTTTTGCTTCTTTGCTCCTTTTGCCTGGTGGTAATTAATCAGCTCTTGTCTTTTTACTTGGTGGACCTATTACACAGCAATTAGATGATTTTTTTTTTCCAGATTGTAAACATGTAACTCTTTGGGCTTCTTGTTTGGTGACAAGTTTTAAGTTCACATGCTTTAGACCTGAAAATTATTTTACCTGGTTTTGTAAACCATGAACATAAGCCTGAGGACAACCCTGAGCATAAAATTATATTCATTCTGTTTTCTTTGAGGCCTCTGTCAATTGCCTTTTGCCAGTTATATATTCACTGTGTTTGTTTTCCTCCTTAAACATATCATGGATGTGTAGAGCCAGTCCTACCACTGGACAGACTGAGGAGCCATGTTCAACATTAGAAGGTGTGAGCAGTGGTAAGGTATTGGAAAGACAGAGCCATATGGCCTTTCTGTGCTTCCTCTCTCACCAACCTACCTTGTCTTCAGACGTTGTGCAGGAGAATGTTCCATTGCCACTTTTGAAGTGAGATTTAATTGCCAATCTGATGGAATTTTGTACATGGAACAGTAAATGGTGCCATCTTGTCTTCCTTTCTCCTCAGATAGCAAAATGTCTCAGGCAGACTCTGTGGATATGGCAAGGAAGCAGGCTGTCTGGAGGCTCAACAGCACCAGTGCAAGATTTTCAAGGACAATCTGTTTACAGAGTCCAGTTGTGGGATTCTTTCACATTTTGCTTAGGATGATGTCAAACTTTCTTTTTCCTCATAGCTATCTGGATAATGGATAAAGTAGCAAAGTTTCGCATTCACTTTATGGCACCTTTTCCAGCCTGACAAATGCATTACCTCAGTGGTGTCTATATTTGGCTGTAAACAGAACTTGAGCCAAATGTGTGTGGGCTAGATCCACCTCCCATACTGTTTTTTTTTCTCACTCCACCACACTAATTCAAAACTCACCAGTCTACTCAATTCTCTGTTCTCCTTCCTTTCTCTTTTCTGTTCTTTCCTATCTCTTACCCCTTCTTTCTACGTCCCACCTCTTTCTCTCTGTTAACTTGTTTTTCTCTCCTTATTCCTCCCCAGCTGCCTCCTTTCTTTCTGCTCTGCACTTCATGATTTAAAAAACTGCCATTGTCACTGCATGGGTATTGAGGAGATTGTACTCATCACTGTGGGAATAAAAACTACGGCAAATCCCAGAAGATCTTATACCAGCTGTTGCTAATGATTAAAGTTCCTATACGTACTAACATTGGAGTAAGTCCCACAGTGGTCAGTGAAGCTTAACTCAATAAAAGAAATGAGATAAGCAACCAAAAGATGATGAACTTATTATCCTCATTATGAGAAAAAGGAACAGATTACAAATAAGTTGTTATTTATAACTAGTTACCTCCAAGCCCTGACTCCTGACTTACTGTTGCTTCCTGGTTTGTTTTCTAGTTTTGCCTACCGACTGATCCCACAAATCTTGATTCCCAGCTCTTGGTCAACCTCAGAGAGATTACCCCGGCACAGTCCAGACAAAGGTAAGACACTTCTAGAAATAGAAATCTTGCCTCCTACCTAATTCTGGTACAACCTAGGAAATCTTGTGACTAGAAATAAACTGTGGCTGTCAAAACAACAACAAAAACACTCAAGCACTATTTCAAAATAACAAGAATATGGGTATTGAAACTTGGCAGTGAATGAAATACAGTTGTATTTTTCGGCCCATTTCAACAGTGCTTCATAATATCTGATGCTGAGGCAACACACACATGCAAAAACATTAATGTAATGGCAGAGATGATGGAGATTTCTTTCCTCCTCCCTTACCAAAACAAAACAAACAAAACAAAAACAACCTTTTGAAATAGAATGCATTCCATTTTTATCTGTCTTCCACAGCAGTTTATTACTAGACTTTAATAAGATACTTCTCTATGTGAATTGCTAAGTTCAGTTCAGTTCACTTTGAAAAGACTGTGATATTCAATGCATTTTGAGCAGTTTCTTATTTTTGTAGCAAAAGAGATTATATACTCTTTTCCTCCAGCAAAGGAATACACGTACCTGTTTCCATCCTTTGAACTAGAGGACAGTAGGGTGTATGTCATTCAAAATGTAGTCTTATGGGAATGGACATGATACACAGAATGTCATTTTACCACACACAGATCAGGTGAAAAACAGACGTAGGACCAATCATTCTTTTATCCTGTGTATCAATTCTGAAATTATGAACTAGCAGTAGCACCACAATCCCTGAAAAATATGGAGACAAAGGCTCCATCTTAGCCCCTCTTTAATCTCTACATGATGTCTCTGGGTGAGAGGAGAGTCAGGAGCACTGTTTCTCTTTATTGTCTGAGTTAGGTGAGGCTATGTAAGTGCTGAAGTGTATGAAGTGCTGTAAGTGTCGCCTTGATAAAGTAATGGAATGGATGGAGGCTGAATTCCAAATAAACAGAGGCACTGAAGATGGTTCTTCAAACAGTTCTTCATTTGAAATAAGAGTTATTCAGTTTGGGAGTATTCCTTGATCTAGCATTGGCAGTGGAGTTCCTGGTGAACTCCATGCCTTTTACCAACTCCGCTTGTTTTGTTTAGAGTGGCTTTGACACAGCAATCAATGCTCTGGTGACCTCCTAATTGGATTACTATAATGCATTATGTATAGGACTGCCCTTGAAGATGACTTGGAAGCATCCATTATTAGTTCAAAATTCATCAGCTAGAATTCTGCCTCACCTTTTACTGAGTCTAGTTCAAGATGCTGGTACTTATCTATAAAACCTTAAATGTTTAGGATTCAAAAAAAACTTCAGGAGGACATCCATGCTATCCATATTAATGCCTCTTGAGGAGTTCCTTCTTCATGTGTCGTCAATCAGCAAAGTACAGGAGAGAGACTTTCCTCTGATGACACTCTTTCTCTCTAAGGAAGCTAAGACCATTACTTAAAGTATAATCTGTTTTTATTTCAGTTTGTCCAGATTTCACTTTTATTTACTTAGGTACTTGAAATTGGCTTTATTGCTCCCATCATACTTGTTAGTTTTGTGGTGTTGTTGCCTTTCAGTATTACTGGAATACAAAATTAAAAATACCATACAATAAAAACAACACATCACATCACCGTGAAGGGCCTAAACACCCTAAAGACACCAGATCTTGTCTGATTTTGGAAGCTAAGCAGGATCAACTCTTGTTAGCACTTGGATGGCTGACCACCAACAAATACGAGGCTGTATTTTACAGGAAGAAACTGGCAAAACCATTTTTTAGTATTTCCTGCCTAAGAAAAAATATGAAATTCATGGGATCACTATAAGTTGACAGGCAGCTTGAAGGCACATATGTATAAACATGCTGCTCTGGAATTCATTTGGATGGAGTAGAAGCGTCTCAAACAAATGCATAAACATCAGTGGAGATCTAGTCTTCCTCAAACATGTAGAAACTTCTATCTTATTTTTAGTTGGCTTCAGAATGCCCTACCTGAATTCATCATTATAGGGACTGTGTAGTAGCACACAACAAGTTTTTTCAGTTCATCTCAGGGCCTCTGACTGAGGACTGAAGGGATAATTCTTCGTTTACGAATTGGTGATACCTCCACAGGAAATGCAGAGGTACGTCTTTTTTCAGTACAGCTTTAAGTATGCTCTATCTCCCATATGTCAGTTTCCCCTATATCTCCTTTGCTGCTCATTCAAGTCTTTTCTACTTGTCCCTGTCTCCTACTTTTCCTCCTGTCCCTTCTGCTACTTTCTCCACCCTTCGGCTTAAAACCTTCTGCTTTCTGTCTTCACCCCCGAGCTTTAACTCATCTGTCCTCCCTCCCGAGCTCATTTATAGCTATATTAAGCCCAAATTTCTCCACGGTTAATTCTATGGGTAGTCCTTGGGCCCATTAAAAAGTACCTCTTCACTCACTGTCAGTCTCTCTTGTCCCCTGCCAGCTGAATTTGCTTGATCGCCTGTGGCTATGCCCCTCTTTCACCAGACTCTGCCAGCCAATTTAATTTCCCTCTACCCCCTCCCCACTTGAATTACAACATTCTGAGGTTACTGAGAATCATTGGGCTGTTTTGTGTGTGTCAGGGGAAGGGTGGGTGTCACGGTTAATTTTTAGCAATTATTTTTTGAGCTTCTGCAAACATTTGGATTCCTGTTGTTTGTTGGTCCTGTTTTTGGGTGCACATCTGTTGGCACCGTTTAACTGAGTTCAGCATTAGAAGGTGACCAGTTCAGGGTAGGTAAATGCAGACAACCTACTGTAGCATGAACCTGCCAGTTAACTGGGGGGGCTACAGGGAAGGGGCAAACTGAGGGAACTACCCCACCCCAAAAGAATTATGCCATGTCAAATGAAATTTTCCTTCAGTTCCCAGATTTCAAACATTGCGATAACTTAAATCTTCAGTTGAGCCTTTAGGGAAACTGTTTAGGCATCCAGTGAAAGGCATCCAGGCAAAGATGTCAGGGGAATGCAAACACAGGAAAACATATAAGTTGTACGTGTGAATGATTTTCAACATCTCACTCTTTACAATGCTAGATATTTAGGGTCTGGAGGAAAATTTTATAGAGGGCCAAAATGTTTATCTGAGGGAGTAGTGTCTTCAATTTGTCCTTTTCCCCCTGTAGTGACATTTTGCTTTCTTCCCATAGCTGCACCATTCACCTTCAGAAATCCTTTAGGTTCTCCACTGTTAGTGGCGATACACTCCCATACTTTGATACGGTTTAATTGGTGAAATATGATCTAATTGGCAAGATATATTCATAGAATCATAGAATCATAGAAATGTAGAGTTGGAAGAGACCACACGGGCCATCCAGTCCAACCCCCTGCCATGCAGGAACACCCTCAAAGCAAAGATTAATTGGCTTGGATATAAAAATGTACCCTGATGTGACTGGAAGGCCCAGCTGGACAAGAGGAAGACACTGGCTGAACATGTGCACTGCAAAGGTAGGCCAGAGATTCCCTCGAGGCAGTCAGATCATTGTCAGGAAGTCACCAGGTAGCTCCAGGGGTCATAGGCTGAAGCTAAGTGGCACAAGCTCTGCTGTCAGATAATAGCAATTGATGGTTTCAACCTTCTTCCCATCAACCTGGAAATTTCCCTCATTGTACCCAAGCCTGTTCACTATTACAGAACTATCATGACATCTATTAAGTCTCTGTCACCTAACAGTAAGACCGTCAACTAATTCTGGACCCCATTGTGTCTGTTGCAAACTCCTTTGCTTATTTGGCGAAGAGCTATTTATATTCATGCTCTCCAGGCAGATTTTGGGTATAAAAATCCTACATTCTGACCAGTTGATTGCAGTACATCAGATGCTGAATGCCACTATGTCACTCTGAATCCTGGTTTGTATTGCGCTTAGATGCAAGTCTAAGCCACATCGCTGTTTCTTTACTACTCTTCTGGATTGGTAATTATCTCCCAAAACCCTGAAACCGCAATCAGCTTTTCCTCCCTTTCCTTTGGTTAGCACTTGTGTGAGTGTGTGGTTGTTTGAATCTTGTGTGCATGCATGATTGAATTCTCCTCAATAAACACATTTTACTTTATTTTTAAGTCTTTGACTGGCTTTCCGGCAAGGACCCCATATACATTAGTAGAAAGATCTCGCTAGGTTACCCTGGTTCTCATAGCCTTCCTAATTAGAACTAATTAATTCCCCATTTTTGCATGGAGTTGTGGGTACTGCTGGAGGACCTCAAGCTTTTGTGGTAATACCACTGTCTGAATATCAGGAAGATGTGTAGATTACAGTGGCACACCAACCCTTAACAGCACTCATGGCAAAGGGATGGAGTGAGAGGAGGTGGGCGGTGTTAGTGGTGGGCAGAAGTGGACATGG